>JAXDDW010000232.1:40000-57500 GCA_034670385.1 Hoplostethus mediterraneus | reverse complement strand
ATATTTTACTACTCTCTTGTTCTTGGGCCTTAAAGTGAAGCCCCTTCTAAAATGAGCTTTTAGCGGAGTAATATCTGGTTATCATCATATCATAATAATAATATAAATTATATAATAGCAAAATGATGTGTTAACTTGTATATTTGAACTATTTAAACCACTTTTAAATGTGTTGCTTATTTTATCTCCTTTAATATTTTACTACATTATTATTATTGTTATTATTATTTCCATGTATCCGTCTCCATGAGGGAGTCGGCTGCCTGTCTGACAATTACAATAATTTATTGGTGTGTGTGTGTGTGTGTGTGTCACCATGATAGATGAATATGAGGATGTGCTGCATAATCTGAAGGTGTCAGCCAGGGGAAAACCCCAAACCCTCAGCCTCCACTGTGTGTGTGTGTGTGTGTGTGTGTGTGTGTGTGCGTGCGTGTGTATGTGTGTGTGTGTGTGTGTTTCCTCCCACTCCAATGGCAGGTAAATTGGTGAGAATTCACCTCCAGTCTGATTCCTCTTCCTCCTCCTCCTCCTCTTCCTCCTCCTCCCTAATTCTGCCCTCTGATTGGCTGATCTCTGTTTAGACTGACACGTCTCAAGAGTGACAAATTGATGAGACAGACAGCCGGTAACATCTGTATTAAACACCTCTACACACGCACACACACACACACACACTAGCGGCCTAACACCTTATTTACATCAGGAGGTTTGACAGGTTTAATATCAATACTGTCCTGAACCAGTTCAACCAGTAAATCATTTCAAACAGTAACTCAGTTCTACCAGTAAACTAGTTACATTACATTACAGTCATTGAGCAGACTTTTTTTTATCCAAAGCAACTTAATAAGTGCATTCAATCAGGCAAGAGAACTACTAGTCACCAGAAATCAGAAGAGCATTTCCTTCCTCAACATCATCTAAGAGCAGAACCAGTGTTGAGGTAGAAGTTAGATACCTACTTTTATTAAACACAAGACAAATACGTGAAGCAAATAAACAAGAGCTAAGAGGAAGGGTTAAGGTAGTTCACCTTGTTCAACCAGTAACTCAGTTCAACCAGTAAACTAGTTCACCCAGTTCAACCAGTAAACCATCAAACGTTGCAGACGACTGGACGTTTTTACTCCAAAACACTGAATCTGTTTCTGAAAGATGCTGCTACTTCAGAACATAGTGTCATAATAATAACAATAATATAATACCAACATTATTATTATTATTATTATGCCTGGAAGTGAATTTAATTAAAAAATTAAAAATAAGGAAGTGAAGCTGTCAAAGCAGCTGCTGATGTTGAGAGATAGAAAAAGAACCAGATATTAAATGTTAATACTAGAAAGGTAAAGGGATTTAAACATAGTGATGAATACAAATATAAATAATATATAATAATATAATATCTACAACATAAATATACTTCCTGGTGTGAGTTTGTTCATCCAACATTGAGGTAATAAAATTAAGGTGATAATATGAAAATTATTACTGAGATGAAATTAAAGAATATCAATAAAGTTTACGAGAATATAGCTTTTTAAACAGTCATGAAAACTGATTTGGGATCAGTTGATCCCATGAACCAGTAATACTTCATCAAGTTACATTCAAGACTTTTTAATAACTGAATGAAAATTTAGATCAATAAAGGTGAAAATGAAAACTAGTGTAATTACAGGAGAATATAGAATGTAATATATGTATTTATATCAGAATATAGAATGTTATACATGTATTTATATCAGTATATAGAATGTTATACATGTATTTATATCAGTATATAGAATGTTATATATGTATTTATATGTGTATGACAACTTCACATGAAGGAAACTAAGACTGAATTCAAGACTTCTTTATGGAAAACTTTCTTCTTTATAGAAAATTTTCTTCTTTATGGAAAACTTTATTCTTTATAGAAAACTTTATTCTTCATGGAAAACTTTATTCTTTATAGAAAACTTTATTCTTCATGGAAAACTTTATTCTTTATAGAAAACTTTCAAGGCTTTGAGTTGAGAAATATGATTGAAGACATTTTGAGCCCTGGACTGCATCATCAGCTGTGTATGTGTGTGTGTGTAGGTGTGTGTGTGTACATATATGTAGGAATGCTTGTGTGTGTGTAGGTATGTAAGTGTGCTCATCCTTGCGTGTTGGAGTGTGTGTGTGTGTGTGTGTGCAGGTATGTTCTGTACGTAAGTGTAAATGTGTTCATCCTTGCATGTCGGTGTGTGTGTGTGTGTGTGTGTGTGTGTGTGTTGTCGGTGTGATTGATGACGGCCAGCAGCCAAGGTCAGCCGAGTACCTGCACCGTGCTGCGCTGCAGTCTGACACACACACGCACAGGCACGCTCTCATGCGCACACACACACAAACACAGAGTTAACAGTGTCTCTGTATTGTATGAATGTCAGTTGCTGGTCTGTGATTTATGACCTAGTAACCCCCCACCACCACCATCTTCATCCTCCTCCTCTCCCTCCTCTGGAGAGGACAGCCAATCGGTGTTTGGGAAGAAGGAGAGAAGGAAGGTAATAAAGAAAGAATGGTTAGAAAGGGAAGAATAGACTGGAGAGGAAGGAAGCAAAGATGGAAGGACATAAAGTAACAAAGGAGAGAAGGAAAAAAGGGAGAAGGGACAGAAGAAGGGACAGAAGAAAGCAGACAAGGAAGGAAGGAGGGGAACAACGAAGGAAGGAAGGGTTAGGAAGGGAGAAAGGGGAAAAAAGGAAGGAACAAAGGTTAAGAAGGACAGAGGGAAGGCAGTAGGGGAGCAAGCAAGGAAGCAAAAATGTGATTATGGAATAAAAAAAGTATGGTTAGGAAGGAAGGAGGGTTAGGAAGGACTAGAGGAGGGACATAAAGAAGGAAGGCTATGAAATTAAAAAGTGAGTAAAAGAAAGAAACAATCTTTCCAGAGGTCCGAGGAGGTTCCAGGGTCCTAGAGGAGGTTGCAGAGCTCTACAAGCAGGTTCCAGGGGTCCGAGGAGGTTCCAGGGCTCCTAGAGGAGGTTGCAAGGCTCTAAAAGCAGGTTCCAGGGTTCCTAGAGGAGGTTGCGGAGCTCTAAAAACAGGTTCCAGGGGTCCGAGGAGGTTACAGGGCTCCTAGAGGAGGTTGCGGAGCTCTAAAAACAGGTTCCAGGGGTCCGAGGAGGTTACAGGGCTCCTAGAGGAGGTTGCAAGGCTCTAAAAGCAGGTTCCAGGGGTCTGAGGAGGTTCCACGGCTCCTAGAGGAGGTTGCAAGGCTCTAAAAGCAGGATCCAGGGCTCCTAGAGGAGGTTGCGGAGCTCTAAAGACAGGTTCCAGGGGTCCGAGGAGGTTACAGGGCTCCTAGAGGAGGTTGCAAGGCTCTAAAAGCAGGTTTCAGAGGTCCGAGGAGGTTCCAGGGCTCCTAGAGGAGGTTGCAGAGCTCTACAAGCAGATTCCAGGGTTCTGAGGAGGTTCCACGGCTCCTAGAGGAGGTTGCAAGGCTCTAAAAGCAGGTTCCAGGGGTCTGAGGGTCTCTGGGAAACCTTGAATAGTTCAATTTCCCTTTCCCTTGACTCACTAGACATTAAGATGAGGAAGAGGTTCAGAGATTCACCCCACCAGACCACAGCAGACCTGACCAGAGGACACTAGACAGCACGAGCACTAACTGACTAAGTTAACTGACTAACTACTCAACTAACTAACCGACACACTGACTAATAAACTAATGCACTAACTCACTGAATGACCAACTAAATTGAATTGAGTGACTAGATACCTGACACACTAACTGACCAACTAACTAACTAACTGAAAGATTAACTAGTTATTCAGGGTAATGGTTGGCCAGACCAGACCCTGACCACTGAAGACAATGTTCAACTAACTAACTGCCGAAACTAGTTGTCCACGATTCTGTTAAATCCAGAATCAATATTTCACTGAAGTGTGTGAAATCAATGTGTATGTGTGTGTGTGTGTGTGTGTGTGTGTGCCATGTACTGAGATGCTCTGCATGATCTCATGTCATGTTCAGTGGAAAGGTGTAACCTCTCTCTCGCCACCTGTAAACGGTTGCGTGTTCAGGCATGACGCTCTACATGCAAACTAGCCAAGCTGTGAAATGTCATCAGTTTCACACACACACACGCACACACACACACTCACAGAGTTTCACACCCTGTCTGTAGTAATGAACAGATGTTAGGCCAGCCAGGTGGAAAACTGTCTAAGTGTGTGTGTGTGTGTGTGTGTGTGTGTGTGTGTGTGTGTGTGTGGTCATACTCAGGTTAACTTGTTATAACAGCAGGAGCCGTTAGTGGAGCAACTAGTTCACACTTGACTGATGTACAGAGACCTGCAGTGTCTTGCTCAAGGACACTTCAGCAGGACACTGAGACATTCAGGTTATGGGATAGTCTAACTCCTGGACAGTCTAACTCCTGGACAGTCTAACTCCTGGACAGTCTAACTCCTGGACAGTCTAACTCCTGGTCAGTCTAACTCCTGGACAGTCTAACTCCTGGTCAGTCTAACTCCTGGTCAGTCTAACTCCTGGACAGTCTAACTCCTGGTCAGTCTAACTCCTGGTCAGTCTAACTCCTGGACAGTCTAACTCCTGGTCAGTCTAACTCCTGGTCAGTCTAACTCCTGGACAGTCTAACTCCTGGTCAGTCTAACTCCTGGTCAGTCTAACTCCTGGACAGTCTAACTCCTGGTCAGTCTAACTCCTGGTCAGTCTAACTCCTGGACAGTCTAACTCCTGGTCAGTCTAACTCCTGGACAGTCTAACTCCTGGACAGTGCTGGGTGTTGATGGTTAGTCCAGGGATGAGTTGTATAGTTTGGGCAAGAAGGACCTCCGATGTCGCTCCGTGTTACCGAGGCAGGATGAGTCTTCTGCTGAACATCTCCTCTGCCTGGACAGAGTGAAGTGGGTGAGAGACGTCGTCTATGATGGCCAGCAGTTTGACCAACATCCTCCTCTCAGCCAGACTGGCCCCCAGGACAGGCCCCGCCTCCTCTCAGCCACCACCTCCACTGGGTCCAGGCTGGCCCCCAGGACAGGCCCCGCCTCCTCTCAGCCACCACCTCCACTGGGTCCAGGCTGGCCCCCAGGACAGGCCCCGCCTCCTCTCAGCCACCACCTCCACTGGGTCCAGGCTGGCCCCCAGGACAGGCCCCGCCTCCTCTCAGCCACCACCTCCACTGGGTCCAGGCTGGCCCCCAGGACAGGCCCCGCCTCCTCTCAGCCACCACCTCCACTGGGTCCAGGCTGGCCCCCAGGACAGGCCCCGCCTTCAGCATTAACCTAACAGAAGAGAAGAGGGAAGAGAGAAGAGAAACAGGAAGTACGACACCCCTACTGTCTGGTCTCACTCTCGCGGTGTTCCTGAATGCATTAGTAAGAAATGTTAAACAAACTTCTTTCAAATCAGGATATAAACTTTTTTTAAAGTTTATATCCTGATATTAACGATGTGATGGTTGGCTTCTCATTCACAGCAATCAATTACCTTTACCGACTGAATTAGAATTAGAAAACAGAATGAAGAAATGAACTTGAAGCTTTAAAACAGCTGAGCTGAGTTATGAAGGAACCAAACCCTTTTTCATCTGCAACTTGAAGAGTCCATGTGAATATTTCTATATGGCCACAGAAATGATGCATAAAAGCTTTAAACCAATATTACTCTTTACACACACACACACACACACACACACACACACACACACACACACACACCAGATATAAAGCCAAAGCATTTTAACACTTTTTGCTTTGATGTGCTTTCGGAAAGGTTTTTATTTTAAGATGTTAAAATACACATCTCAACTATGTGACCGAGCTGTGTGTGTGTGTGTGTGTGTGTGTGTGTGTGTGTGTGTGTGAGTGTGTGTGTGAGTGTGTCAGTCCCTGCAGACTGTAGTTAAGCCTATATCATCTTAATTTTTCACCCTGGTTTGTTTCTTCCAGCTGGGTGGACAGACAGGCAGGCGGCTAAAAGCCAGACTAAATATTAAAACTAGATCAATATTTCATTCATGATAAATTATGGTCTGTTTCTGAAAGGCTGCAGTGTGATGGTGCTGCGAGGGCTGGTGTGTGTGTGTGTGTGTGTGTGTGTGTGTGACAGTAATATCAGATAGTGTTTTTAAAGCATTTGACTGTCGCTAACATGACACATGTTAATAATGGATTTGAAGTGTGTGTGTGTGTGTGTGTGTGTCAGTAATACTGCATCGTGTTTTTGATGCACTTGACTGTCGCTAACATGACATATGTTAATAATAGATTTGACATGTGTGTGTGTGTGTGTCAGTAATATTACATTGTGTTTTTAAAGCAACTGATGTTTAAATGACACCACTTAATAATGGATTTGAAGTGTGTGTGTGTTTGTATGTGTGTGTGTGTGTGTGTGTATGTGTGTGTGATAGAATTAATGTTTTAAAGCATATGACAGCAGTTAAAATGACAAAGCTTATTAATGGATTAGTATATGTCATCCTCTCTCTCTCTGTGGAATGTGGGTTCAGTTAGACCTGTCTCTCTCTCCATGTCTTGGATGTATTTAAACCTGTCTGTCTCTTCATTGTGACTGGATTTATTTAATGTTGACAACCGGAGCCAGATCATTTTATCTTCCACACTTCCTGTGTTTGTATCATTATTATTTGGCTTTATTTTTCATTGTTTCTCGATAAAGTAAATATTCATCTCAGCTTCCTGGTTTACTGATGAGGTGATTTAGGTTTACATGTCATCAGCATATGTTAGTTGTTAAGTTGTAGTAGTAATTATTATTGCTGGTTTGATTTGATTACATTGTTTGCCACACGTTGATGCTCACAGCAGGATAGCATGTGTGGCTAGCATGTGTGGCTAGCATGCGTGGCTAGCATGCGTGGCTAGTTGGCTAGCTAGCGTCCTTTCGTTTAGATTTGATCGGTTCACCATCTCATAATCCAGAAAGATATCCAGACCATCCAGATCCAACATGCCAGCACGAACAGCTATGGTAGTGACTGGTCTGAATCCTCACATGCTAACAATCAACCAGTTAACTAGTTAATCAGACATACAGGTCTGTATTCATATTCCACATAGTATCAAATATCCACCAACCATAACTAGATCAAATGAATGCAGTTGCTACCAATATTTATTTGAAAACACCAAGGGTTAGGGTTCAGGGTTCAGGGTTCAGGGTTAGGGTTCAGGGTTAGGGTTCAGGGTTAGGGTTCAGGGTTAAGGATTAAGGCCCAATCCCAATTCACCCCTTGCCCCTACCGCTTCACCCTACCCCTCCATATTGCACATTCACGTGTAGGGTAGGGTGTCCTGATTCTTGTTGGGATGGAGGGGTAGGGCGAAGGTCTAGGACTACATGGCTACATAGGACTACATGGCCCTCCAAACGGAGATTTTTCAGGGGCACACTACAAACCGAGGGCTAGGAGAAGTCTCCGACAATCATCGGTAAGATGGTGGTGAACGCTGCACAAGCAGCAAAAGGAAACCACAAATGTAGTATTTTCTTCATTAATAAAGATTTAAAAATGATGATAATCATCGTATTAATCATCGGCTCCTCTAGACTGGCAGGGTAACGTTAGGACGGCTTGCTAGACTACAGAGCACCGCTAACGCTATTCTGTCATGAAGTGGACTGGTAATGAAGCAGTGGTCTTTTTTATTTGATGACTTTTTTGATCGATTGGTAACGTGAAAAGTATAAATTGTGAACGAATCGCGAGCGTCCATGTTTTTCTATCGCCATCAGATGAACGGCGAATGTCACTGTGATAAAACCATTATTGCCATCGTAATGTCCGCCAACTAACCCGTTGCATCTGTTTACGTAAACGCCATCGACGACTACTGATGACCTATCAGGGTCTTGAAGGTTTGTCCCATTCAGGGTTCAGTGCCTTGCTCGAGGGCACCTCAGCTGTAGTTCAAGGAAAGGAAAGTGGCCCCCAGCTGATTCGAACTGGCAACCTTCCAGTCCCAAGCTGTACCCATCAGCCGGCTCTGCCTGCTGATCCAGGATCTGTTTTGCTGCCGTCCTTCCAGGCTGCTCCAGGATGATAAATTGGCCGACCGGTCTCCCAGTCAGTCAACACATTTTTTTTCTCTCTAACTCAGGTAACATTTATCCTGGCCTGCCAACAATCCGCCCGGCAACCAATTATGTCATCAACCTGGCATTTAACTGCCTGCATAACTCATCGCCATGACAACAGGCCCATAGACCATAATATGCAGAGCAGAGGAAGATGATACTGGCGAGCAATTATCAATGTGTGTGTGTGTGTGTGTGTGTGTGTGTGTGCCACATGGGGATAGCCCAGTGCCTTGTTAACTATCTTGTGAAAAGGTTTCCCGAATTAGCTAATAAGCTATTTTCAAACCAACCTCGTCTTCACAAAATGCCACCGACCAGTAAGAAGAAGAAGAAGAGGAAGAAGAAGAAGAAGAGGAAATTAAATTCTGAAATTAAAATGAAATCTGAGAATCTGAAATATGAAAATAAAATAGCACAGAAGAAGAAAAGACAGAGAGAGTTTTATCAACTACCTGCTGGTTAGTACTGCAGTACATGTTGTAGTACTTGCTGGTTTGTAGCACTGCAGTACATGGTGTAGTGCCTGCTGATTAGTAATACTGGTTAATAATGCTAGTAAAAAATGAAATCTGACTCAGTAAGATTTAAACAGAAGTCACTTACTAGTAACCACCAATAGTAAAAACTGTATGTATAAAATATAACAACTCATAATACATATGTGATTCATATGTAGTTATAATTTAAATTGTATAAATGTATAGAATTAAGTGTATACGTGTACATATGTTATTAATGTTATTAATATTTAAGTTAGGAGACTTTAAAAGACCAACTCTAGAACAATACTGAGACTTTAAAAGACCAACTGTGGAACAACTATTTCATTGCTGTGCTTGTCATGTCCATAACAAACACCCTGTTCCAACACCTGGGGCCAAATGTATAAACCATGCGTACACACGAAAAGTGTACGTACGTCACTTTCCACGCAGGAATCCAAATGTATAAAAATCCACGGGCGGCGAGAAAGTGCGTACCGTTAAGCACTTTTTCGCCGCCCGTGGATTTTTATACATTTGGAAACTTGCGTGGAAAGTGGCGGTGGGAAAGGTGCGCACATTTCACACCGCCACTTTCCACGCAGGAATCCAAATGTATAAAAATCCACGGGCGGCGAAAAAGTGCTTACCGGTACACATTCTGAACACCATGCGTACCATATGCATTTTTCGAGTTTGTATCCAAAAAAGGATCAGAAAAGTGTGAATTTGGATGACATTTTATTTGGAGCTTTTTTCTTTCACTACATTGTGTTAGGATGTAATCTATAGTTTAAAAAAAACATCCACTATGATGCGTGAGTGGTTAATAACATTTTTTTGACAAGCCTTCATTTCGTTCTATCTTGAGTAAATATGTTTGTCACTATGCTTTATGATAATGATCTTTATATAAATAAACAAATAAATACATGATATGTATATAAATAAAGATGATTATTTTGTAGCATATTATTGGGGATACACCTTCAGCTGTGACCAGTTAACAGGTCGTTAAAACGTCACTATATAAAGACTAGCTGTGCGTAATGGCTGTTCCAAATGATACGATGGCTGCCTTGGCGTTGCTGGAAGATATTGCTATTGCGCAATTTAGGCGAGAACGAGTCTTCAGAGACCGTACTGATTTTCTGGTCCATGATGATGACTGACTAATGCGCCAGTGGATTTCCAAGAGCTGTTCTCTTCTAATTGTGTGCTGAACTGGACCCTGTGTTGGGCACGCTCGGAGACCCCTGCCATCCCCGTCCATCTACAGGTATTGACAACAATCGGGTTTTTAGCGATGGGGACGTTTCAGCTGAAGCTTGCTGACAGATCAGGGATATCATGCCCATGGTGTGGGGTGGCATCATTTATTTGAGTAATAAATACATCAGGTTCCCTTACACAGCAGCTGAACAGGCCAACATCAAAATGCAATTTGCAGCGATGTCCGGTTTCCCAAATGTAATATATGTATATAATATTGTTTTGTATAATCAGCCACAACAGACGCTGTAATGTGATGACCAGCCGTGCGCTCTGTGGTAGAGCGTTGCATTGGGCTTTTAAAAGGGAGATGGTTTCGGTTACTTTCTGCCATTCAACTTGTTTCATTTGGTTGGTAATACCAGAGCTTAGGCTTCTAAATAATCCGCGTTTTTTTCTGTCATTTTAATCAACCATTATTTCAAGTTCACAGTCGTAAAATTGCGCTTCTTTTCTTCTAATTCTTCTTAAATGCTTCCGCCGTTTGTCCTCAAAACTCAATTAAATGCTGGCCCTTTATATGCAAACCAGGCAGTTGGGGGGTGTTGGAAGCCATATATAGTAAATTGTGGGCGTGGTCAGAAGGCTCGTGCACGTGCACGCAATTTAAGGATGATTGAGATGTATGAAGAAAAAACACGTGGGAACAGACGTACGTGGGGTTTTATACATCTGAGCGTATGCATTTTTCCTGTTTTGTGCGTGCACACGTTTCTACACCTAAATCTACACAGAGTTTTATACATTTGGCCCCAGGAGGCTCATAAGTGGACTTGGTACCAGAGCATCTTTGTAGTTGTTTGATGACTCTTGAGGCCAAATGTTCTGGACACCTATCTCTGGTGAAGAGATAGGCTGAGCTGTTGACTGATCACCACCTGGTGGTGAGTCAGATCAGATGTGAGGAGGCTGATGGACAGGAGTGGTAGGCCCAAACATGTAGAGAGGGTTTGGTGGGAATGCCTGGTGGAGGACTCAGATCTCACCTTGAGTTCAAATCAAACTTCCCTTGCATTTGGGCGGAGGTTGGGGACATGGGGTTGGAACGGACTCTGTTCAAAACCTCTGTTGTGGAAGCAGCTGCTAGAATCTCTGACCAAAAGGTGGTTGGTGCCTGTCATGGTGGCAACCCTGTGTGAGTGTGGGAGGAGCTCAGTGAGACTGTGTAGGATGACTATCAGGTAGCGTAAAAGAGATTCTTGAAAACCATTCTGTGATGTGAGAGGCAGGCAGGATCACCCAGGCTGTTCTCAGCAGGGAAACCTTGAATGAGGACATCGTCAGAAGGTGGAAGGAGAACTTTGGAGCATAGCATGTCAGGATGCTGCTGCTGGACATTCAATCTCTACACATTTGGAGCTGTCAGTCAAGCTGGTTCAGACACGGATGCTTTGTGTCCCCTGTTTGTGAAACTCATGGTCAGGATATTAAGGTACAGCCGAGGTCTGGAGATTGTCCAGTTGGTGGCGTTAGGGTGGCTGTTTGCGGAAGATGTCGTCCTTTTGGCCTCATCAAACTGTGATCTCTGATGTGCACTGGACTGGTTTGCAGCTGACTGTGATATGGTCAGGATGAGGATCAGCAGCTCCAAGTCTGAGGCCGTGGTTCTCTCCTGGAAAAAGGTGGCCTGTTCCATCTAGATGAAGGGTGAGCAGCTGGGGAGGAGTTCAGGTATCTTGGGGTTTTATTCACAAGGGTAAAAAAGATTGTGAGATTGACCACCAGTTAGGCACAGTGGCTGCAGTAATGTGGCATTGTATCGGGCTGTGGTGGAGAAGAGACAGCTTAACCAGAAAGCAAAGCTTTTGATTTACTAGTCAATCTTCGTTCAGACCCTCAATCAAGGTCAAGAGCTCTGGGTAGAGACCAAAAGAATGAGATTGTAGATTCAAGTGGCTGATTTGAGGTTTGGCTGGCCTCACTGTGTGTCAGGGTGAGGAGCTCAGGGATCCGGGAGAACCTCCTCCACATAGAGGGAAGCCAATTGAGAAGGTTCAGGCTCCTGCTCATGACCCTGACCTGGACATGCAGCTGCAAAATGGATGGATGGATGAAATGGAGGTTGATATGTCCATCACCAGCACACCACCCAGTATAGTCAGCAGCTCAGCAGCTTCTCACGTTTTACAGTCTCAATTAAATGGATTTTTGGTATGGTATTTTTTAGATTTATTGATTTTATTGATTTATTGAAAATGAAACAAAACCAATTTGTTTTGTATATATAATTGAATAAGCCCCTGAATCAATACTTTGAATCACTGTAGAAATCAGTAATACTGTAACATTTATTTTCATTTACACCAGCAGCTGTAGTTCAGGCATCTCCTCCTCACCTCCTCCTCTCTTTCATCTTCTCTACCTTCTTCTAGCTCCTCTCCTTCTCCCCTTTGACCTTTAACCTCTCTCCATCCTCTCCTTTCTTCTCTCCTCTTTCCCTTTCCTCCTCTCCTCCCATTGTTCATCTCTACTTTCTTCTCTCTTCTCCTCCTCTTCTCTCCCCTCTTTTCTCTTCATGTCCCTGCTCCTCTTTTTTCTCCTTTCCTCTTCTCTTCCTCTTCCTATTTCCTCCCTCCTCCTCCTCACCACCTCCTCTCATTCCTTCCTCACCCCCTTCCTCCTCTCCTCTCACTACACAGCCAACATCCTGACACATGATTACACAGGTACTGATGGTGTTGCCATGGTGATAATTAACACTAATCACTAGAGGATTGTTGTTGCTATGGCAACAGCAGGAGGATGGTGGAATGGGATGGGGGGGCGTGAAGACGCAGCCCTCCCATTTAAAGACATTGGTCACCAGGGAGAAGAGGAGGAGGAGGACGGAGTTTAATATTCACAGTATTAAAGCAGCAGCAGCAACCAGGAAATGAGGAGAATTATGAAGAGGACAGAAAGACACCCGTCTATCTCTCTGATTAGCAGAGGGTCAGGTGCTGTGACCTCTGACCTTGACCTCCTGACTGTTGGTTGTCATGTTAGTAATCTAGGAGCTGAAGCTGATTCTGTTGGTGAAGTGGAAGAGGATCAGATGAGTAGAACGAGTGGATGAGTGGAAACGTCACAGGTTTGATCCCTACAGGCACGTGTCAGTCAGTCAGTCAGTCAGACAGACAGACAGACAGACAGTCAGTCAGGTCAACAGACAGACAGTCAGTTCATTACTTCATTACTCTGTCTGTCTGCTTTGACAACTTGTCTATCGACTGTTCAAAACTCCAGATTCACACCACAGGAAGGTGACAAATTAGACTATTACACACACACACACACACACACACACACACTCAGAGTAACAGTGTTTCTAGTGTTAACATGGCTGAGGTTGGTAGCTCGACTGATTGGCTCTGATTGGTCCGTTCTGGGTTATCATGTTCTCCATGTTCTCCATGTTCTCCTGGTGATGCTGCACTGTCCACAGTCTTTCTGACTGGAGACCTGCCTTCCACCCAATGCATGCTGGGATATGCTCCACTAGGGTGTCTCCCTGACACTGGGCCTCATTCATAAACTTTTCTTAAATTATTTGTAAATGTGTTGGGATTCATGAAACGTGCAGGAAACCTCATTTGTTGGTAGAACAGGAGTATATCTGATGAACAGTCGTTGGTAAACTGGATGCTCGTGCCTGTTGAAGCCGGTTTGCAGGTTAACAAGGGTTGTGTTCAAGTACACCAGGGAAAAGAGGAAAAGTCTGAAATGGAAGTGTTGCGTTCATGAGACAAAAACAACAGAGTTTTCAGACGCATCATCAGTGGAGTCACAAGAACTGATCACAGTAAAGCATGGCAAGAAACTATGAACGTTGTCGATGCTGATTCAGCAGAAAGAACATGAACATGAACATGAAACTAGATGAAGGAGAAGTAGACGTATGATCAGCCTCAGGAGGACGGCAGCACTGAGCCAATATCGACACGATCAGACGATCGATCAATAGATCAACAGGAGAGACCTCACTGTCGGTGTCCAGTCAGCATTGGAGCTGGACTCAGATCAGATCCAGACTGCATCTCCATCAGATGGTAGGACTATGTTGTTGTGTTTGTAAGGCATCCGGTCCATGTGATCAGTTGGATCATCTTGTTCTGAATGAGGACAGTTTGTTTCAGCTGTCAGGTCTTTGTTTCTACCAGGCCACTGAAACATGTTGTTGTTGAGGTTTGGCTCGACTGTGATGGATGTTCTACTGTGATAAGGCATGTAAGAGCCTTCCTGCAGGTTTCCACAGATACGAACAAAATGATGCATCAGACTATGTTTGTAGAAACGTTTGCATGAACACTTTGCGATCAGATCTGATCTCACGTTTCATGAATGAGGCCCAATAAATTTGAGTCTGTTGCATTTATGTCTCGTCTTTTTCTGCAACCAGGAAACGAAAAATACAGGAAATTAAGAATTTTCGAATTTAAGCAATTAAGATTTTCCTCATACAGCTACAAACAACCTGAACTGGTAACCACACACACGCACACACACACGAGCACACGCACACACACACACACACACAGGCTGTGTGTAATTGATGTGACTGTAAGTGTCTCACATACACAAATAAGCCGAGGTCACGACCCCAAAGCATCTCATATTACCACCCTGTCCCTGAGGACGCCTCCCACCAGCTCCTTAATATCTGTGTGTGTGTTAATAGGACTGTAAGTGGTAATTGCACTCCGGCCCGGACAGCTCAGTCGGTAGAGCATGAGACTCGCAGTCTCAGGGTCGTGGGTTCAATCCCCACATACTGTCAAGTACCTTGTAAGTCGCTTTGGGTAAAAGTGTCTGCTAAATGACTGTAATGTAAAGTTAGCTTGTGTCTAGAACAGGACAGAATATACATGACTGGAGTCACACAGGACTACGTGTGTGTACATACATGATTTACACATCGGACCGTAGGCTGGACAACTTCATGACCTTCCCCCTCTCCTATCTGGGCAGTGTTGACGTCTGGTTGGTCCCCTCGTCCTATGATGATGCTGACTGGCTGCTGTTTGCTGTGATGCCCCATCAGATCTGGATGTCCCTGAGTAGCCCCTCCCAAGGTTTCTCCCAGTTTTTCCTTGTCCTCTGTGAGGGTCTAAGGCTGGGGGATGTTTTCTCACTTGCGGGACATCAATGGCTTTTCTTAGCGTGAGATTTGCTTCTCTTAACAGTCTTGGTCATCCTTAACACCACAGGCAATTCTGTCCCTGATCAGCCAATCATGCATTATTTGACTTCAGTCTTTTGCCTTGTTTTTTCAGGTCTGTTACAGATGCATCAATAGTTTCAGAGGGATCTTGAGCTCTGTGCCTAATGTATGGAAAGTTATTTCTTTGCTCACAGTAGTTTCTGAACTTTTCTTGTAGCACAGAAATCTTCTTCCTGCTCACCAAATTCACTTTTACCGCTCCTTCTCCCGCAACTAGCGCACTATACGTACTCTGACTGCGGTCAGGTACAGGTCAAACCTTTGTACCGTAGCTTCCAGTTTTTGGAAAGATTTCCTTGTAGATACAAAGGCCATGGCGGCTGCAGTTGTACTGCCGTTTGTTTTCCTCTGACACCATGCAATATATTCAGGACACCATGTATGCAACCATAGATACGTGGTGCTGAATGGTATCAGCACCTGAACTGCTGCATCATGAGCTACTTGGTACTCTTGATGTTCCCAGGGACACTTCACTGGAACAAGTTCTTCCAAGAGTTTGGATGGAGATGTGTCTGGAAGCTTGGTCTCAAGGTTCTCTGTAAAGAGGTTCTTCATCCTGAAGTAGGAAGCTGCTTCTTCCTCGCTGAGTTCAGGGAACTTGTCCAACATCAGTGTGCTGTCACCTGGCGCTCGATGCTCCTGAAGGAAGGCAACTGCAACTGCTCCAGCATATCACTGGTTCCTGACGAGGCCTGACTTTCCTACATTTTGAGTTTCTTTTGAAAGCCTCGACTCTTTCATGCTGGGTTATGATGTGTGTGTTTCCACCCTGCATTGTTGTGTTGAGTTTCTTTGTTTCACTAAAGATGAAGGTAGCTGAGTTGAGCCAGCCAGTTCAGGTTTCTTGTCTGGAAGGAAGGTATGCAGTTCCTCCCTGGATGGTGAAGTTGCACAAGGCATAACCAGGGTTTCCCCGATAGTATGAGGTTTTTTTCTTGAGCTATCTTCTGGGCCGCGGCTGATGATATGTTAAGCAGTTTCTTATCCACAGCGGTAGTCACTTTCATCTCCGCTTGTGTACCACTGAGCTCTTTTGCCTTCCGCTCACTGGTAATTGTAAATGCCTGATCAACTTGGAGGCTCTCAAACACTCATGGATAGCACTTGATAACAAATGACACATTGTGGTTGTGGTGAGCCTCCGCTCCGGGGGAATGCAACAAAGCCATAATTAAGGTTTGTATTTCCGACATTTTGACGATTTTTCTGTAGCCGAGCATTTTTGCTGTTTATGACTTGCTGTGTTCTCACCTGTGTCCAATACTGCAGCGTTTGAAATTGGCACTGGAAGTTGATGGACAAGTTAAAAAGTTGTGTGACAATGCACAGCAACTGTTCAGCCATAAGACCACCAAGTTGGTGAGGTTCGTCAGACAAGAGCTGTGAGAGGCGTGTCTAACGTAGCGTAGCGTGGCGTCTGTATTGATGCCCAGAGAAACAACCCCTGCCTAGATACACACAACTTATCAGCGTCAGCCACTGAACAACACACCGGGAGCAGTGTTGGGGTTAAGTGCCTTGCTCAAGGGCACTTCGGCAGTGTTGGTGGGAACTGTAGCTGTGATACCAGCTATTTTTCAGCCACCAGCTCACAGCTGGAATATACCCTCCTGGTGGTGCCGGGGATCGAACCAGCGACCTTCCAGTCGATTATTTGATATATGAAGTACTACATGGACTACTTGTTTAGTTAAATAATTCTATAGTTTATTTTTCATTTGAGTATTTTTCTTTATTTTCTATATTCCATCTAAAGTCCCCCTGGTGAGAACCACTGTTTTATTGATCTGTCTGTCTGTCTGTCTGTCTGTCTATAATAATAGTAATTCATCATACAGTCTTTCTGTCTGTCAACTGCAGGACACGAAGTAATCTGCAGGACAGGAAGTCATCTGCAGGACAGGAAGTCATCTGCAAGACAGGAAGTCATCTGCAAGAGGATCGTGTGGCCAGGTACTGCTCCAAGTCCATCGTGAAGTTTGCTGATGACACAGAAGTTTGGCCTGATCTCCGATAACGACGAGAAGGCCTACCTGGAGGAAGTTGCTGATCTGACACTCTGGTGCCAGGACAACAGCCTCCTCCTGAACGTCAGCAAAACTAAGGAGCTGATTGTGGACTTTAGGAGGGCACAACATCTACAGAGGACGTACTCACCATTGGGGATTAATGGGACTACTGTGGAGAGGGTGAGCAGGTATAAATACCTGGGAGTCCACATCTCCGAGGATCTGACATGGACTACATACACGGACACTCTGGTGAGGAAGGCGAGGCAGCGCCTTTACCACCTCAGACAGCTGAGGAAATTCAAGATCTCCCAGAGGATCCTTCTGTCCTTCTACTCTGGAGCTGTAGAGAGCATCCTGACTGGGAGCATCACTGCCTGGTTCGGCAACAGCTCCGCTCAGGACAGGAAGGCTCTGCAGAGAGTAG
>JAXDDW010000232.1:17500-35000 GCA_034670385.1 Hoplostethus mediterraneus | reverse complement strand
ACTCCTGTCCCAGTAGGTGTGACTCCTGTCCCAGCAGGTGTCACTCCTGTCCCAGTAAGTGTGATTCCAGTAGGTGTGACTCCTGTCCCGGTAGGTGTGACTCCTGTCCCGGTAGGTGTGACTACTGTCCCGGTAGGTGTGACTCCTGTCCTGGTAAGTGTGACTCCTCTCCCAATAGGTGTGGCTGCTGTCCCAGTAGGTGTGACTCCAGTAGGTGTGACTCCAGTAGGTGTGGCTGCTGTCCCAGTAGGTGTGACTCCAGCAGGTGTGACTCCTGTCCCAGTAGGTGTGACTCCAGTAGGTGTGACTCCTGTCCCGGTAGGTGTGACTACTGTCCCGGTAGGTGTGACTCCTGTCCTTGTAAGTGTGACTCCTCTCCCAATAGGTGTGGCTGCTGTCCCAGTAGGTGTGGCTGCTGTCCCAGTAGGTGTGACTCCAGCAGGTGTGACTCCTGTCCCAGTAGGTGTGACTCCAGTAGGTGTGGCTGCTGTCCCAGTAGGTGTGGCTGCTGTCCCGGTAGGTGTGACTCCTGTAGGTGTGACTCCTGTCCCGGTAGGTGTGACTACTGTCCCGGTAGGTGTGACTCCTGTCCTTGTAAGTGTGACTCCTCTCCCAATAGGTGTGGCTGCTGTCCCAGTAGGTGTGGCTGCTGTCCCAGTAGGTGTGACTCCAGCAGGTGTGACTCCAGTAGGTGTGGCTGCTGTCCCAGTAGGTGTGACTCCAGCAGGTGTGACTCCTGTCCCAGTAGGTGTGACTCCAGTAGGTGTGACTCCTGTCCCGGTAGGTGTGACTACTGTCCCGGTAGGTGTGACTCCTGTCCTTGTAAGTGTGACTCCTCTCCCAATAGGTGTGGCTGCTGTCCCAGTAGGTGTGGCTGCTGTCCCAGTAGGTGTGACTCCTGTCCCAGTAGGTGTGACTCCAGTAGGTGTGACTCCTGTCCCAATAGGTGTGGCTGCTGTCCCAGTAGGTGTGACTCCTGTAGGTGTGACGTCGGTCCCGGTAGGTGTGACTACTGTCCCGGTAGGTGTGACTCCTGTCCTTGTAAGTGTGACTCCTCTCCCAATAGGTGTGGCTGCTGTCCCAGTAGGTGTGGCTGCTGTCCCAGTAGGTGTGACTCCAGCAGGTGTGACTCCTGTCCCATTAGGTGTGACTCCAGTAGGTGTGGCTGCTGTCCCGGTAGGTGTGACTCCTGTCCCGGTAGGTGTGGCTGCTGTCCTGGTAGGTGTGACTCCTGTCCCAGTAGGTGTGACTCCTGTCCCAATAGGTGTGGCTGCTGTCCCAGTAGGTGTGACTCCTGTAGGTGTGACGTCGGTCCCGGTAGGTGTGACTCCTGTCCCAGTAAGTGTGACTCCTGTCCCAGTAAGTGTGACTCCAGTAGGTGTGACTCCTGTCCCAGTAGGTGTGACTCCTGTCCTGGTAGGTGTGGCTGCTGTCCCAGTAGGTGTGACTCCAGTAGGTGTGACTCCTGTCCTGGTAGGTATGGCTGCTGTCCCAGTAGGTGTGACTCCAGTAGGTGTGACTCCTGTCCCAGTAGGTGTGACTCCTGTCCTGGTAGGTGTGGCTGCTGTCCCAGTAGGTGTGACTCCAGTAGGTGTGACTCCTGTCCCGGTAGGTGTGACTCCTGTCCCAATAGGTGTGACTCCAGTAGGTGTGACTCCTGTCCTGGTAGGTGTGACTCCTGTCCCAGTAGGTGTGGCTGCTGTCCCGGTAGGTGTGACTCCTGTCCTGGTAGGTGTGGCTGCTGTCCCGGTAGGTGGGACTCCTGTCCCAGTAGGTGTGGCTGCTGTCCCAGTAAGTGTGACTCCTGTCCCAGTAAGTGTGACTCCAGTAGATGTGACTCCTGTACCGGTAGGTGTGACTCCTGTCCCAGTAAGTGTGACTCCAGTAGATGTGACTCCTGTCCCAGTAAGTGTGACTCCAGTAGATGTGACTCCTGTTCCAGTAAGTGTGACTCCAGTAGATGTGACTCCTGTCCCAGTAAGTGTGACTCCTGTCCCAGTAAGTGTGACTCCAGTAGATGTGACTCCTGTCCCGGTAGGTGTGACTCCTGTCCCCGTACGTGTGGCTGTTGTCCCAGTAGGTGTGACTCCTGTCCTGGTAGGTGTGACCCGGGAGTTTTCCAGTGCTATTAAAGAGTCTGACTGTGAGAAAGGATCCCTGATGATCTACAACAGCACCAAGGAGTGACCACATCACGTAACATACTGGGAGGTATTATTTATTTACTACGATTTGAATGTCAAAAGCACCTGCAGGTTTGGTCTCGTATTTAAGTATTTAGGTAGTAAGGAACGACTAGCGGTGGTGAGTTGGTAGTAAAATGTGTAACAGCATCATGCATTTGATGAAAAACTAACAAGGAACTGATAACAATGACATGCTAAATGTATTAGACAATCATAAGTTAGGATGATACCACGGAGACAAAAGTTAAATAATGTAGTGTCGTTGTTGTGGGTTCGCGTACAGATGACTCCAAGCTTCTTTTTATCGTTTAGTTATTCTTTATTCACCATTTCTTTTAGGAC
Source organism: Hoplostethus mediterraneus (assembly GCA_034670385.1). Lineage (NCBI taxonomy): Eukaryota > Metazoa > Chordata > Actinopteri > Trachichthyiformes > Trachichthyidae > Hoplostethus > Hoplostethus mediterraneus. Next base: position 32,472 of record JAXDDW010000232.1, on the reverse strand, counting down.
AATACATTCTCCTTCTGACTTGTCTCGGTAGCCAGTCCAGAAACGCCGCTGAGGTAAACTTGACCCAACGGTCACTCCTATTCAACTCATCCAATCAGAAGACATGATTCAATATCTTTCCTAGCAACACAAGCTTGAACCAATATTACTATGTATCTGAACCTGTACATTCATGACCATTGTATTTCATATTCAATACACCACAAATAACATAACATGTAATTTATAGAATTTGTTGCATTGAACCCGACGGGCCAGCTAGTCTGGTCGAAGTCAGAATGGGAAAAATGCATTTTCTTACATTTCTAAGTTACAGGTGTGTGACCTCATTTCCCCTAGAATGATTTGACTTCCTGTCAACACACAAACACACACACGCACACACACACACACACACACACACACACACACACACACACACACACACTCCACAGTCCATCTGTGGTCTAACAGCCACCATACTGTCTTTATATCCACAACACCTGCTGGGTAGAATAAGATACGTGTGTGTGTGTGAAAAGGAAACAGAAAGTGATCAAGTGTGTGAAAAATGAGAGAAACTGTGAGAGAGTGAGAGAGAGAGTGTGGTGTTCTGTCAGCGAGTGCTAACGCTAACAACACTAATGAAGCTCTCACACACACACACACACACACACACACACACACACACACACACACACACACAGCTCTAACAGTCCATATCATCCATCAGACAGTCTAACAGTCATTATCTCCTCCCAGGTCTTCAAGGTTAAACACTGTGTGTGTGTGTGTGTGTGTGTGTGTGTGTGTGTGTGTGTGTGTGTGAAAGCGAACTGATGCTTAAAGGCAATTAAAACACAGTAACTCCTTTGCACTTTAGAGAGCGAGAGGTGTTGAAACAGAACTTTAAAAGATCAATTAGCGTCAGATTACTAACGAGATATGAATATTATTAGATTACTAACGAGACGTGCTTCTGGAACCGTTAGCGCCTGTCAAATCCGTTTCCTCTCATCACAGAAACGGGCATGGTGCGATATGATTGGCTGATGTGTTTAATTGGCGAACAGATTAATACTCGTTAAGAGAGATATTGTTCCATCTTCCAGCATGCGTGCACACACACACACACACACACACACACACACACACACACACACACACACACTCACTCTGTGGTAGTCTACTGCTCTACTGGCCTTTCCTGACTACAGACCATAATATTTTATTTATTCTGTAATAATGTTCACATTTTCTTCAGAAAAGAGAGAGGAAATAGAATGTGAGTCTAAAGGTTGCTGGTTTGAAACCCTGCTGGCTGAAAGCTGATATGAACTATTATTAAGATTGAATGTAACACTCATAATGTTTATTACTATTACTTTACTGTACATTATTACTAATGAATACATTAATATGAATATTTATTGTACGTTATATTATTAATGTTTATATTATTACTACGTATTAAACAGTATTACTAAAGCATACGTTATGTCTGATGTTTTTATTATTACTATATATTAAACAGTATTACTAAAGCATACGTTATTACTGATGTTTTTTTGTCAGATACATCCTCTGTATTGTACTTTTATTAAGGACAGGTTTACAGACAGATTTCACAGATGAAAAAGAAAATGGCAGTACAAAACAAATGTACAGACAAAGCATTAAGACTTAAAAATAAAATGTTACACTTACTGCCCCCACACCAGCCCACAGAGCCCTGCTGACATAGTTCGTAAACATTCAGATCCTAAGTAAGTCATAAAAGTATTCCACACTGTATTAAAGTGAAAAGGTTCCTCTCTTAGATAAAAGCTGAGAGCTTCAAAAGGCATGAACTCTAATACACCACTTATCCACTGTGTGACGTTAGGGGTTCTTCAGACACCCACTTTAATAAAATACATATCCTAGCAAAAGAGTAGAATGTTCAGGAGTTTTAATGAGTTTGGAATACATGTTGAAGGATAAATGTTTGGCCAAGTATGTCATTTCTTTAAGAACGTCTTTCCAGAATTCGCAAATATATACACATTCTAGTATACAGTGAAAATATGTGCCTTCTACAATCTTGCACTTATTGCAATACTTAGATAGTTCAGGGTTCATTTTATTGCGTTTTACCGGAGTGATGCATTCTATGATTTATCTTAAATTGTAACTCTTTCGCTCTATTAGTGGTCAGACAACCAGACAAGTTGAGTCACATATCCTCCCACTCCTCATCTTCAATTTCAATTCCAGTCCTTCTCCCATTCTGTTTTAATTTTAGATTTTCCTTCTCTGTCCTGGAGAGCACCCCATAGAACCGAGTCACGAATTTCGTTGGGTAGTCGTTGTTAATGTTCTAAGGAGGAGATTGCATCACAATAATGAGACTGTTTGAGATTGGATCCAACAAAGTTGCAAAATTGTAGGTACCTAAATAAAATGACTGGCTAGGATTTTGTGCTCATCTTTTAACTGATGAAAAAGTTAAGATTGAGTTATTCTCTACCATGTCTCCAAATGACTTAATTCCTTTATCAGACCATATACAAAAAAAAGAGATCTGTTCCAGCCCAGGGTGGAAATCTGGATTTGAATACAGAGGTGTCATCGGCATACAGTGATATTTTATGTTGCCTCGTCGCTATCTATATGCCCCTAATATCTGGAGCCGTACGGATGGCCTCTGCAAGTGGTTCTATTGCTAGCGCAAAAAGTAACGGTGATAGTGGGCAGCCCTGTGCAGTGCCGCGTTCCAGTGAAAAAATGGGGGATCGTTTGCCATTTGTAATTACTGAGACTTTTGGGGCAGCACAGAGCACCCGGACTAGATTTGCGAGGTATCTACTCAGCTTATTTCCATATTCAAGATTCAAGATTCAAATACTTTATTTGTCACATACACAGGGTGTGTAGTGAAATGAAAAGTGGCAATGCTCACGGGAATGTGCAAAAGGGCAATATACACAGTATTTACAGTAAAAAAAACAACAACACAATATTTACAGTATTACGGTAATTACAGTAAGAGCTCTGATATAAAAAAACAACACAATATATACAGTAAGAGCACTTTGGGAATGAAAATATAAAATAAGAGGTAGGTAGGGGGAATCGTATGAATGTAATATACTATAAATTATGTGTAGTCATTACCTAAGTGTGTGTGTGTATAAGGGGCAGTGTGTGGGTCTTGGTGGGGGCCCTGGTGAGGTCAGAGTTCACAGTCCTGATGGCCTGAGGAAAGAAACTCCGTCTCAGTCTCTCTGTTTTGACAGCGTGACTACGGAGGCGCTTGCCTGACCGCAGCAGCTGAAACAGTCCGTTGTTGGGGTGGTGAGGATCCTTCATGATCCTGCAAGCTCTGGTTCTGCACCTCCTGGTGTACAAGTCCTGCAGGTTGGGGAGTGTAGTTCCAATAGTGCGTTCAGCCGAACGCACTACTCTCTGCAGAGCCTTCCTGTCCTGAGCGGAGCTATTGCCGAACCAGGCAGTGATGCTTCCAGTCAGGATGCTCTCTACAGCTCCAGAGTAGAAGGACAGAAGGATCCTCCGGGAGACTTTAAATTTCCTCAGTTGCCTGAGGTGGTAGAGGCGCTGCCTCGCCTTCCTCACCAGTGTGTCAGTGTGTGTTGTCCATGACAGATCTTCGGTGATGTGGACTCCCAGGTATTTATACCTGTTCACCCTCTCCACAGTAGTCCCATTAATCCCCAATGGTGAGTACGTCCTCTGTTGTTGTGTCCTCCTAAAGTCCACAATAAGCTCCTTAGTTTTGGTGACATTCAAGAGGAGGCTGTTGTCCTGGCACCAGAGTGGCAGATCAGCAACTTCCTCCAGGTAGGCCTTCTCGTCGTTGTCGGAGATCAGGCCCACCACCACTGTGTCATCCGCAAACTTGTCGATGGAGTTGGAGCTGAACCTGGCCACACAGTCATGTGTGTACAGGGAGTACAGTAGGGGGCTGAGGACGCAACCCTGGGGGGATCCTGTGTTCAGGGTGAGGGGGTTGGAGGTGTGTCTACCCATCCTGACCACCTGGGGCCTGGCGGTCAGGAAGTCCAGGATCCAGGCACACAGGGGGGTGTTCAGTCCCAGCTCAATCAACTTTCCAGCCAGTCTGGAGGGGACTATGGTGTTGAAAGCTGAACTATAGTCAATGAACAGCAGTCTCACATAGCCCCCCCTCTGGCTGTCCAGATGAGAGAGTGTGGTGTGCAGTACCTGGGAGACAGCATCATCCGTGGATCTATTAGGACGATAGGCAAACTGCAACGGGTCCATGGAGGAAGGGAGGAAGGCGCAGATGTAATCCTTTATCAGCCTCTCGAAGCATTTCATGACCACCGAGGTGAGGGCCACCGGCCGGTAGTCATTCAAGCATGCTGGAGAAGCATTCTTGGGCACAGGGACAATAGTGGATCTCTTGAAGCAGGCGGGGACCACAGACTCAGCCAGGGAGATGTTGAATATAGTGGTGAACACTGGAGCTAGCTGATTAGCACGGGTCTTCAGTACTCGCCCAGATATGCCATCCTGAACAGCAGCTTTCCTGGTGTTCACCCTCGTCAGAGCCCTCCTCACACTGTGCTCGGTCACAGAGAGTGTGTCTTCATCACCAGCGGTAGAACTCACTCTGGCTGCGCTAACGGTGATGTTGTTAGCCGGCGAGCTAGCGCTGTTGTTGCTAGCCTCAAACCGTGTGTAGAATGCCTTGTGCTCGTCCATGTTGCCGGATACAAAACCAGAGTTGTAGGCAGCAGTGCGGGCGTTCAAAGCGTCGCGGATGGATCTATCAACCTTCTTCATACATTCTTTGTTTACAAAAGAATCGTGACTTTTCAGCCTCTGATGTAAGAATGGTTTCAAGCGCAGTTTTAGTTGCATCAAGCTTAACTCTCACTTTATCCGATGGATTAGCATCATGTTCCTTTTGTAAATCCAATAACTGATTCTCAAGCTCCAAGCGTTTGAATGAGTTTTTAGTAGACCATACCGAGCGGCAGGGACGTCCCTCAACTTCGCATTGATATTCTTGAAAGCAACCCTCTGGTGGGCAATGCCTGCAGGCCAGTCCTGATAGATGTGCACCCTGCTCTCACAAAATAAAGCTCGCCCTTCTCTCTCGACCTGGTCATGATGCACCCGGACGATGATGGGCCGTGGTCGCTTGAGATCCGTAGGTTTAAGCGCTAGACTCCTATGAGCCTGGTCACGTGTCCTCTGGGATGCCTATCACCCGTAGGGTTTTGGCGGTGGCTGCAAGTGTGCTGTTATAGCTGTCAGTTAAGTTTAGATGAAAATGATTAAGTTTGCAAGAAATTTATGTCAAAATTTGTAGGAGCTGGTCTGGGACACGTCTACTCAATATCCATGCACATCAGCGCCCCTCTGTAATTACCCAGCTGACGAATTACATCCCCGCCCACCTCTCAAAAGTTGGGCAAAAGGATCTGCAGGGGAACACAAGGATTATCTTCAGCTCCTCTGACTCAGACACTAAACCCATTCATATAGATAAAAAGATGTAATTCTGAGAGCCCAGACATTTCCGGGCCAACTACAACGCCTTACCTTTGGTCGGCTTCCGCTAAGGGGGGAGGAGTGTAGCGCCCAGCCGACGAATTACATCCCCACCCATCTGTCAAAAGTTAATTCACGTTTCTCACCGTTAACACCCACAATTTTCCGATAACCCAATGACAAACCCAAAAAAAGGCGCGCAGTACGAAAACCAACCTCCAGGAAATCTATGTGTCTCCAAGCCGCCAGTGTTGGGTTGGTCATTATAGGAGAGACAGTGTTAACCCTCGGCATCTGATCGCGTCGTAAAATCCACAGTCTTGCAGCCCTAAACGTTGCCTCTCGAGCCAGTGTCAGGAGGAGGACTAATCCGGTGGATGCAACCATTTCCCTGCCGGAGTTCGCCAGATATCGCCGGTCGTGGCGGAGCTACGGCCGACTGCCAACCTGACTACTGACTGACTACTGACTGATTTACGGTACCGTGAGTGCCCTGTGTATATATTTTGTAAATAGCCATTGCCATTGAGCTGCGATCAGAGACGCTGTTATTTCATTTGATTTCCTGTTTTGATTTTGTTTTGTGGGTAGCCGCGGTAAAACCCGGAGCAGAGTTTTTGAGTTGTCTTTCTTTTGTGTGTTGGAACCTGGACTGGAACAAACTGTTTTGGGATTGTGGGGGATATCGAAACGGACTTTTTGCCATGTGGATTGAACTCTGGGGACTGTCCTCCACCCACGCACACACACTTATTGCTGGATTTACTTGCTTTAATACACTCCTTGAGAATTGAATTGAATTCAGTTGTGGGTTTTGCAGTGTGGTTTTTGAGTTGTGGTTATTGCAGTGCTGTTTTTGATGACATATATTTCATTGCTGCTTGCTTTATTGTTTTGTATGATTTGTCTGAACTATTTTGTTTCTATTTTATAATTATTATTTGTCAGACCTGACTCTGACTGGCACTCCACCCTTTCTAAGTGACAAACCCGCTACAAAAAGGGGCACTCCAGCGAAGAAAATCCACACCCTGGCTTTAACTGAAAGTAAAGGCCTAGCTAAAAGACTAGTCTCAAAAAAAAACAACACAAAAAAAAAACCACACTCAACTGAACGCAAACAATATTTATTCAACATACAGGAGGGACAATAAACTGACATGGCTGAGTTTCTAGATTTGGTGAATCTCTCTTTGAAAGCGTTGCCCTCTGCTGGCCAGGAGGACCAGCTGCACCCTTTTCACTCCATAAGACAGCCCTCTGCTGAACAACAGGGGGATCCAAATTCCAGACACGGAAAGGACAAAACAAGTTTATCATTACTGGACATGGAACTCTCGGGAGATGAAACTCTTGCTCCTCCACTGGTAAAGCCTCCGGATAACATACAGCTCACCTTGGCTGATCTGCAAAAAGACAAAGAAATCAACTGCATAATTCATCAGTGGAAGGCAGAGCAACAAACTGATAATCAGAAAATGCTAGACTCACTTGCTGCCCTTAAGAATGCCTTTACTGGGATGCAGGAACAAGGACAGCAGCAAATAAAGGACTGCTTAAAACAATATACAAACTCAGGACACAGTTCACAGACACTCTCAAGTGGAGGCTCCATCATCACCATACTGAGATGCTTAAAGACATCTGAGATGTAATGACTCCAATGGTGGCCACTGTCACACACTTGCAGGAAGAAATAGCAACATTTAATGAACAACTGCACAGTATGGTTGAGGAAGTTAGCGCCGTGAAGGAACAAACCCTACGGCCCCTACACCCTTCATTGCAATCGACTGCAGTGCAAACCGCCGCTATTCCACCTCCACCTTCCTCTGCCTATGTCTCCCTGCCTACTGTACAACCAGAGGTTAAAGCTCGGCTGAGACTACATTCCACCATGCAACCAGGTTGTGGTCCAGAGCCTTTTCCATCTCCAGCAGACTCCCCTATCCAGGGAGACCGGAGGGGAAGGTTAATGCGGAAAAGTCCAATTAAATTACAGTTTCCTTGTTTTGGCAGAATGGGAGATCATACTGACCCTCTGATGTACCTGGAACACTGTCGAGACTATCTGGCTTTGACTCCCCTCACGGATGAGGAACTTCTCGCCACCCTTCGCAATGTCCTTTTTGGCACAGCTTGCGACTGGTGGGATGTGGTGAGGTTGGAAACATCGACCTGGAGGGACTTTGAGCATACGTTTCTGTCAGCCTTCCTCTCAGAGGATTATATGGACGAACTGAAGGAGCGGATCAGGACACGGGTGCAAGGGGAGGAGGAAAGTATCCGGGACTTTGCTTACATGTACAGAGCATTGGAAACCGCCATTGGAAATCCAGCTCATACTAAAGAACATACGTCCACATTTGGCAAGCCAACTGAGGAGCAGTGGATGCTCTGGTGAGGCTCGGCCAACAGCTGGAAAAAGACAGAGCAAGTTGTTACGACCCTTGGTCGTACTGTGTTATGTAATTGTGAATATCCTGTTTAGTAAGTGTCTGAATATTCTTGTCTGTAGTGTGTGTGTGTGTGTTTGTTCATGTCCTTTATAAACTAGGTACGCGCCAGGAGAAGGTGGCCGTTCCTGATTGGCCAAACCCTGGCAGAATACAGGCAGATGATTGGCTCCCACACAACACACCGCCCTTCAAATACCCAGTCAACCCGCCTGCACTTCGACAGCATTCTCCATTTCCATCCCTCAACCCGACCCTAGACTGTCTCAACCTGTGTAACTCTGTGTAACTCTGTGTAACTCTGTGTAGCTCTGTGCCTGTGTGTTTTCGGTACGTTTGATCACCATTAAGTTTTCTTTAGATTTAGAAGCAGTAGGAGTGGACTGCCATTTACTTTGTACGTTGTTACTCTTGTATTTTGTATTTAGGAAAGGAGGTAGACATAGCCCTCTGTATTTAAGTTCTTTTTATTTTCAGATCGTAGTTAGGGTTTCCTTGAAGCAGCTTTGTTTTGTTTATTGTTTTGGCCTTGGTCCACTCTGAAGCCGGTGCTTCAGTTTTGGGTTCACTATTAAATATTCGCCTTTTGATTCATAGCACGTGTTTTGTGGTTGGTTTTGGGAGGTGGAAACGGAGTGTCCAACTTATGCTATGCCTTTAGTGACTCTCCTAGACGGGGCATAACAAAGTCAATCTCAATATGAGCTACGGAAAAAACAAATTGTAAAACAAAAGGAAAGAGAGAAAATGGATTTGTCGATTCCCGATCCCCCACCACAGAAGAGCCACATCCCCCCTGTGGTTTACTGCTGAGATGTAAAGGCAGTCATGCTCCATATTCAAAATTTCAACCAGTCCAGGAAACCCAAGCCCTCTTATCACTCCCACCCTCAGCAACCCCATCCACAACCCTCTGCAGATGAACATAACCGACCTTCAGTTAACACCTTAACCCATACAGCAAGATCAGCGTCATGTGTTTCATCACATTCCTTCGTGCAGGGTCTAAGGAAGTTCGGCAACCCTGCGAGCTTTGGCACCTCCCTACCACAACAGTTGAAAGTGCCATTAACGGTAAGGAACTGGAGAGGCAAGGCTATTGTGGATACAGGCTCAACATACACTCAGTGAACATGTGTGGGATAGTGTCAAAGCTCCAGAGGACAAACTTACCCCATGGACTGGCGACCCACTCTATCTGGCTGACGGGGAACCAAGGAAGCCCCTTGGTTGGGTGGAGGTGGAACTGAGCTTACAGGATAAAACCTGGCTGGTGGCTGTGGTGGTGCTTGACGCCAAGATCCTTGCATTTCCTGCTCTGTTGGGATTGGACTTCATTTTCTTCACTGGTATGCAGATTGATGTTGCAGGAGGAGCATACTTGTTCCGGGAAAATGGGGAAAAAAGATTTTTCTTCAGTGCAGAGTCCCCTCTGCTGGAGGAGGGGGAGACTAGCAACTATGTTGCTTTCTTTTCAGTGGAAGCTCCATCGGCCACTGCACTGTTCCCTACACTGACCACTTGGGCAGACTTATTCCAGAAGGCAATCCAGGAGTCTCATCTGGAAGAACACAGGAAAACCCAGTTAAAGACTCTCTTACTCAACAACACTGATGTTTGTACAATAAAAGTGGGACGCACTGAGCATCAAATCTTTCTCACCAATCCACTTCCCATTCGGCAGAAACTCTATCGTATCTCCCCTCCTAAACTGAAGGTGATGAAGGAACTGATTGATGACATGCTGAAGGACGATGTTATTGAACCCTCTTGCTCAGCTTGGGCTTCTCCAGTAGTCCTGATCCCCAGGAAGGTTGACAAACCAAGGCTCTGCGTCGACTTCAGGAAAGTGAATGAAAACACAGTCACAGACGCCTACCCCATTCCCACAATCCAGGAGATACTGGATAGTCTCTCAGGTGCTGCTGTCTTCTCTTCCCTGGACTTGAATAGCGGGTATTGGCAGGTGGAAATGGACCCTGAGGTGCGAGAAATCACAGCCTTCATCTGCCCTCTGGGTCTGTTCCAATTCAAGGTCATGCCATTTGGACTGAAGAATGCTCCTGCGACGTTCCAGAGGCTCATGGAGAGAGTACTAGGAGAACTAAAAGGTGTCATCTGTTTCGTATACCTGGACGACATCATCATTTTCTCGAAGTCCTGGGAAAAGCATTTCTATGATGTCCAAGCTGTCCTTGACAAGCTCCACAGTGCTGGCCTCTCTGTGAATATGTAGAAAAGTAAGCTGTTCAGGACATCTCTGAAATTCTTGGGACATATTGTGTCTGCAGCTGGAGTTCATGTTGATTGAGTGAAGACCGAGGCTGTGCGCAACTACCCAGTCCCCACCAATCTGAAAGCCTTACAGAGGTTCCTGGGCATGGCAGGGTGGTATCATCGGTTTGTTCCCAACTTCTCGCAGATTGCTGAGCCACTCAATGCCCTAAAGAAAAAAGGAGCAAGGTTCCTTTGGTCACCTGCATGCCAAGCAGCTTTTGATACACTTAAAGAACATCTAGTAAACCCACCCGTCCTAGGCCACCCAAACTTCAATGTTCCTTTTGTGGTCTATACCGATGCCAGCGAGATACCAGTACTGGTCCAGAAATCAGACCTGGGGACTGAGGAGGTCCTTGCTTTTGCCAGCCACAACCTGAATCCAGCAGAGAGGAATTATTTTGCCACAGAGTTGGAATGCTTGGCTGTGGTGTGGGCATTGGAGATGTGGAGGACCTATCTGGAAGGTCGCCTTTTCACCGTGGTGACAGATCATGCCTCTCTTCTGTGGGTGTTTAAAACCACCAAACCCAGCACTCGGCTCATCAGGTGGGCACTCAGGCTCCAAGAATTCACTTTCACTGTGGAGTACAGGAAAGGAAAATACAACACTGTGCCAGATGCCCTCTCCCGAGCCCCAACCGGAGATCAGCCTTCCATACCTGTGTGTGCTACCATCATGTCTGCCTCCTCTGGACCATCAAAAGAGCTTCCCATCTCCATCGAGGCCGTGTGGAAGGCGTAGCAGGAAGACCTTGAATGCCAGGCCTTGTATCAAAAGGTTGTGGAAAACAGCAAACTAATCATCAACTCAAATACCTCATTCAGCATAATGGAGGATCTCATCTACCATGTTGTCACACTCCCATACAAGACCATATACCAACTTTACATACCTGCCAGCTTCAGAAGGCAACTTCTTGAGTATTTCCACCAAGATCCCCTGTCTGGTCATCTTGGAGGGCACAAAACCTACCGGAGACTGCAACACCTGGGGCCAAATGTATAAACCATGCGTACACACGAAAAGTGTACGTACGTCACTTTCCACGCAGGAATCCAAATGTATAAAAATCCACGGGCGGCGAGAAAGTGCGTACCGGTAAGCACTTTCTCGCCGCCCGTGGATTTTTATACATTTGGATTCCTGCGTGGAAAGTGGCGGTGTGAAATGTGCGCACATTTCACACCGCCACTTTCCACGCAGGAATCCAAATGTATAAAAATCCACTGGCGGCGAAAAAGTGCTTACCGGTACGCATTCTGAACACCATGCGTACCATATGCATTTTTCGAGTTTGTATCCAAAAAAGGATCAGAAAAGTGTGAATTTGGATGACATTTTATTTGGAGCTTTTTTCTTTCACTACATTGTGTTAGGATGTAATCTATAGTTTAAAAAAAACATCCACTATGATGCGTGAGTGGTTAATAACATTTTTTTGACAAGCCTTCATTTCGTTCTATCTTGAGTAAATATGTTTGTCACTATGCTTTATGATAATGATCTTTATATAAATAAACAAATAAATACATGATATGTATATAAATAAAGATGATTATTTTGTAGCATATTATTGGGGATACACCTTCAGGTGTGACCAGTTAACAGGTCGTTAAAACGTCACTATATAAAGACTAGCTGTGCGTAATGGCTGTTCCAAATGATACGATGGCTGCCTTGGCGTTGTTGGAAGATATTGCTATTGCGCAATTTAGGCGAGAACGAGTCTTCAGAGACCGTACTGATTTTCTGGTCCATGATGATGACTGACTAATGCGCCAGTGGATTTCCAAGAGCTGTTCTCTTCTAATTGTGTGCTGAACTGGACCCTGTGTTGGGCACGCTCGGAGACCCCTGCCATCCCCGTCCATCTACAGGTATTGACAACAATCGGGTTTTTAGCGATGGGGACGTTTCAGCTGAAGCTTGCGGACAGATCAGGGATATCATGCCCATGGCGTGGGGTGGCATCATTTCTTTGAGTAATAAATACATCAGGTTCCCTTACACAGCAGCTGAACAGGCCAACATCAAAATGCAATTTGCAGCGATGTCCGGTTTCCCAAATGTAATATATGTATATAATATTGTTTTGTATAATCAGCCACAACAGACGCTGTAATGTGATGTACAGCCGTGCGCTCTGTGGTAGAGCGTTGCATTGGGCTTTTAAAAGGGAGATGGTTTCGGTTACTTTCTGCCATTCAACTTGTTTCATTTGGTTGGTAATACCAGAGCTTAGGCTTCTAAATAATCCGCGTTTTCTTCTGTCATTTTAATCAACCATTATTTCAAGTTCACAGTCGTAAAATTGCGCTTCTTTTCTTCTAATTCTTCTTAAATGCTTCCGCCGTTTGTCCTCAAAACTAAATTAAATGCTGGCCCTTTATATGCAAACCAGGCAGTTGGGGGTGTGTTGGAAGCCATATATAGTAAATTGTGGGCGTGGTCAGAAGGCTCGTGCACGTGCACGCAATTTAAGGATGATTGAGATGTATGAAGAAAAAACACGTGGGAACAGACGTACGTGGGGTTTTATACATCTGAGCGTATGCATTTTTCCTGTTTTGTGCGTGCACACGTTTCTACACCTAAATCTACACAGAGTTTTATACATTTGGCCCCTGGTCTATTGGCCAAAGCTGAGCTGGGATGTCCGACAACATATTCAGAACTGCCAAGTGTATCAATTATATAAACCGGAAAACAGAAAACTGGCAGGAAAACTCCAGCAAACTCTGGTCCAACGCCCCTGGGAAATGCTTGGAATGGATTTGATGGGTCTGTTTCCCAAGAGCTCCAAACAAAATGTATACCTACTAGTCTTGCAGTTATTGCAGTGCTGTTTTTGATGACATATATTTCATTGCTGCTTGCTTTATTGTTTTTTTTTTGTTTGTTTGTTTGTTTGTTTTAACCTTTATTTAACCAGGTTTATTTAACCATTGAGATAAGGAATCTCTTTTCCAAGAGGGACCTGGCCAAGAGGGCAGCACAAGGACACAGGCATACGTTCCTACACAAGGACAAACATAATACAAAATAACAAGAAATTAAAAGCAGGTTTGGGGGGGCACAGATACTGAATTAAAAGCAATGACAATTTCCAATACTTTCATGTTCTAAGTCCTTTAAAATCGATATGAAAGCATCATAACTGATCAGTTCTTGTAATTTTAAGTCTTTCTGGAGAGTATTCCAGGCAGAGGGGGCAGCATACTTAAATGCTTTTTTGCCCAACTCAGTACGAACACGCGGAACATTCAATTGCAAAGTGTCCTGTGAGCGGAGGCTATAATGTTCTTGATTTCTGAAGAGATATATACACAGATAGGTAGGGACCAGACCAAGGAGAGTTTTGTATATAAAGCTCAACCAGTGGGTACACCTGCGTACATACAAGGATGGCCAGTCCGCTTTTACATACAATGTGCAATGATGAGTAAGATGTTTACATCCAGTGACAAATCTCAAGGCACAGTGATACACAGAGTCCAAGGAATGCAGACATTGAGCACAGGAGGTTCATGTTCATGTACAGGTCACCATAGTCTAGCAGAGGTAAGAAGGTCGATGACACAAGATATTTCCTGGTTCCACAGGAAAAGCATGATTTATTTCTAAAATAGAAACCTAACTTTACCTTGAGCTTAGAAACTAACTTTGAGATATGGGACTTAAAAGTCAGTTGGCGATCAATGTGAATGCCCAAATATTTATAACTTGCGACTAGTTCAAGTACTTTTCCATGGGAGGTTAAAACAGGGAGATCTTGTGGCTCACTAGCTTTGGAAAACAGCATGACTTTTGTTTTATCTGTATTCAAGACCAGCTTCAATTTCTGCAGGCGGGACTGAACAATATCGAAGGCAGACTGTAAAAAGTCAAAGGCCTGTACAACAGTTGATGAACAGCAATGGATGATAGTGTCGTCAGCATAAAAGTGGTACATAGCATTTGATAAATTTTCGCAAAGGTTGTTGACGTAAATGGAAAACAATATAGGTCCTAACACAGAGCCTTGAGGCACCCCCTTTGCAACTGTCAAGAAAGAGGAGGTGGACCCTGCCATCTGAACACATTGTGTTCTATCCGTTAGGTAGTTGGTAAACCAGGCTGCTGCATGCTCAGATAAGCCGATAGAGCGGAGCATGTTTACCAAAATGCTATGATCCACAAATGCCTTTGATAAGTCAATAAAGAGTGCTACTCACTTTCTTGCAGTCTAAAGCTTCAATTATGTCATTTAATACTTTGAGGGCAGCAGTAACAGTACTATGCTTTTTCCTAAAACCTGATTGATATTTGGATAAAATACTATTTTCATCTAAAAACTCTTTTAGCTGATTGCTGACAAGCTTTTCAAAGACTTTGGCTAGAATACAAAGTTTCGAAATTGGCCTATAGTTGTTTACGTTCGAGGGATCCCCCGCTTTTAGCAGGGGGAGAACAAAGGCAGATTTCCAAACTTTTGGGATCTCGTTACTAAGAAGACTGATATTAAAAATCGTTGACAAAGGCTCAGCAATGAAATCTGCAGCCAGTCTAAGAAAATATGGATCAAGCTGATCAGGACCTGCTGATTTCTTAGTGTCCAGTTGCTTTAAGGCTCTATGGACCTCATATGCAGATACAGGCATAAAGTGAAATGGGCCATCAACAGGTTCACACAATACAGGCAGAGCAATATCATCTTGCACATCAGAATCAGAATTTTTCAAATTAGGATACAC
>JAXDDW010000232.1:10000-12500 GCA_034670385.1 Hoplostethus mediterraneus | reverse complement strand
AACCTCTCTCTCTCCCTCTATCTCTCTCTCCCTCTAACCTCTCTCTCTCTCCCTCTAACCTCTCTCTCTCTCTCACTCTCTCTCTCTCCCTGTCTCTCCCTCTAACCTCTCTCTCTCTCTCTCTCTGTCTCTCCCTCTAACCTCTCTCTCTCTCTCTATCTCTCTCTCTAACCTCTCTCTCTCTCTCTCTGTCTCTCCCTCTAACCTCTCTCTCTCTCTCTCCCTCTAACCTCTCTCTCTCTCTCCCTCTAACCTCTCTCTCTCTCTCCCTCTAACCTCTCTCTCTCTCTCACTCTCTCTCTCTCTCTCTCTCTCCCTCTAACCTCTCTCTCTCTCTCTCTCTCTCTCTCTCTCTCTCCCCAACGGGGGAAATGGAATTAGGGCTGATAGTTGTATTTACCACCATGAAAAGCAAGCAGGCTGAGAAACCGAACTAAGACGTGTCTGTCTGTCTGTCATCTCCTGTTTCAGCTACTATGGACGCCCCAACATACACCAATGGAAATATTTGTCTATCGATACATAAATACATAAAGATACATAAAGCTTAAACAGAGGAGACAAAAATACAACTGAGGGGCTAAGCATATTTTACTCTTTCATATGTAGCTCCTAATGCTCAATGTTGTGTAACTTTTAAACTGTTTTTAAATTGTTTTTATCATTTTGTTCATCATCAGTTTGTCTCCCATTTTTTTATTTTGTCTTCTAAAGCACTTTGTAACTTTGTTTTGAAAAGTGCTATATAACAAAAGTTTATTTCTATTATTATTAAGGTGCCGGATTATTAGAGCTTGTGTACTGTGTACAGGTGTGTATTTATAAAGAGAAGACTGTGTACAGGTGTGTATTTATAAAGAGAAGACTGTGTACAGGTGTGTATTTATAAAGAGAAGACTGTGTACAGGTGTGTATTTATAAAGAGAAGACTGTGTACAGGTGTGTATTTATAAAGAGAAGACTGCGTACAGGTGTGTATTTATAAAGAGAAGACTGCGTACAGGTGTGTATTTATAAAGAGAAGACTGTGTACAGGTGTGTATTTATAAAGAGAAGACTGTGTACAGGTGTGTATTTATAAAGAGAAGACTGCGTACAGGTGTGTATTTATAAAGAGAAGACTGCTACAGGTGTGCGCCGCACAGTTTTATAGATCTGAATATTTTCTTGCGTTAGTAGATTCTGAGGTTTGTGCGTACGCAATTTTTTAGGATGGAATCTACGCAAAGTTTTATAAATGAGGCCCCTGGACTCCCCGGGAACCTACGCAAGGATCCTGTTCATGGATTTTAGCTCCGCCTTCAATACCATCATCCCGGCTCTGCTGCAGGACAAGCTCTCCCAGTTGCATGTCCGCCTGCAAGTGGATCACAGACTTCCTGTCTGACAGGAAGCAGCACGTGAACCTGGGGAAGCACATCTCCGAATCTCAGACCATCAACACGGGTTCCCCTCAAGGCTGCGTTCTTTCTCCTCTACTCTTCTCCCTGTACACCAACAGCTGCACCTCCAGTCATCAGTCTGTAATCCTCCTCCTGAAGGTCATTGGTGGTCTGGTGGTCTGGTGGTCTGGTGGTCTGGTGGTCCAGTTCATTTAAACTCAACACCCATCAAAACCAAACCTGTCAATCAATAGTCTGAACTGAACTGAATTAGGGTTAGGATAGGGCTAACCCTAATCCTATTATTGGCCAGCTCCTCCCCCCACCCCCCCTCCTCCTCACCCTCCTCCTCTTCTTTTTTGTCTTCCTCACCCCCTCGTCCACCTCACCCTACTTCCTCCTGACACCCAGCCTCCTCCTCCCCCCATGCTGCAGTGGGCTGATTCATGATCTGGTTCCCCTTGTTGGCATCAACAGCCATTCAGCGGCTGTAGGCGTCGTGCAGGCTGCTGAACGGCTGCTTCCTTATGGGCCTGGATGTCCTGAGGCCAGCCAGGTATTACTGCCGTGGTGAGAGAGGGACAGACAGACAGACAGAAAGAGAGAGAGAGAGACAGACAGACAGACAGACAGAGAGAGGGACAGACAGAAAGAGAGAGAGAGACAGACAGACAGACAGAGAGAGGGACAGACAGAAAGAGAGAGCGAGAGACAGACAGAGAGACAGACAGACAAAGAGACTTTCAGTGAAAATGAATCCATTGTCTCTGAGTGTCTGATGACCTCTGACCTTTGAAAACCAAACCTGGAATAATGTAGAATAAACCTCAGTCAGTAAAGAATAACACAGTAAAGACTTCTATTGATCACATCACATCAGATCAGATTGAACTGCATTGATCTGAATAAAGACCTCAAGTTAATACAGTAAGTCATTAAAGGTTTTTACAGACTGGCTTCAATGTATTGGATCCACTTCTATTGATCCTTTTCTTCTTGGTCTTACATGTATCAATTATTTTATGTATCCTAATATGTGATTACACTCTTAAATGGATTTATTGGTATAAATAGTTTCTTCTTATAATAATAATAACAATAATGAAATAATTTATTAT
>JAXDDW010000232.1:0-5000 GCA_034670385.1 Hoplostethus mediterraneus | reverse complement strand
TAGTGTTGGTAGTGCTGGTTAGTGCTGCTAGTTGTGGTTAGTGTTGCTAGTTGTGGTTAGTGTTGGTAGTGCTGGTTAGTGTTGGTAGTTCTGGTTAGTGTTGGTAGCGCTGATTGTGCTGTTTAGTGTTGGTTAGTGTTGGTAGTGCTACAGTAGTGCTGGTTAGTGTTGGTAGTGCTGGTTGTGCTGGTTAGTGTTGGTAGTGCTGGTTAGTGTTGGTTAGTGTTGTTAGTGCTGGTTGTGCTGGTTAGTGTTGGTAGTGCTGGTTAGTGTTGGTTAGTGTTGGTTAGTGCTAGTAGTTCTGGTTAGTTCTGGTTAGTGTTGCTAGTGTTAGTCAGTCCGGTTACTCCAGGTTAGAGATTAAAAGTGTCCATGCTAAACACTCAACTTGACCAGGTTAAAGTCTAAAGGTAACTAGGTTAATGACCAAAGCACTACCAAGTACTACCAAGTACTACCAAGTACTACTAGAGTACCAACAGTATTATTGTGTACTTATACTTCCCCTAGGCTCATAGACTAGAATAAAACCAATAGAAATGTAAGAGTCAATAGATTTCGATAGATGTGATCTGACTGCTGACTTCATTCATGCTGCTGTATAATTTACTTCAATGAACTTCAACAGACACACACGCACACACACACACACACACACACATACACACACACACACGTGCACACATAGACATATACACACACACTGCCCTCTACCAGCTTAATGACAGCAGGTTGAGTGTAATAGCCCTTTAATTGGCTCTGCTATCAGCCTGTCACATCTACAGCCTGCTGAACAGAGAGAGAGAGAGAGAGAGAGAGAGTGTGTGTGTGTGTGTGTGTGTGTGTGTGTGTGTGTGTACTGGACTTCCTGTCAGGTTAAAATGAGTCCATCTATCATGCAGAGACGTTCTCTATATACTGGCAAACCCTTCAGGCACACACACACTCACACACACACATACACAGGGCCTGGAGGAAGCTGTGACCGCGGTCGCCGTGGCGATATGTGGAGGATGAGTGATGAAGCTCTCCAGTAGGAATCTCATTGTCTCGTTACGTCTCCATATCAGCCTCTGTCTCCATAGCGACGGTCATCCATCACAACACAGAACCAAATCTACCACAGATCATCTGCCCAGGCTCCTTGAGCAAGGCACTGACCTCTGACCTCTCTGAGGAGGAGGCAGGACAAGAGACTACTGCCCTGCCATATTATCATCATTATTATTATATTACAATAATAATATAAATAATAATAATCTCAATTTTATTATTATTATTTATATTATTATTATTATTATTTCAATTTTTTAATAGTGTTTTGTAATATTCATTATTGTTGTTTAAATAATAATATTACATTACGTATTATTATATTACATATATTACATATATATTACAATATATAATATTACAAATCTCATGTTCCACCAGACTGGAGCTTAATGATAATAGTGCGCTGACCTCTGTCTGACCTCTACTTTTAACCACATTAAAACACCTTTACCTCTGTTGGACAGACCTAGTGCTGCCTCTGTGAATGTCATCCCTCCTCCCCTCCTCCCCTCCTCCTCCTCCCTGACCTTTCCCTCGTTCCGACCTGCCCTCGTAAATCACCTCCTCTCTCGCTCCTGATTGGCTGACAGGAGAATCTATGCTGATTAAGGAAGTGCAGCGCAGCGCTTCGTTAAATCTCCTGCTGACAGCTAACGAGGAGCTACACACACAATTATCACCTTCAGGAGGGAAAAAGAGGAAGTTTGCAGGTATTATTATTATATATATTATTCCACTATATTTTACAGTTTTTATCATTCTGGTCGCTTAGCTGTTGCTCAGACAGACAGACAGACAGACAGACAGACAGACAGGCAGGCAGGCAGACAGACAGACAGACAGACAGACAGACAGACAGGCAGACTGATTGAGCAGATTCAGTGCCTTGCACATGGGCACTTCAACATGATACATGGCTGTAGCAGGAATCGAACCTCACACCTTTCAGTTACAGGACAGTCTGTCTAAACTCCAGACAGTGGGCTCAAATGACGAGGGGGAGGAAGAGGAAGGACGAGGAGGAGGAGGGGGAAGATGAGGAGGAGGAAGATGAGGAGGAGGGGGAGGAAGACGAGGAGGAGGAGGAGGAGTCTCTCAGTTTTTTAGTAGTTTTCTAACAGTGAAGCCAGATGTTGAAGTTCTGAGTCTGATCAACACACACACACACACACACACACACACACACACAGCTGTCAGGCCTGATAGCGGCCCCTAGGGGCCTCGTGGTCTTAGTGGCCCTAACGGGGCTAACGGCTCTTTGATGACTAAAATAGACAGAACACACTACTGCTAACACGGCTGTGTGTGTATGCGTGTGTGTGTGTGTGCACACAGATTTCTTAACTGCACGTAATGTGTATTTGTACTTTTGAAAGTGGTTGAAAGTGGACTTTTGTGTGTGTGTGTGTGTGTGTGTGTGTGTGTGTGTGGTCCACAGGAGACTCTTCTGTTAATTAGATGAGTGAGCAGCAATGTGTGTGTTCTTAGTGATAAGGTGGAAGTGTGTTTACCAGCTGACCTCTGACCTCATCACAATGTCTCCTCCTCTCCTCTCCTCCATCTCTGGCAATGAAATGATTTTTATTCCAAAATGTATGAAGTGATTTAGAAATAACACTTTCTTGTGTTGTGTTGAGTAAACCGGCTGCTGGGGAAAATTAAACTCTAAGTGCTGGACTTTCCTGGGACCCTGAGGGACCCTGAAGTGCACGTTTGAAACCGCCACCCAGAGCGTGATGTGTGACTGGTCATCGTCTCCTCTGGACCTCTGGGCGGTTTTCTAGTCCCCGCTAACGCTAACGAGCTGCACTCATAAAGAGCTTTGTGAACTAGCCCCAATCCCCATCAGAAGCATCCTGATGCATTTTGTCCTCCCAGAACTGAAACATTAACAGATTCATATCCTGTGTAATGTCTAATAAAGCAGGAAATCCATTAAACTCATAACAAAACAAACCATTAGCTGCTAATTGCTCACATTTTAGCCATTTTCTCCAGCAGGTAAATCCCTGGGAACAGGAAACCATAGAAACCATCTCCTTGGTTAATCAGACGCCCGGCAGCAAGGCAGTTTAACGTAATAGACCCCCCCCACCCCCGAAACAAAAAACACAATAAAGCATATTGCTGTTGAATGCATTAATACATTATGACCTGCAAGCAATTGGGAAATCAACTTAATTTAGGAGGCAGGAAGCGTCTGGATGATCATTGTGTCTTTAAATATCAAACATTCTGCAGTTTATTGGAATAAAATCCATCCTGGAGGTTATTGGAATGAACAGCATTTTCAGGTTATTGCCTTCCTGCTTCTGTTTCTATTCCAACAACAAGGATTTTTATTGGCTAGAGGGGCAAACTCTCCACCTCCAACACCACATCTATATTTGGTTATTGTTCATTTACAGGACAGTTGGATTTGGTTAGGAGATATTGACAGGATGGCCATATTTGGTTAGGAGATATTGACAGGATGTCTATATTTGGTTATGGAGTGTGAGTGTGAGTGTGAGTGTGTGTGTGTGTGTGTGTGTGTGTGTGTGTGTGTGTGTGTGAGAGTCAGAGTGCTGCCTACCTGCAGCTGCTTTAAAACCATGAATTCATCCAGAAAGACAACAGAAATACATGAAATACATGAAAACACAAAATACAAACTGGACAATGAAGTTAGAATGTGTAAAATAACAGAATCAGAAAGTACTGTATAGAAGTACTGTGTCTAGTATTACTACTGCTATTACTATTATTACTACTACAACTACTACTACTATTACTGCTACTACTCGCTACTAGAATCGACTTTTGCAATGTCCTCTTTTCGGGCTTACCTACTGGGCGCACTAAACTACAAGTCAAGGCTACTGCCACTACTACTACTACTACTACTATATTACATTACATTACAATCATTTCGCTTTTATACAAAGCGACTTGCCATAAGTGCATTCAACATAGGTAGGCAAGAGCAACTAGTCAACTAGGCAAGAACTACTAGTCACCAGAAATCATCAGTGCATTTCCTTCCTCAACATCATCTAAGAGCAGAACCAGTGTTGAGGTAGAAGATCAATAAGTTAGATACCTACTGTTATTAAACACATGAGACAAATAAGTGAAGACAAATGATTACAAGCTAAGAGGAAGGGTCAGGGTAGTGTTCCTAGAAGAGGAAGGGTCAGAGTAGTGTTCCTAGAAGAGGAAGGGTCAGGGTAGTGTTTCTAGAAGAGGAAGGGTCAGAGTAGTGTTTCCTAGAAGAGGAAGGGTCAGAGTAGTGTTCCTAGAAGAGGAAGGGTCAGGGTAGTGTTTCTAGAAGAGGAAGGGTCAGAGTAGTGTTCCTAGAAGAGGAAGGGTCAGGGTCGTGTTCCTAGAAGAGGAAGGGTCAGGGTAGTGTTTCTAGAAGAGGAAGGGTCAGAGTAGTGTTCCTAGAAGAGGAAGGGTCAGGGTAGTGTTTCTTGAAGAGGAAGGGTCAGGGTAGTGTTTCTTGAAGAGGAAGGGTCAGGGTAGTGTTTCTAGGAAGAGGAAGGGTCAGGGTAGTGTTTCATAGAGAGAGGAAGGGTCAGGAGTAGTGTCTCTAGAAGAGGATAGGGTCAGAGGTCAGTAGTGTCTCTAGAAGAGGAAGGGTCAGGGTAGTGTTTCTAGAAGAGGAAGGGTCAGGGTAGTGTTCTAAGAAGAGGAAGGGTCAGGAGTAGTGTTTCTAGAAGAGGAAGGGTCAGGGTATGTGTTTCTAGAAGAGGAAGGGTCAGGGTAGTGTTTCTAGAAGAGGAAGGGTCAGGTGGTAGTGTTCTAGAAGAGGAAGGGTCAGGGTAGTGTTCTAGAAGAGGAAGGGTCATGGTTATGCAGTTTTCTAGAATGAGGAAGGTCAGTGTAGTTCTTGAAAGAAGTCAGTGTTTAGAGAGGAAGGGTCAAGGTAGTGTTCCTAAAGAGGAGGTCAGGTAGTGATCTAA
>JAXDDW010000231.1:415000-417500 GCA_034670385.1 Hoplostethus mediterraneus | reverse complement strand
GGAAGGGGGGTAGGGGGGGGGCTCCAAGGACAGATGTATGCCTTCCTGTGCAGATGTTGTTGCCAGGGAAACCAGGGCAGGACATGCTTTAATCACCACGATGACCAGCAGCTGGAGGGTCTTCCTCGTGTGTGTGTGTGTGTGTGTGTGTGTGTATGTGTGTGTGTGTGTGTGTGTGTGTGTGTGTGTGTGTGTGTGTGTATTCCCTCACCACTGTATAGTACGTTTGTTGGTTAATCACTTCGGAAAGTAGAGGAGCATGATGGAGACGCTTCTGTTACGCATTAGAAGCAGGCACTCGCAGTTACCACACACACACACACACACACACACACACACACACACACACACACACACACACACCATGCAGAGGACAGTTGCGGTTGGTTGGATTGTTATTGGTGTTTGATTCATTGGGTGTGATTCGCAGACGGTTTGGCATCCTCATATTCTCAGTCTGTTTTTGTGTTTTTGTGTGTGTGTGTGTGTGTGTGTGTGTGTGTGTGTGTGTGTGTGTGTGTGTGTGTGTGTGTGTGTGATGAGCTGACTTGCTACTTTGCTTTGGCAAGAGAGTGAAACATTCTTGCTTGAAGATGAGAGAGAACAGCAATCATTCATTACTTCCCCCAGCAGTGTGTGTGTGTGTGTGTGTGTGTGTGTGTGTGTGTGTGTGTGTGTGTGTGTGTGTGTGTGTGTGTGTGTGTGTGTGTGTGTGTGTGTGTGTGTGTGTGTGTGTGTGTGTGTGTGTGTGTGTGTGTGTGTGTGTGTGTTGTGATGTAATTAAGAGGCTCCCTTGCCCTGATCTGAGTGGCTCTACTGGCAGCAGATGAAGCGCTTTGATTTTTTTTCCTTAATGAGAGAGAGAAAGAGAGAGAGAGGCTCTACTGTCCACAGATCAGTGGGGGGTCATTGTGTATTAGGACCTGGGACAAATCACTATGGCAACGTGGTTGGCATGGTTTTCTGACTCAGAGACTCTCTCTCTCTCTCTCTCTCTCTCCCCCTCTCTCTCTCTCTCTCTCTCTCTCTCTCTCTCTCTCTCTCTCTCTCTCTCTCTCTCTCTCTCTCTCTCTCTCTCTCTCTCTCTCTCTCTCTCTCTCTCTCTCTCTCTCTCTCTCTCTCTCAGGCTTGTAACCTTTGTCAACTCCTTGGTAGATCAGTTAACAGCAGCACAGTGACGGGAAGGACACACACACACACACACACACACACCTGTTGCCGCCGAGACTTGAAAGTGTGTGTGTGTGTGTGTGTGTGTGTGTGTGTGTGTGTGTGTGTGTGCGTGTGCGTGCTGTGATTGAGGAGCCGTCTTGCCAGCTCCTGAATAAATGATGATGTCCTCCCTCTGCTCCTCCTCATCTATACTTAATGCTCACTCTCTCCACCCCCCCCCCCCCTCTCTCTCTCTCCATCCCCTCCACCCCGTATCACTCTCATCTTCCTCCTCATGTATTATAAAGTTTAGGCTCTGCTGCAAATCATATGTCTCTTTCATCCATTCTCCATCCCTCTCTGTCTCTCCGTGTGACTCGTCTCCCTCCCTTATGTCTTTCTTTCATGTTCACTCTCATCTTCTCACCTCCTCGTATTGGTTGGTTGGTAAATTAGAGTGACAGAACTGAATCAAGGGTAGTGGAAGAGGCTCTTTTTAAAATTATACACACTCCTTTTTTTTTCTCTTGTGCTTTTCATTTTTTTCCATTCCAGAAAAACACAAGGAACAGGTTTCCACCAAACAAGAAATACAGTTCACAAAATAAAAGCACTCAGTCCCTGAGAGTCGACAGATTCACGGCAACAAACATTCGCAAGAGTTGGACCTAAAAACAAACAAGTACATGAATAAAATAAAAAAGTAAATAAATGGAATTAAAATGAATGAATGAATAAATAAAAATGTAAATAAAAATGAATGCAAAAATGAATAAAACAAATGCAAAATAAATAAAAAATAATAATGCATAGATAAATAACATTAAAAATCTACGCATAAATAAAACTAAAAATAAGATGAGTGCATAAATACACAACATTTAAAAAATGAATTTAGGAAAATCAATAAATAAAATTTTACTTTTTGAAAAAAGGAGTAAATAAAGACAAAACTAAAATAACATATAGTCTTGCTGAATTATACCCACCAATTTGAAAAATGGGAAACCTACACTGGTATGAAAGCAAAACTCGGTAAAACCCAATACTATTACTGACGTCAGTAACCAGGGTGGGAAACTGACACCGCAGACACAGCTAAGTGTGTCTGTTTGACCACTCCACCAGCCACTCTGAGAGGTAATTGAGCTTTATTGGGAGTCCTATTCTATTCTTAATCTAGTTAGCTGGTAAAATAGTGAAAGTGGCCCATGGATGAACCAGCAACTGAGACCAGAGGACAAAACCTAGCTTGCTGCCCTTATAACTATTGCTGGGGATGTTTTTTTGCTCCCGATCCCAGTCATCCGAGTCTCGATCCCATACTTGTATTTTGTATTTTATACTT
>JAXDDW010000231.1:52500-405000 GCA_034670385.1 Hoplostethus mediterraneus | reverse complement strand
CATGCTATATGCTAAAGCGTTAGCATGTTCCCCAGATATTGGGTAAGGTGACCAATGGACCAAACTCCCAAAAGGTCACTGAAATTAAGTAATCAATGACATTTATTGACATCTATTGGCGACCAGTAGGAATTGCAGCAGATGGTGCCACTTACGGTGGCCTGTAATGGACATAAACAATAAAGTTTCACAGCAGAGACAGTAAACTAGCCAATCAGAACAGAGATCCAGCAGAAATGTGTAGTGAATAGTTCATAACCATGTTAACTGCTGGTATAATAATACTGTAAAGTCTTAAATGTCAGGAGTCAAGACACAAGGAAAGGAAACGTGTTAGCGTGTTAGCTAATCATAATTACACAACAGGACGTTGGCCAAATTAAGGAAGCAAGATGCTCTCTAAATGCTGTGTCATTGTCACGTTTGCTCCCAAAACTAGTTGTTCTGGAGGATTGTCACTGTGCTTTTGAAATGCTGACTTGAGGATTTACAAAAAAAAAACGTTCATATGCTTTCTCGTCATCATCCGGCTATGATAGGAGAGAGAGACAGAGAGAGAGACAGAGAGAGAAACTCCTGAACTGATCAACTCAAACGCCATCTGGTGGTGGAAAGAAACACAACATGCTCCTTTGTGCAGTCTGTTCTCTCCTCTTTCCTTTCTCTCCTTATTTATCTGTTTCTTTCTTTAATGCTCTCAGCCTCCCTCTATCTTCTTTCTCTTGTGCTGTTGCTCTATCTTTCTTCATATCTCTGTCTTTCTCTCTCTCTCTCATGTTCTCTCTTCTCTCTCTCTACCTCTTTTTCTCTATTTCTCTTTCCCTCTTTGTTTATTTCTCCCAGGCCTCTCTCTCTCTCTCTCTCTCTCTCTCCCTCTTCTGCTGCTCAGCAATTTTCGGCTTCTCCCTCCTTGATTCAATTACTCATCCGTTGCCATCTGGGAGCCCCTTCCCTGCCAACATAGAAGAAGAAGAAGAAGAAGAAGGAGAGCGAGAGAGAGACAAATGAGTTGGTTTTGGCTGTATTAGTTGATGTAGGGCCTATGGGTTTTTCAATGTGTGTGTGTGTGTGTGTGTGTGTGTTTCCAGTGCGTGACCGTGTCAGGACTAAGATGGAGAGAGACATCCTAGTAGAGGTCAACCACCCCTTCATCGTCAAACTGCACTATGGTGAGTCAGCCAATCACAGCCCTTTGTGGTGAGTCACCAGCCCCACGTCAGCCAATCAAAACTCATTACACCACTCTTAGGCAAAAATAACCTTGCAGTTGACGTAAACTTGAACCTGAAATCCTCCTTCTGCTCTGTTTGTTTGTTTGTTTGTTTCTCCACCCCTCACCCTCCTTCCGTCTTCCTTCCTTCCTTCCTTCCTTCCTTCCTTCCTTCCTCAGCGTTCCAGACGGAGGGGAAGCTCTACCTGATCCTGGACTTCCTCAGAGGGGGAGATCTCTTCACTCGTCTATCTAAGGAGGTAACAAAGGTCCAGCTTCAGGTTTTAGTTTAGCTGCACATACGAATGATAAAAAGAGAGAAGAAATACAATCTCTGCATGTGAGACAAAAAAACAAGAGTCAACGGGCACAAAACTGAACAGAGTAAAATAAAAAAGATCAACAAAATGCCTCAATAACAAGTGAGGGAAGTAAATTAATCAAGTATTTATTGTCCTTAATTGTTTGTTTTCTGCTTTCAGTTCATACTTACAATGACCAAAATATACAATGGAAATATAAAAAATATATATAATTATTATAAAATACAAACATATACAAATATATATAATTTATATATATAATAATTATTAATTATATAATAGATAAAGCAGAAATTGAATATAGAGGGATGTGAGTATTAGTTGGCCTGTGTAATAATGTAATAGTCCCAGATGAGAAAGCATCGTTTACCAAAGTTACACAGTAGTCACACAATTACACAGCCAGCAAGTCAGCAGCCCCAGAGTACCTGTAATCCCAGAGTACCTGCAATCCCAGAGTACCTGTAATCCCAGAGTACCTGTAATCCCAGAGTACCTGTAATCCCAGAGTACCTGCAATCCCAGTAAAGTACGTCCTCTCGGGGATCTGTTAACAACACGCGTACCGTCCGCAACGTTTCCTTCAGAGTAGTACTGAGTAGTACTGATACTAAGAATAAAAAAAACATCGCTAACTCGTTCCCTGGTTAGCGGTGCTGGGCAGCCTCGTTACTTGTTACCTCGTTGAGTGTTATTCATATAGGAGGTGGTGGGCGGGCGAGGACACGTGGTCGCACCAAGTTGCTCTTTAGTAAAAGTGACTGCTGACGTTACTTTTGCGTTACCCGCTTTAAAAAGTGTGTTGTAGCAGGCGGCTGACAAATTAATGAAACCGTATGAAAGAAAGATAAAAGTGGCACCATTCCAGTGTTAAAAAGAAACTAGTAACAGATTACAAGAACAGGAAAACTAATACAACAATACAGAACTCTGACTGCTTCTTACCACAGGAGTTAATAAATGACTAGCTGTTAGAATTATCAGTGTCTTTTCAATGTGGTTTGACTAATCTGATTGCTATGCTGAAACAACCTGCTGTGTGTTGAAAAGTGACGTGTGTACGTGTGTGTGTGTGTGCGTGTGCGTGTGTGTGTGTGTGCGTGTGTGCGTGTGTGTGCGGTGTAGGTGATGTTCACAGAGGAGGATGTGAAGTTCTACCTGGCAGAGCTGGCTCTGGCCCTTGATCACCTGCACGGCCTCGGCATTATTTACAGGGACCTCAAACCAGAAAAGTATGCACTCACACACACACACACACACACACACACACACACACACACACACACACAAATGCTGTGATATTAATGTTTGCCTGCATGCATCTCCTTCTAAAAAACATTTCTCCTATTTCAGCATTCTGCTAGATGAGGATGGCCACATCAAGCTTACCGGTGGGTAATATTTTCTGTGTGTGTGTGTGTGTGTGTGTGTGTGTGTTTCTGTTTCTGTATGTGTCTTTAATATGCCTTTATCACTCATTAGAACAAACTTGTGTGTGTGTGGCGCAGACTTTGGCCTCAGTAAGGAGTCGATAGACCACGAGAACAAGGCCTACTCCTTCTGCGGGACGGTGGAGTACATGGCTCCAGAGGTGGTCAACAGGCGAGGACACACCCACAGCGCCGACTGGTGGTCGTACGGCGTACTGATGGTGAGAGGACGCAGCTCGTCGCTCACACACACCTGCCTACCTATCAGCCACGTCTCCTGCCATCTTGGAGGTCCATTGGAGAATTGTCTGTTGTTGTTACGTTAGCTAGTGTGCTAATCAGATGTGTTTGTTAGTATAATTGCTGTAAGCCAATGAGATCATCACTAGAAGACTGGCACCGGCCTCTACTGGAGGGAAATCTGCTGGACTGCTTTACGGCACAAAACAGGAAGAGGGCGCTGTTCTTCCAGCGCTAACGGAGCTAACGCTAAAGAGTTTCTGGCAACGGCAGATGGTGGAAGGAGAGAAAGGAAGATGGAGAAATCACTTCCAGCATGTTGATCCTCTCCAGTATAGACAAAGACGCCAGGGAGGGGGATGGGGGGGGGGACAGGAAGCAACGGGGTTTATGGGAAATGTAGTCTTAATGTGTGGAAAAAGAGGCTACCAGTCGCAGCACCTTTTAACTTCTAAGCCACTCCCAGTTCTTCCAGTAAACTAGCAGCGTTGAACATGCATAAAGCTCTGACTGGTGTGTTCTCTCTCTCTCTCTCTCTCTCTCTCTCTCTCTCTCTCAGTTTGAGATGCTGACGGGAACGCTACCGTTTCAAGGGAAGGACCGGAAAGAGACCATGACCATGATCCTCAAGTAAGACACTTAATGCTCTCCTCAAACTCGGATCTAATCACCACTCAACAACTTATATTACAGCTTGAATGAGATGAGAGAGAGAGGAAGAGGGGTGTGTGTGTGTGTGTGTGTGTGTGTGTGTGTGTGTGTGTGTGTGTGTGTGTGTGTGTGTGTGTGTGTGTGTGTGTGTGTGTGTGTGTGTGTGTGTGTGTGTGTGTGTGTGTGTGTGTGTGTGTGTGTGTGTGTGTGTGTGTGTGTGTTACGGATTTATATTAAAGGAGATAAAGTGTAGCACTCAGGAGGAGGAGGTGGAGGTGGAGGTGGAGAGGATGGACAGACCAGAGGAGAGATAAGAGAAATGGACTAAAGTGTGCTGACAGCAGTTTATGATGAGGTAGAGGA
Organism: Hoplostethus mediterraneus; assembly: GCA_034670385.1. Taxonomy (NCBI): domain Eukaryota; kingdom Metazoa; phylum Chordata; class Actinopteri; order Trachichthyiformes; family Trachichthyidae; genus Hoplostethus; species Hoplostethus mediterraneus. Next base: position 400,783 of record JAXDDW010000231.1, on the reverse strand, counting down.
GGGGAGGTGGGGGAGGTGAAAGGAGATGAGGAGATGAGGAGATGAGGAGAGAGGCAAAACGAGGGGATGAGGAGAGAAAGAGAGTCGGACAGAGAGAAAATATTTGCAGGAAATATTAACCTGCCTATCCTCTCTTTTCCTTTCTCTCTCTCTGTTTGTCTCTTGTCTCTCTATCGCAGAGAAATGCTGAGCTGAGTTTCTGTAGAGTGCTGAGCTGGTTTCCTGTGTGTGTGTGTGTGTGTGTCTGTGTGTGTGTGTGTGTGTGTGTGTGTGTGTGTGTGAAAGAGACATATTGCAGTCTAATCTTTCAGATACATTGAGTTCAGATTGAGTGCAGCTATATAATATGGACATTTGATGACTGTTGCAGAGCACTGGAGTTATGATGTTCTTTCTTTCTTACCTTTTTTATCCCCCCATCCTCTCTTCTTTCTCTCTCTCTCTCTCTCTCTCTCTCTCTCTCTCTCTCTCTCTCTCTCTCTCTCTCTCTCTATCATTTTCAGGGCCAAGTTGGGGATGCCACAGTTTCTGAGTTCAGAAGCCCAGAGTCTCCTCAGGAACCTTTTCAAACGCAACCCTTCCAACAGACTAGGTACCGCCGCCGTGCACCACGGCAGAAACCTGCTGAAAGCGTTACGACACAGTGATCTAGCGGTTAGGGGAAAAAGGTCTTGTGACACAGGGTTGTTTGTCAGTAGGGCATGTCACTTTTTGTAAAAGTGCAAAAGTACATTGCAAGATAAGAACAAAACACAACTTGCAGACAGACAGACAGACAGACAGACAGACAGACAGACAGACAGACAGACAGAGAAAGCAAGACAAAAAAATAAAAAAATAAGTTACCCCAGGCTTAAAAGAAAGGTGGTACTATCCAGGCCAGGGGTGGGCAACCATGTGCCACGGAGGGCCGAGAGCCTGCAACACCACACCGGCTGATTTCACTGGCTAGCACATGTTCAACCAGAGAGGAGAAACTAGCCTCCTCCTCCTCCTCCTCCTCCTCCTCCAGGATAATGTGATTGCAGAATTTACCAAGGAAAAAAGGCTTTCCTGTGCACATTTGTGGGAAAAATTGTCGTGGAATCGCGCAAAATTCACTCCCGCGAAAAAGGTGACCGCTAGGGGTCACCGGGCTGCAGCAGGTTTCTGCAGGCCGACGGTGGCTGGCAAAACGGAGCCACAAGCAACTCAACCTCAAATCAAAGTGTTGACAGAGATGGAGGTGATGTTACTAGGACGGGGCTACGATGATAATTCAGGCCCTTGTTCAGGCCTCTTGTTTGACTGAGATATTTCTATAATATGTTTTTCCAAAGAAGTTGTATTTTAAAGAGCCTTGTGATCACGGCAGCCTCTCTCACCACGAACAACCCTGCCCCCTAGTGGTCCGTACTGTAGTGAGCTGGACTGATGGCGTGTGTGTGTGTGTGTGTGTGTGTGTTTCCCAGGAGCTGGACCAGACGGTGTGGAGGAGATCAAGAGGCATCATTTCTACAACACCATCGACTGGAACGTGAGTGCCTTTCTGCCAAAGTGCTTCCTCAGCATTCCTCAGCAGATAATAATAATAATAACAATGATTGTGTCTCTGTCTGTCTCTAAGTAATCTGTTGAACTAATCGGCCAGTGTGTTACCTTTTGTTTTTTATCCTTCATTATTTTTAACACTCTTTGTGACGACCCAGTTGAATTAAGACCAAAAATGCTTTCTAAAATGAATTTTACTTATTTTTTTCCCGTTTACGATATTCCAGTGGCTAAGTCTCGCTTGACGTTTCCTCTGTCCTCTGTAGAAACTGTACCGCAGAGAGATCCCGCCTCCTTTCAAACCGGCTTCGGGGCGACCTGACGACACGTTCTATTTCGATCCAGAGTTCACAGCTAAAACTCCCAGAGGTAGAGACCGTCACTCCGTCACGCTGCCTCCTCCCTTTCCCACACATCCCACCTGAGGTACACTCTCAGTGACTCAGTGAATAGTGACGACCAACTGCTCTGTGTGTGTCTGTGTGTGTCTCTCTGTGTGTGTGTGTGTGTGTGTGTGTGTGTGTGTGTGTGTGTGTGTGTGTCCCAGACTCTCCTGGAGTACCACCCAGTGCCAACGCCCATCAGCTGTTCAGAGGATTCAGTTTTGTGGCCATAACAGAGGAGGAAACTCAACCAATACCCAATACTATTGTACAGGTATGTATACACACACACATATCCAGGTGAATTTTAGTTCTACAAACATTTCTCAGAGGCAGAGATCTGCTCTGGAGAAATGATCTCATTGGTTGAGTTAAACCTCAATGGACGGAGCCAAAGAACCAAATTAGCTATGCGGCAAACTTGAATGGCGAAGGAGGAACTATGGTCAAAATGTAAATAAAAATATAAATAGCAATGACTTCTTTTTTCTTTCATTCATTCATTCATTCATGACCATGATATTCATGATCTTGGAAGGTCAGTAGGCTAGCTAGCTAACCTAGATAGCCATAGGCTAGTATGGCTAGTTTGAATTTAGTATGTCTAGATTGTGTTTTATCAGTTAGTAGCAGAGCGCTAGGCTTCATAATATTAGCTAGCTCCTCTCTTACCTCTTGCCTTTTCCACTGGACTAACATTATGTAGCCCAGAAAAAAAAGGTTATTTGGCTCCGCCCACTGAGGCTTAACTCAACCAATGAAATCATTTCTACCTCCAGGGCAGCTCCGCCTCCAAGAAATGTTTGGAGAAGTCAAGCTCTGATCTGCCATACAAGCAAACACCGTTGTTTTCGTGTGAAATTGCTTTTTAAACTTGTTGCCTGGGTGGATCTAATGTGTGTGTTTCTGTGTGTCTTCGCATGTAGCAACTGCACAGAAGCACGTCCCAGTTCTCAGACACCTATGAAATTAAAGAGGACATCGGGGTCGGCTCCTATTCCATCTGCAAGCGGTGTATACACAAGGGAACCTGCATGGAGTACGCTGTCAAGGTAACGCTCACAGAGGCTCCCAGCTGCAGCTTCTTCTCTTTTTTTTAATACCGTAAATTGGGAAACTGGGTCGGGTGTCGGCATCCATGCTGTGTCTTGGTTCCAGATCATCAGCAAGGCGAAGAGAGACCCGACGGAGGAGGTGGAAATCCTGCTGAGATACGGGCAGCACCCCAACATCATCACCCTCAAGGATGTGAGTCGGTCTAATCAGGGGTGGGACGTTTACTTTAGGAAGCTGTCCGGAACGCCTTTCCTTTCCGAGCAAAAATACATCCACGTGGAAAACATTAGACGAAACTGACCATCCACCATATGGGAAAACCGGATGAGTAATGGATGCGACAGAGTTTGAGTCGGTCCAGGTGATTGACGGCCAGCTGTGTGTCCTGTGCTGCAGGTTTATGACGACGGCAGGTCGGTGTACCTGGTGACGGAGCTGATGAAGGGAGGCGAGCTGCTGGATAAAATCCTCAGACAGAAGTTTTTCTCCGAGAGAGAGGCCAGCGCTGTGCTCTACACCATCACCAAGACTGTGGAGTACCTGCACGTACAGGGGGTAAGTGTGTGTGTGTGTGTGTGTGTGGGGGGAAACGTTGCACATTAGTGGCCCCAAGTGGCAGCTAGCGGTAACTGTTTGAATTTTGTGGACTTCAAAACCCAGAAAATCCTGCACCGTGAAAATGTCATGACTGCTCATCCCAAATTGAAAGTCAGTAAATGAAACGTTTTGCCTTTTGCTATGTGCGTGCAGGTGGTGCACAGAGACCTGAAGCCCAGTAACATCCTGTACGTGGACGAGAGCGGGAACGCCGAGTCCATCAGGATCTGCGACTTCGGTTTCGCCAAGCAGCTGAGGGCGGAGAACGGCCTCCTCATGACTCCGTGCTACACTGCTAACTTTGTAGCCCCCGAGGTACGTCGGCTCTCCGGTCTCATTCTGTCTCTTCCTGTCTGCCGCTGTCTTATCAAGCTCTCTCTCTCTATTGTTTTTAGTCTCTCACTGTCTGTTTCATTATAGACAGCGTGAGATTTTGCTTGTTGCGTTGAGGTGAGATGTTTTCATAAGCCTGTGTTTTAATCTCTTAGCTTGTCTGTCTTATCACTGTGTAACTAAAGTAAACTGAACAAAAGATAAGATGAAACTTAATGATCCCCTTGAGGAAATTGGGCCATTATAGCAGCAAATAGTGGCAGCAAAGAATTGGATAAGAGTATTGCAAAAGAGGGTCTTATAAACACACACAACCAACAATTTGAACACTAGAACAGGTCAAGAAGAAATGTATGAATGAAATTATGAAAAGGTATGGATCACAGAATCACAGCAGCAGTGGTAGCGGTACAACTTATTGAACCAAAGAACAAATAAGCAGAATAAAAATATCATAATGTATATGCAATATATAACAAATGACAGGGGAAAAAAGAATGTGAAGAACAATATGTGAAATTAGGCAAAAACGTGCAGAGGGCCATACATATGTACATTTGGATATGTGCATTTCTGGCTGTCCATCTTATCTAAACTAAGCCTAACTCAACTAAAACTCAACTAATAGTAAAAGCCTGCATGCTTACAGGAAGCTGTTGTTTTCTGTGTCTGGCAGGTGCTGAAGAAGCAGGGTTACGATGCAGCCTGCGACATCTGGAGCCTCGGAGTCCTGCTGTACACCATGCTAACAGGGTAGGTGTGTGTGTGTGTGTGTGTGTGTGTGTGTGTGTGTGTGTGTGTGTGTGTGTGTGTAGTAGAAGTATGCAACTCCACCTCGCTGGTCGAAATTTTTGAGTTGAAATGAGTTTGAGTTGAACGTGCAGATATTTTTCCATTTTCCAATGTGTGGGAGGTCTTGCCTCGGCTGGCGCAATTTTATTCTCAGGAGGATTTTGTTGACCTGGCTTCTTCCTGTTCTCCATCTCATCCTCTCTTCTCTTTCCATTTCTGCTTTTCCTTTCCCTGTCTTCCGTTCTTCTCCTGCTGCTCTCCAGCTTCACTCCGTTCGCCAACGGTCCAGAAGACACACCGGAGGAGATCTTGGCTCGCATCGGCAGTGGGAAGTTCTCCCTGACTGGAGGGTATTGGAACTCTGTCTCAACGGAAGCTAAGGTGTGGACAGACACATAAACACTAACTTAACAAACCACTGCTCCAGTTGTGAATATGTGCCACTGCTTGAATGTGGAGCGGGGCGCTGCTGAAAATAAGGATGCATGCTCAGCAAACCTTCACTCGATAAATAAAAGTTACAGGAATACACCACATTTTTAGGAGATCGGCCCACTGGTCAACGTACCTGTTTGGTGATGAGAACATAGACACCAAAATCATTCATGTGTCCCCAGTAGATCAATTTCTCTGGTGCTCCATGCTAACTCAACATAGTGTATGCTAAAGTGTTAGCATGGAGCCTACTATCACTCAACATAGTGTATGCTAAAGTGTTAGCATGGAGCCTACTATCACTCAACATAGTGTATGCTAAAGGGTTAGCATGGAGCCTACTATCACTCAACATAGTGTATGCTAAAGGGTTAGCATGGAGCAGCCAATGATCTACCAGGGACACATGGATGATCTTGGTGTCTATGTTACTTAACGGGTACGTTGACAGGCCGATCTTTGAGGAACTTGGTGTAGAAGCACGTTGAGTATTAGCGTTAGCAGTGAGCATTTTGTCAATGAGGGAATACATTCCAAATATACACTAAGAGGAGGGATGGTACTTTCGGCCTTTCCGGTATTCTCCTGTTTTTAGAGTTATCGGTTCCCTGAGGTGGGAACGTTGACGTTTGACATTTCCCTGGTGTGACCTCTGACCCCGCAGGACCTGGTGTCTAAGATGCTTCACGTTGACCCCCACCAGCGGCTGACGGCAGGCCAGGTTCTCCGACATCCCTGGGTGACACACAGAGATCAACTGCCCAAGTACACCCTCAACAGACAGGACGCCCCACACCTCGTCAAGGTGCCACACGCACACACACACACACACACACACACACACACACACACACACACACAAATCTGATCTGACAAGAAAATGTGTTTTTTTTTGCTGTTCAGACTTAACAACAAATATCCGACTCTTATTGGATATGTGAAAAATGTGTCTCAACGTAGCGTTTGACTCTCTCCATCTCTTCCCGCCAGGGCGCCATGGCAGCCACCTACTCCGCCCTCAACAGGAACGTACCACCTGTCTTGGAGCCTGTGGGCTGCTCCACTCTGGCACAGCGGAGGGGGGTGAAGAAGCTCACCTCCACCGCCCTGTGACCTCATGATCCCCGCCCCCCCCCCCGACCCCTCGTCAACTCTGACCTCGATCTGATTCCCGTCGGACCCCTCTGGTCTGCCGGGACAGACTACTGATGGACCTAGGAACCGCTAACGCCAAATAGGAGCGCAGAACCCCCTCCACCACCCCCCCCCCCATCCCCCTACTTTAATCGACTACTCCATAATTCTTCTTCTGTCTTACCGTAGACTCGTCGGGGTCTGTGTGGTTTTGTTTCCACCTCAGCTCTAGCATAACTGACAGCTGGACTCAGCCATGGGTAGGTAGTGAAGAGTTAAGGTTAGCGCTGAGCTGTAATGAAAACCCCTCGACCTCCTCTAACTGCGGTGGGAGAATCTTCTTCTTCTTCTTCTTGGACAATCAGCGCTGCGTCGTAGACCCAGAGACTCGTGCGTCAGGGAAACAGATGTGCTGTATTTATTTACACCTAACGGGGAAATCTGAACACGACGGAAACATGATAATCTAATGTATGCATTTAAAGACCTAGGATCATTGTTATTATAATGTTGTTATTGTACTGCGTAGCTGTAGATCACGCATTTAAACCTCAAGTAGCCTCTGAGATGACAGGCGAGGGGGCAGGAAGTGTCGGTATCGTCATAGGAAGACAAAGCAGATTCCCGTTGGCCCCAATCAACACCGAGGCTATCTAGGGATAGCCTTGGCCTCGCGATGTGGGCATTATGCACTTGGAGTCAGAGCTCAATGTGAAAACCTTGGGGGGGAAGCGGCTGATCAAAAATGGGTTCTGATACAATGCCTTGTTGCTTGGGGATATTGGAAACTGATATGTGTAAAGAAAAGTCACTCGAAAGGCAGGATTTTGTTCTCAAAATGTGCTAAGCAAGCCTCAGGCACAGACTGAGCGATTCCAATGTATTCCAGTATTTACCCTCCTGCACAAGCTCTATGAACAAAAATCAACTTGGTAACTTGTTAACTTTGAGGATGAAATTGAGCTTTGCTGTGACATATATCTGTTTTCTATATCCTCAAGGTGGAAGGCATTATTTTCAACCAGCCACGTGATACTTCTTCCGACATTTTACACTGACTCAAAGCTGCACGAGGCAACTTCGCGCTTTGGCCGGCCCCAAGTGGTGGCAGGAGAATTTTTTGAAAGTTCACCCAGAAATCCTGTAGCGCCAGTGACCTGTGCACTCCTTGAGCCTAGACATCTTCTTCTTAGTGGCTGCTGGGCACGAAGGTGCTGCCGTTTCAGAGAAGGATTTTACTCTTAAGTTTCAATTCGTCACTTCCTGTACGCCTGTGATCATACCCGACACCTGAAATGAATTTAGGAAAATAGGGCGAACGTACGGCAGACACTCTTCTATACTCTTGCCTTGTGCAGCTTTAAAATGAGTCAGTAGATACAAATTAATAACAGCGACACCTTGAGGCTGTTCGGGATGCAAAAGGAGTCTGGTGACATTTGCGCAACTTTAAAGAATGTAGGGGCGTATTCTCGTGCCGGGATGTGTATTTGTCCTATCGAGGAGTCAGATTTCGGGCTGGCAGCGTCCTTCATTTTCCACACACAGGAGGATGTCCTGGTTACCCGGCAACAAGGCGTCTAGGTTACCTAACATGTTTCACCCATGCCTTTGCTGTGCCATTTCGCTGATGAGAATGGTGAAATACTTCCTGACGGACAAAACATTGGACCTCGATCACAGGCGTTGGAGAAGAGAGGCGAGACGACTCCCTGCTTCCGCGAGCGCTGGTCTGAGAACAGCCGGCACAAACTTCAGCCTCTAACTGCCGGACACCAACTGCAGACGGTTGATCCTGGATCAGTCTCTGACCTTCTGTATGACGATCTCTGTATGTGCGACAGACAGGGGGCTGAACTGTAAATATGCGTTGAGCAACTCAGGTTTCTATGAAAAAAGACAATGCATTTTTATATGTCCAATAGGAGAGCTATGTATATAAGCACAGATGGGTTGTTGGATCCCAGGATGCTATTTATGGGACAGGTTATGTGGATAGAGAGATGGGTCCTATATGGAAATAAACACCTGCCCAAATGAAGAGTTATTTTCCAAAATGTGATACATCCATTTTGGGGGGAGGGGGGCATTACCTGAAATCCTGAAATTAAAGATGTTATTTAGTTATCCATGAACCTACTATCATTTAAAAAGTACCAACATTTGTTTTAGTTTGTTTTTATCATTTTGTTCGAATGGTGGATATGTCATTTTGGAATTAAACTCTTCAGATCTCCGTGGACCCACAGAGTGTAGGGAATGGCAGATGGAGGTGAAGCATCATTTCTCCATAGCACCAAAATAATGTCCACCGAGTTATGATGCACATGCATTGCATGTAATAATCCTAACATGTTCATGTTTGTGCTAGAAAGAATCCTGTCAGCAATCCCTTTAAACTAAGCATAACTTGACTGTGTTCAATCATTGAAATTGTCGCAGCAATTACTCAGTGATTTAAAGCAGCACTCGGCTAGATTTGAAAACTTCGCTATTTCGTCACAAATCTCCCATTAACCAGGTCTGGTGCCATCTTGGAGGTCCTTTGGAGAATTGGCTGTTCGTTAATAATCTAAATATAAAACAACCAGGCTAGAAAAAGAGAGCCAGCTGAAACACATTGTTGTGGTGTGTCAGTAGATCCATTCAATAACGTTATCAGTAAAAGTGAGTAGTGTGATTAGTTTCCAAATGTAGGTTACTGTGACTCAGTAAACTGTCTTGTCTTCAGTCCTAGTCTCTAGTCCAAAACACTCTTGGGTTGGAGCTGGAGAAGAGTCAGCTCAGTTAACCTGAACAAACTGTTAGCTAACTAACTAGCCAAGAGGTTAATTTAGTTCATGCTAGTGTGACGTGACAGTGACGGTTAGCTGACCAGATACAATGGTTAGCTAGCTAACAAGCTAAACACAAAATCAATCAGATGTATCAGTGATGAAATGATCAGTTCCCAGTCAGAAACGGACAGATGTCTCTGTTGAGACATTTAGAAACATTATCAGCTGTTCACAGAGCTGAGGACCTCCAATATGGCCGCCAGAGGGCATGCTACGTCACCTGAGATACCTCTATCTATCTAACAGGCCTCTGTAGGTTCTGACCCAATAGCATGTTGTGGACCAGCAGCCTTTATGCCGATTTCCTGTCAGTGTAATGGTCGTTTTCTCCAGTAGATCATCAGTGGAAACCAATCCTCACCAGGAGGATATCGTGAGCTGTCTTGAGTCGAGGAGCAGACAATCAGTGAGCGCTAGAGACGAGAATACGAGTTGTGGAAATTCAATTTACCTCTCCCACTCATCAGGCCTGTCCTCGCTCTGTCAGACCCAGCTATCCGGCATCCAGTAACCATGAGCCCTTCGTCCTATTAACCATTAGGTGAATTATTTAAAAACCAGTGCTGTGATAACACCTAGTCAACTATCTCTCCTCGGTCATCTGAATGTTCAACATAAGGGATGTAACTTTTATTACTCAGAGAAAAACACAATAAAGTTAAAAATGTCTTTGTCATTGTTTTTTTATATATATATGAATGTGCATAGCATCTTTGCCCCATACGTCTCTCGTTGTACAGCTTTGGGAAAGGAATGTATAAGGAATGTCTCTTCGTATGATTTTCCTCCAGTTATGAACATGGGAATTGCTTTTTTTTTTTTTTTTTCTTTTCTTTGGTTCTCTCTTGATTTCGTGCCCCTCCTCGTTTTATCCTGTCGGGAGAGGCGGTCCTGCCTCTCTGTTGCATTCAGCCCTGCTGCTAGTCCAACTCTCCATTTTTGTATCTGCAGCGAGAGTTGGACTTTCTATTAAAAATAATAAAAAGGATGTTCAGCAAACGAGGCATGGTGATTTTCATTGACCAGCCACACCAGGGACATTTTCAATCAGACTAGTAGCATTATGACATTATGACACTAAAACCAGACTAGTGAAGTTCTTTCAGGGTTAGCAGCTCTATTCAATGGTAGGAGAAACTCTGGGAGACATTACTGCCTACAAAAACAAATTGCAAAAAATAAAGTCATTTCAGGTCTTAAATACTGTTTTTCTGTTGCTGTGGTCGGAGAGGAGAGAGGTAGAAGTAGATTCACTGAGACCAGGGTTAAGGAACAACAATGCTGAAAATCAGTGGTATTCCCCTTTAATTGGGTCAGAAAATAAAACAAATACAAGGATAAAGTTCAAGAGTGCTAGATCAAATTCCTAAGGCAGGAAAACCAAATAAAAGCCGCTCCGAATCACGTCTTAAAACCCTGATCCCAGAAAGACACATTCGAGGGGTTTCATTCCAAAGGGCTATATATCCATCTTAAAATAAAGAATGACACCTCACATTCACTGCTAAATATGAAACAAAAACATGATTACAGATGATCTTTCTTTTGATCCCCCAAGCTCAAACCCCTCAAAATAGTCTGTATGCCTTTTTGGTTCTGCACTTGACCAATTCCCAACGACTACATCCTCTGAAAGTCCCATTCCCACGCCGGCCGTCACATCACATATTCTGACCTTAAGGTCCAGATCATCTTTATTCGATCGACTGTGTTTACATGCACAGATAATTCCCTTCACAAGTCACCTGGCTGTGTGTCAACTGATATAAACATCATGACAGGGTTACCTGGTGGAACCTGGTCTGGAAGCATCTTACTGGTTTTCGCCGTCTGGGCTGTCTCAGACTTGCACAGCATTATGGGTACATTTTATGTCAACAAAAAACATGGCAGAAAGCAGCACTTAAAGGGTAATTCCAGGATTTTTCAACCTGGCCTCTATATCCACAAAATCGCCTTTCATACCGCAAAGTAGATCCCAAGTTTTGGAGTTGCTCCAGTAGATCGGCTCAGCTGGCAGTTGTGAAACGGCGGCTCAATGGCTGCAATGTAATCAAGGGCATGTCAATGCGGTCAAAGTACGTCCACTAAAAATGACTAAAACTGACAGGCTCAGATTGTTATTCGTGTGTCTGCAAGAGGATTCACTCGTTGCAGGAAGAGGACGGTTGTTTACACGATCCTCTTCTTGCAACAAGTCAACCCTTTTGCTTTCATAGACCACCTTTGTCAGAGTTCAGAATTGTTAAAAAAAGGTCTATTTCTGGTTAAAAAAGGTCTATTTCTGTAGCGATCCTTTCAGTAATGTTGTCAGACATACGAATAACAATCTGAGCCTGTCAGTGGCAAAATCAAGCACTTTTAGTGGACGTACTTTGACCGCATTTGACCACAGCCACTGAGCCCCCGTTTCGTGACTGCCGGCTGAGCCGATCTACCGGAGCAACTCCGAAACTTTTGGGATCTACTTAGCGGTATGATAGGCGATTTTGTGGATATAGAGGCCAGGTTGAAAAATCCCAGAATTACCCTTTAAGGCTGGAACTTTTCATAGTGTTTTTGCAATTGGACCTTTCTATCTGGGGATGGGGATATTCTGTTAACTGGTTTATTAATGGCAGCAGGGGGTGTCAAAGGTTCATGTAAAATGGCCTTAACAAGAGTATGGCCAACAGCTGGGCAACTCTGTGCATGTGAACATGGCCAGTATAAACCGACATGCTGGGATGCTGAGCAGGTGCAGATCTGCCCTGCAGGATATCTTTGTTCTGCTTTTACCGTAGCTGTGATGGAACCGGCCTATCTCCTATGTAATACCAAGTATATATATATATATATATATATATATACACATACGTGAACATGCACTGACTCAAATACTCAATAAGAACCAGGCTACAAATACACAATTTACAATTTCTACATCGATGTAGTCCGTCATCGGTCCACGTGTGCAGCAAAGCACCAACACTGCCGGGTTGGAGGTTTAATTCCCGCTGAGGCCACTCATGCTAAACAATCCACCCGCTCCACACATGCTACTACAAGGTGCTTTTGAGAAGCGTCCATCAAATGGCACAAACCATGAGCATGTTCAAAAGAATGTGGATGATATAAAAACAGGTTTGCCAAATTAAGATGCAGGCTAGCTGTCAAAGACATCCTTAAGCTGGTGTTGATTTAGTCTGGATTGGCAGAAGTCATCCCAGGTTCTATCCTATGAGGTCTGATTTGATGGGGGTGCAACGAGCAGCGGTCAGGAGTCGGAGTCATCCGTGGCGGAGTTTTCTGCACTGGAGACGAGGCCTTCTGACAGCGGCTGGTTTTCTCCAGCCTGCGCTGCCCTCTTTAGGTTCTTCAGGTTGTGGTTTTTCAGGTGCAGCACGAGGCCCCTCTCAGTCATTTCATATTTTTTGCACTTGGAGCAATAGAAGGGCGAGACGCCGACGTGCCTGAATTGATCCGACATGTAGGTCTTGATGGTCTTGAAGCCTTTATTACAGATATCACAGCGAGGGACGACCCCGGGGTGTTCTGCCACCAGATGATCCCTCATGTCCTTCCTTGACCCTTGGAACTCCTGTTTCCCAGCGCAGAGGGCACACTTAAACACAGCCCACTGGTTAGCATGACGCCGGATGTGGACATCCAGTTCACACTGGCTACGGACTGTCTTCTTGCACATAGTACAGAGAAAGTCTTTCTTCCCCTCCTTGTAGTGCTTTGCATTTAAATGCATAGCAAGGCCTGACATTTTCTTGAAGCGCCTGCCTGGCGGTGGGCACAGCTTGCACACCAGCTGCATTTTCTTCGGGTCCGTGGCGTTGCTGTGCTCAGCTTCGTGCTGCAGCAAACTCTCTTCGCTAGCGAAGGTCGCGTCACACAGTGAGCAACAGAAGCTCACTACCTTTTTCTTCCTTTTCAAGCTCCTCTTCCCCTTCCTCTGTTGTATCTCTTCTTTTGACCCAGACTTCTCTCCTAAAGGCCTCCTGACATGTTTTCTGGCCGTGGGGCGTTTAATCTGCCCTTTGGTCTGGAGCTGTCTGTCTACGGACATTTTAAATTGGTAACTTTCTCCCTCCTCTTCTGGATTGGAGTATTCAATGACATACACCCCCTCCTCCTCTTCCTCCTCCATCTCCTTCAGTGACTCTCCCACTGTCATTTCGCCGCCAGTACACGCTGTACTCTCTTCCTCCACAGGCCCTGAGTATTCAACCTCGTAGCGCTCCACGCTCTCTTCCTTCACCTTCTCCCCCGGTTGTGCCTGTAACTCGATGTGGGAGTCGTCTATCTGCACTACTGTTATCTGGTCCATTCCTCCAAAGTTGCCCCAGTTTCCATTCTCTCCTGTGACTGAAGATGACGGCCTGTTTCCTGCAGTCCCACCTCTGCCCACTAGGTGCTCACAAGACTCCTGACAGAGTAGAACGGAGAATGTTTTAGATACTCCCGTAGCACAATAATTGAGAGCCATTCTTCTATTATAAATAAAAAATACTTGTTTATAGAATATGACAAAACGTATGAGGTATTGCATGTATGGAAATAGTCCTATTACAGTAAGGCTACCCTACAAAATGTTTAATCAGTTCAGAGGTATCAGTGATGACAGATTGATGAACATATAATAACACTCTTCTTACCACGTTAATAGATTTTTCCCTTGAATATATGATCGGGACAGAATCAGCATGTACCAAGAACCTGCTGCTGAAGTCAGCCATCACAGCAAACCTCGTTGACCAACAAAACAAACCAGCTACCAAGCAAGGGACAATATGCAAGTGATGTATAGTCTGCCTGACAATATTTTTCAACTTTATATTAATTGGCTATTTGATGTTGAAAACGGCGAGATGAAATACATAAGTCAATTTTCAAAATCCCAAGAACATCAGCATTTACTCGGCGTTGAAGCCTAGCTTTCGTTGGCTAGCTCTCCCCCAAAATGTCTATTTTCTTCTACGCAAAACATAACGTCGCCAACACATAATGAAGAGAGATCGCCACCTGGTGTCAGGGATGAATACGAAGTGAACTGATGTGAAACATCCTGGAAACATAATGTTTACGGTAAGACTAATACAGCCCTCTCATTGAATAAAAACCGTTAACACCACTGCGAGTGTTTATCCTCGTTTGGAGCACAGAACGGAAGAACTAGAAGCGTCCTTGTTTCTGTAAGAATGGGCCTTTACAATAAAGCAACGCGGTTTTGAACGTTGTGATGAACGCATGCGCAGACCGGCGGACAACCAGCGGTGACTACTCGTTCTGTGTAGATCTGATTGCGCTGACTATTGTAAACAGTATTGTATGACAGTAAGTCGTTTCTCCTGACGGTGAATATCAAGATCGAGGTGTAAAGAATATGCCCAAGAATAAAGGTAAGACAATGAGGAAACTTAGGTTTGTGTTCGTGATGTAATTGTCTTCGCTGGCGAGTCCGTCGTGTAGACACGCAGTGAAAACGTGACACCAGCTAGCTAACGCTAGCTAGCAACCGGATCGCATATGCGATACAATTACGTAGCTAGCGATTGGTGGTGTGTATGTGAAAGCTAAATAAATATTTAAATAACGTTAAGTTGGATAATGCTAATGTCAGATAAAGTTGGTTTGTTTTCATCCGTGGTACACATAGTTACCCAACCGTTGGCATTAGTTAGATATCATGAGTAGCAATACATGCAATTGTAATTCCGTTGCTAGCTAGTCACTAGCTAACCCCACCCCACTCTGGCCCATGCTATTTGCGACTTTGTTCCACGTAAGTTAATATCAGCCAAATTGGTAATGCTGGTAACTAAGTAGCTAGTTCTTGAAACGTATAACGGTGGAAATCGAGCTTTACAATGTGATATATAACGTCGCCAATATGACCGATACATTAGCTAACGTTAGCTAAGTAACGTTGATTAGCCTCAAGATAGCCCCGAAACGTACTAATCCCCCCCCCCCCCCCTTTTTACGCTCTCTCCTCATACGGAGAAAACGTATCTCTAGTCTCCACATAAATCCTAACGTTAACTAATACATATTTTAAACGAGTTGCTTATAGTTGTAAAATATGGCCACTCCACGAGTAAATACCATGTAAAATTAACTTAATGCTACCTAGCAACAGAACTGTCCTCAATACGGATAACACATAAGTGTCGTGCCCGATACGATCAGATCTACAGTAGTGGTTTATAACGTGACATCATTTATCTCTCTCCGTTTCCAGGTAAAGGAGGAAAGAATCGGCGACGTGGAAAGAACGAAAATGAGTCTGAGAAGAGAGAGCTGGTGTTCAAGGAGGACGGCCAGGGTGAGTACTGGCTGGTGGATGGATGTTGGGTCTTGAGTAGAGGAGCTAGCTAAACTAGGCCAGACAACAAGACTGTTAAAATCTTGTTGTCCAACCAGGGCAGTGCAGACTAAACCACTGGTCTACTTGCCATTCCACAAGAGGTGACCGGACAGAGATGGGAGAGGAGGGGATCACTCTGCCCGATTCTGTCTTTCCAAAACATTTCCTCTATCACCCAGAACAGTTGGCAGTAAATACAGTTACAGAAAAGGTGTTTGGTCGTTTCTTGCTCCCTGATACAGAAGCTACAGTTTACATTTACAAATGTATTCTTAAGTGATATTATTTCAAGGGTAATATTGATTGATTTATTTGTAATAACATGCTTATGTGGATTGATCTAGGCATGGTGCCATTTTTTAAATAAGATTTATTCCTCTAATTGAAACTGTACAGCATCAAGTTTTGAGCAAGTGGAGTTGGTAATCTTACTGACATTAACCGTCTAAAGTGAAGGGTCGATTCTCTTTTTCTTCCGCCTTGAGCTGAACTCTCATTGGCTGTCACTATGGTTACGTTCAGATTTCAGTCTTGGTGACTCTTGGATGCTTCACACCACAGCAGCCAGGCCAGACTGGACCAACCAAATCAGACATGTTTGAAAAATTTGTTTTAGGCCAAATTAGGCAGTCTTGAGCCTGTTTACACTATAGGACAATCTGTGCTGACTGTCGGGCTGAAGTAAAAAAAAACCATCCCTGACTAGCCCAAATTCCAGTCACGTTGAAGTCGTCTAGTCTGACCTAGGCTCAAGTGGCTGGGAAATTGCTGAATTGATTCCTGATTCAGACCGGCACATGGAAGCTAGACTGTAGCACCAGCCTGCAATCTGGAAAGTGTTTAGTATTATTTGCTGTCAAACTCTCCATGGATCCCATGAGTAGGAGGCTATGTTGGTTGTGAGTGAACTTGGGGTAGTGGAATGTGAAGACAAATTAATCTTACTGCATGGTATTTTGTCATTATTCATGTTTTGGATAGGCCCGTGTCAGTGTGCAGTATGGACTTGATGTTAAAAATGATTATATAATTATTGCCTTTTATAGTGTGTTATGTCAGACCAGGTTTAGGCTATGGTTCTGTTCTTGTGCAAAATGTCCTTTCTACCTTTTCTCCTCAGCAATTATTTCCGTATCCGTGTGATATTTCTATGGTCATATATCGCTTGTCTGGGCGCTGTGGCTTTGACCCTTGTCTGTAATGTTTTTAGCCCATAATCCACGGTGACTGGTTCGTCCCAAAATTCATTGGCCACTATTTTACTGGCCAACAAAATTTTCACTTGGACATCCAAGTGATGTCTGGTTACCTGCCAAT
This sequence comes from Hoplostethus mediterraneus, assembly GCA_034670385.1. Taxonomy (NCBI): domain Eukaryota; kingdom Metazoa; phylum Chordata; class Actinopteri; order Trachichthyiformes; family Trachichthyidae; genus Hoplostethus; species Hoplostethus mediterraneus. The sequence continues at coordinate 384,011 of JAXDDW010000231.1, read as the reverse complement.
GTAGCTGGTGGAGCAGACAAACGTATCCATTGCCAACATTTACCAGCATTTCACTGTTTTCACATTTCACATTTTTCAGTCTTTTTGGAGATCTGGGAATTAAATTCATGCAACTGTTGCACTCAATGTAAGTTGTTCTGGATAAGAGTATCAGCTACATGTAAATCTAAATCCTGTCTTTTCTCTATCTCTGTCCTGTCATATGCCTCCAGAATATGCTCAGGTGATTAAGATGCTGGGGAATGGCCGTTTGGAGGCCATGTGTTTCGATGGAGTCAAGCGACTTTGCCATATCAGAGGAAAACTCCGGAAAAAGGTAGGGATGTCCATCTTTTGGTACCTTTCCCCACTAGCGCACAGGGAAAACCCTATGACGTAACGCTGAATCAACACTTTTCTCAATGGTTAGCCAGCCACTGTTGGTGTGGCTTTATGGACTCAATGGGCTGTGTGGGGGGGTGGGGTGGTCACAAAGTACATTTTGGTGTCATTCATTTTTTTCACCTTCTCATAGGCTCTTTGTCTTTACTGTTTTATTTTTCTGTAGGTTTGGATTAACACGTCAGACATCATCCTGGTGGGGTTGAGAGATTACCAGGTGTGTTGCTCAATCACTATTGACACAAATCTATATAGTTGACAGTTTTCAGCCTTAAGCTGGGAAGACATGGCAAGAGTTTTTGACCTAGCTCAAAATAGTTAAAGGACTACACTGACCTTTTTGTAAACCTCCCCATTGGTCAACTTCCCCTTTATAACTGGATTACTAAAAGGTCTATCTTATGTTAGATAATGCTAGTTGCCTACTGCCACTTAAAGTACTGTATGCTAATGTGTTAGCATGTGACCAGGACAGAGAAATCTACTAGAGATACAAGAGATGATTTTGTTGGTTTTCCTCTCATAGCCAATTTCCCCAAAGGTCAGCAGCATCGAGCTAAAAAATCAGGATTATCATTTTATCTACAATTGTGCTGCTCTACATTTTCTACCCCGTTATTCCAAACGTGTACTGGATGGTCTACAGTTTTAATGTAATTATCCACAGTTGAGCCGCCCTGAAACAAGATGGGGGTAAAAGTTGCGTATCAACATCCGAGTCTTTCTGATTGGACCATGAGCTTCAAAATTTGTCTGCCACCAACTTCCCATTTAGCCAATGCCAGATATGTTGTAGTCATCTTGTAATGCATTAGTTTGTTACCAATGCAGTGTCTCACGGTTTCTTTCTGACCCCTTACCGCTCCCTCTGCTCCAGGATAACAAAGCTGACGTCATCCTGAAGTACAACGCAGACGAGGCTCGTAGTTTGAAGGCCTACGGCGAGTTGCCAGAGCACGGTGAGTTACACCACATCACAGTCTGAAGCGCCAAATGCAGGTTAAATGTGTCTTCGCCAGATAAAGCAATAAGGGTCTCCGCCACCCTAGCTGGTACATTTTTGAGACTAAGCATTTTGAATGCCGTGGTTGTATACAGACTTTGGCTGTTCTCAGACTTTGTCCCTGCGGGCCATCGTACTCTCTCTGACTATGAGCCAATCAAAGCAAAAACGGTGGCTCTGTTGTGCTGCTCTACACAAAGTGGTAGCATCTAAACGTCTGTTTTTTTTTAGTTTACCAGCCCTTGGCAAGGGAACCAGGAAGTTACTTAACTTCTGAATCCAAAATTGAGCAACTCGGCCTCTGCAAAGCACTGCAGCACGGCTTTAGTCCAGAGTTTGGTTTCAATGTCAAGGCAAATACAATAAAAGTTTATGATTTGGAAAGGAGTAATTTATTGTAATTGGCATAAAATGAGCTGCATTGTGTCCATAAAAGCATTTAAGATCAGAAAGATGAAATATCAATGTGCTGTGAACGTCGCTAACTTTCCCTCGCGGTTCAAGGTAATGAGATTGGACTTCCTCCGATGCAGAACCAACTTCACTCTTTATAGATAGTTGGCTTAGCTGCTGGTACAACAACATGCATATTACATTACAGCTATATTCTTTCAAATGTACCTAGTGCAAGTAGAACTGGAATTATCTAGAAGTATAGAAGTATCTCATAAAATTGGCCACCTTGGATGTCAATAGTCCTCTCCTGATGTTAACAAGCACTTGAATGCTATCACCTTGTACAGTTTATTTTTTTAGTACATTTACCAGTTTATCAATACACATGTGGCAAAAGCACTTGAGTTCACCACACTGGAGTTGCACTTTTTATGAGGTAGATCTCCCTGTTGTGTTTTCCTCCCTAATGTCTCCTTGTCCTCTCCTCCACAGCCAAAATCAACGAGACAGACACCTTCGGTCCTGGAGACGACGACGAGATCCAGTTTGATGACATTGCCGATGATGACGAGGACATTGATGATGTAAGCTCCCTTGGCCTTTTTGTCCTGATGCCCTCATCTGTGGAAAAGAAAATGAATGCATTGAATCTTTTGCCCCTGAGACTGTACACCAGTTATCTGGGAGATTATCAACCTATAGTTAAAAGCATGAAGCAAGGAAGATTCAATCTGTTAAGTATAACAACTGAGATCTTTAAAAGCAAGGAAATGGAAAATGCATGGGAAACCTGTCAACGGATGTTAAGCACTAAATGTCATAAAAGTACAAAAGAACAAGAGCTGTGTGCAACATTGGTATAATTCTGCATCTTCTCTTTTCCCTGCCCAGATCTAAGGACCTGCTACCGGAGGGGAAAGATGGGATTTTACCAGAGACGTTCCGATTGGGATGTTTTGAGCCGAAACAGCGCACCAATTATTTTATAATAAGATCTGCCTATGCCAATCTGATACCAGTTTATGAATAATACAGTATGTTTAAATTTCTCTTCCACTTTGTTTACTGTCAGTAGATGTCGTTTTTATTTTATTTTTTTGGGGGTGGGGGGGGGGTGGTTGGGAATCGGGAGTTGGGGGAGACTAGATAGAAGAAAAATGACATCAATACTTAACTTTGAGTTCATGGTTAACATATGAACGACCGATCCTGCATTGGTAGTGTGTAGAAAGTCCCGTTTATCATAGTAGCAAAGGGAAGGCATGCTGCTTGGTGACTAACATGATGCAGACAGCTCGCATGTTCTGCCTTGGAATCAGAATAGGCTGGTTGGCAGTATTATATTTGGGGTGAACATCTGGAGTATTGCTAGATTTTTACCATTTGCTTCCAACGTCAACAAAATGGCAAATTCACTGCCCCATTTCTGGAGTCTTTTTTTTATTTTTTTCTTATTTTATTTTTTCTCTCACTTGTCCAACAAAACACTCTTTCGAGGAGGCTCGTCCCTCCCGTCGTCTCACTGATACCATAACTGAAACTATCTCACCAGTACGGATACCTAATGCGTTATCTTTTAAAAAAAATGTATTTATATTGATTTCACTCCACGTGGAATTTAGTAACAAGTACAGAATCTCTGGATTCGCAAATAAAGAGATAAAACATTTTTCGTTTTTTTTGTCTGGCAGTCTGTATCATTGTAGCTCTAGCTGATAACCCACTACAGTTTTAGAGGAGTGTGAAAGTTTATCGATGACAGGAGAGCTCAACGCTGAGGATGGCTCCGTCTCTTTTGGAGTTGCTTTTGTTTCATTCTGTGTTGTAGTCAATTGACAAATTATTGCAGTTTGATCAGTTATTTGTTTTGGATTGAACTGTGGCTAACTGAAGGCGATCCCTCCCCCTAAAATCAAATTTCAATATTTTTCTATCGTTTCCCTTATTTGTGTTTCTGTCTGTTTTGTGTTTCTCTGTTCTGTTTTGAGCGGCTCACTCTGTGGTTGCAAGACAGCGAAGTGTTCTGTCTCGCTCTAGACCAAGGGTTCCTCAACCTTCAAATGACACACACACACTTAAGGTTTTTTCCCCTAGAGCCCCCGCCTGAGAGTTTATGTAGTGTTTATTCTTCAGAGTGAAACCTCAGATCAGAGTCGTCATTCTTCTATATTCTCTGATTGTGCTAACCTCTGAAGAGTCAAAGAACAGTGAAATTGAAGTTATTTGCCTGGGGACCCCCTGTAACCCCCGGGGGTCCCTGGAAACCAGTTTGGGAACCCCTGCTCTAGACCACACGAGGGTGTACTAAGAAAATGTACTATGATGTTTGATGGCTGCGTGTAGGGGTTTCCAATAAAGATCTTAACTCCACTGATTTGGGATAGTCTTTTTGAATGCAACATGCAGTTCCTGTGTTGGTCTAAAGATGGTGATGTTGAGCTGAACTCCAGGGGCTCATGGGCGAACCAGCTTCACACCCTTGAATTTATACTGAGAACAAGGCGGCTGGATGTTGACGGGGAACGACTAGGCCTGTGTTGAAGCACGTCAAAACATTATTTACTTCCTCGATGGTAAATGTTTCCTCCAATTGGTCAGGGCCTGGTGTTTTAGAGAGAACATCCTAAAGCCAGGGGTCCCGGGTTCAATCCCCATGTTGTCAAGCATCCACCCTGCCACTGAATCTACCAGCTCCAGGGTGCTGTTCTGTTCACCTATACCTGTTGAGAAAAGATGAGTTTTCCTTCAGGGATCACAAAAACACCTTATAGATCTTCAGCGTACTGTAAAACAAGTTGAAAGGAGTTTTCTGTAGGGATCAATAAGGCAGTTATTCTTAAACTCATATTTAAGGTGTCTGCAGGTCTTACTTAAAATTCAGTTTTAGGGGTATTCAAAATGTCACGGTGTCTGATCTGGTGAGAAACAAGCCCAGCCACACACTATATTCTGAAAGGTCTACAGTTTTCATTTTGTTTCGGTTATGAATTTGGTCTTCTGTTGAATTTTAATTGGCTTTGAAAAGGTCTTAAATTTAAGTTGATGAAAATCCCAGACACCCTGATATTGAATTCATTCATTAGCAGTGTGTGATGAAGGCTCACAGAGATGATCCGACTATCTGGTGTTCATACTACAGCAAGCAACCCTAAATACTCCAAAATAAGAGTTCCTCATAGTCTGTCATTTTCACATCAAATGCTTACAGAGCTCACTATCCATACAGAGGGTACTTTGTTTGTCCAATTCACTTAACAGGGTGACAAAATATACTAAAAAGGGTTAGGGTTAGGCTCGAACTAAAATTTTAAAACAACAGGGGAGGAACCATTCCATTCCACATACAGAATTCCAAGGTGAACAGAAAGCTACTTCAACACTCACATAGACGTGACATCTTTAGCTATCAGGACACCTGGATGTACATTTTTGGAGACAAAAAGGGCATTTATCACAAATCAAAACGATCCATTCACGTTTATACTTACGTGACAGATGAGCTGCGTTCGTATCAGCGTTTCTACAATCGCCACGGCCTGGGCTCGAACCATCATTGGACCATCCACATAAAACGTGACCCAAATTCTCTTTTCTCTTGCGCCGGGTCACATGTCAGCTACAGGACAGCACTCCTTGTAACTGGCCGTAAAAGCGTCAGTATAGGATGTTTATGTTGGTTGCCACGACAACGGCAGACGTGCATATATTGATGTAAAGTTGTTAAAAGGTTTATGTTTACATGGTTTATTGTAATGATTTTAAGAAGAGTCACATGATCACTTTACCTCCACTTCATGTCATCCTTGCTGTCTAGTCTTCCCGTTTTATATTCTCAGTTCGGCTATCGGCCAATGGTAAAGAAAAGGGCGGGTCTAACTCCCCTGGTTTGTCCAATGTGAAGAGACACTCGTGGCGGGTTTTTTGTTACCTGTGCCTTTGTTATACCGGCGTTTTCTGCGGCGCATAATGTTGAGAGAACGGGCAGGCGTACAGAGAGAGAGAGAGAAAGAGAGATAAACGGAGCGCTCCCGTACTATTGAGGTATTCTACATCTGATCGAAGGCGCAGCACGGTAAATACATATGTTTGTTTACATTGTGTGTATATTGTGTGTTAGTGAATTATAGTTCTTGTGTCTGGTGATGTACCGAACACTTATGTGGATGGAAAATGTGATTACTGTGGATGTGACAGAATGGTGCGGCTGAAGCAGTCTTTGTTTTTTGTGTGTTTTAGTTTTCACGTTGTTCAGTATTCCATGACGAGGAGGAAAGGAGGAGGAATAAATAAGAAAAATTGAACATCAGTATGAAGCGTGAACTTATTGATCAGACCTGTAGCTACACTCCTGGAACTGGTAGGGATTCAGTGTGTTGCTCAAGGACACTTCAGTATGGCGGAGGCCTGAACCTGCTGGCCTGGAACTGACTGGGTATCAGGTGATCAGGCACTTTCAGGGAAAACAGATTTTACAGTGTTGACATGAAATGACTGGAATGGAGTATTACAGTAGATACGAAAGAACGCAACAGACTTCCACTTTGAAAGTCATTCATTTCAGATTTCAGAATAGAAGCCGATTGCTAGTTTGCACTTTATCCCCTCAGTTTATTTATGGTTGTCATCTCTAAATTTAGCTTCAAGTTGCTGTTGCAGCAGTTAACACAACAACCTTCCAAAACAAAACCACAAAACCTCGATTTGTGCAATAACGCTGCTTTGTCTTTGTAACCGCCATGCATATTTCCCTTTACCACTTTAAGAGAATGTCAGACAAGTAGCACTTGTTTTACGTTTAGCAACTTTTCAGCAGCGGTGAATGGAGCACCTTTCTGTTACGTCTTCGCCAGTCACACCCACTTCCTTCCCAGGACAGATCTTTGGACAGAGTTTGCAGCACATTTCTCTCTAGTAATGCATTTGCATTTCTGATTCTGACTTGTCCAATGATGCTGTTGCTTTCTCTTCACCAGTCACACCCACTTCCTTCTCGCAGAGCAGGACAGATCTGCTCCAACAGTTTAATAGAAACAGAGGGAGTTAAAACAAGAGGATGACCTGGGTCAAGGGTGCCGTGTGTCTGGGGGTCGTAACTCTTCTGTGGGCAGCGACTCGTGCCAGGGGAGGTAAGTCAAGCACCCACAGCGTGTCTGATCGCTTTCCAATCAAAAAAAATCAATCAGTTATTTCATCATGACAGCGCTGTTAAAAGGGTGGAAGCTGGAAACAGACGTCAGGTGGAAAATATTAAATCGTAGGATATGTATCTATGTTAATGAACTTTGTGCTAAAACCTTGTGTCGTCCCACAATCATCCATAAATAAAGACAGAGACGGAAAGGCGAAAAGAAAGGCGGAATTTGCTGTGAGCTGCTCATCACTGAGGTTGAGCACAGTAAAGGTGTAGCTACTGTCTGGGGCTCAGTAGAGGATCTGGGCCACATTGTAGAGAACCGCACAAACCCTAATAATCCGACACACCTTAATGATAATAGAAATAAACTTTAGTTATATAGCACTTTTCAAAACAAAGTTACAAAGTGCTTAAAAAGACAAAATAAAAATGGGAGACAAACTGATGATGAACAAAATGATAAAAACAATTTAAAAACAGTTTAAAAGTTATACAACATTGAGCATTAGGAGCTACATATGAAAGAGTAAAATATGCTTAGCCCCTTAGCTGTATTTTTGCCCCCTCAGTTTAAGCTTCATGTATCTATAGAAAAATATTTCCATTGGTGTATGCTGGGGCGTCCATAGTAGCCCACTGAAACAGAGGAGGAGATGATAGACAGACAGACATGTCACTTTGTTCGGTTTCTCAGCCTGCTTGCTTTTCGTGGTGGTAAATACAACTTACAGCCCTAATTCCATTTCCCCCGTTGTAGAGAGAGAGAGAGAGAGAGAGAGAGAGAGAGAGAGAGAGAGAGAGAGAGAGAGAGAGAGAGAGAGAGAGAGAGAGAGAGAGAGAGAGAGAGAGAGAGAGAGAGAGAGAGAGAGAGAGAGAGAGAGAGAGAGAGAGAGAGAGAGAGAGATGCTCAGTGACTTCAGCATGGAGCTGAGCCACCTGCAGTAGAGGAGACACACACACACACACACACACACACACTGACTCTGGGATGGTAACAATTTATTAACTATGAGGTTTCTACTGGGTCATAATATACAGAATACTAATGGAAGAGCCATTAGTATTCTGTAATCAGTATATTATGGCATCACATACCTCGGATCCAGTGTTTTGATCAATGCCTTAAACCTGAGAGTATAGGAACTATGTCCTTACATAGGTACTCCGTTGTGTAATGTCCTTCCACCGTTTGCTTTTTTTTTGTCATACGGATAGCCACTGGAAAATGACTCGGCTAGTGACGTCATTGTGCATAGTGGTTTTTCGTTTAGCACCACTTGCGGAGGGACTGCTTGTGTCACCGCCGGCAACAACTCTTGCTCGACATTGCTTGCAGATAATATTTTTCTGCTCAAATTTGTTTTTTTTTTTTTTTAATGTGATCTCTTTGATTCAATTACCCCCTTTTATCCTCGAGGTTCACATGCTTTTTACGGCTTAGGCTGTTTATGTATGAACAATATGTTCAATAAAGACATGTAAAAGTACATTTTGTGTTGTTATATTATACTGTTTTTTTTGTTATGATGTAGATGATTTTAGGAGCCATTCATGCAGGAAATTCAAAGACCATTTTTCTTGCAAGTGGATATAAATCAATAATGTTGCTGTTGTTTTTGTTACCCCTCTATTTTATTAAGGCTCAAATGCTGTTTTCCTTTCATTAAACCTGATTTGCCATTGCTGTATTCCAGATACTCAGGTATCCTGTGTTTTTGGGCACAGTTGTGTGCTGCCATGCACCTTCCAGCCAGCCAAGGAGGAGATCATCCACTGGATTCAGACGACAGCAGAAAACCTGACCATCTACTCCTACTACATGAACCAGAACCGGCTGTACCAGGACCAGCGCGTCAAAGACAGGGCGTCACTGTTTCTTGACCAGATCTCCAGAGGCAACGCTTCGCTCATACTCACACAGATTGCCGTTCAGGACGAGGGCCAGTACAGATGTTACACCAGCACCACCCTGGGCAACAAGGAGTCTCTTATCACCCTGAAAGTGGAAGGTAAGAGACTCATGAAAGCTTTTCCATCTGCTGCTCTCAACACCCGGTGTCAGGTAGGTCTTTCCTGGGAGAAACCCTCTGGAGACAGGAAGTGATGTGTTTTACATTTCAACAGAAGAAGAACTAGGTAGTTAGCATGAGCAGCGATAGCCACTGTGGCTGAACAGACAAAGAAAAGAGCGCCACCTGCAGGAACTCAAACTCCATCAACAGGAAATCCAAGGAGAAAGACGTCACGGTACTGAACACTGTTTGATTGACAGGTGATCTCTGGGAAGAGCAGTGAGGGACACCACAGTGAGGAACACCACAGTGAAGCTGAGAGACAAAGATGGAGACTGGATAAAAAGTCTTGCAGATCACATCTTTAAATCCACTTTAAATGCAAGTTTCTTAAAAATGAATCCTCTTTTTGCAGCTCCAGGCCAAATCAACATTCGGCTGGTAGAAAACACGATCACCTGCAGCTCATTTAGGATCTACCCAGCGCCTAGTCTGACCTGGTCTACCAGCCCTCCAACCGCCCTGCCGCGTCACGACCCCCCCACGGTCCACAAGAACAACCAGCAACTATATGATATCAGCAGCTCTCTAGAGATTTCAGCTAAAGATACGCAGCTTTCCTATATCTGCAACATCTCTAACGGCAAAGTGAGGAAAGCCACGTTGAGCCAACTACGTAAGTCAACTGACTGACCAGAGGTCCAAGTAGTTTTCTAGCACTTAAAAACTTAAAACTTGGTCTTGAAATGTCAATGGGCGGGGAATCAATACATAAAAAAGTAATTGTTATGGTCTTTTTGTGCTGCGGGGCAGTAAAAATCATACTTATTTACTTTTATTTTGCACACAATCAGGTCGCCAATGTTGGCCGTGTGAAAGGCCTCTAATCTCTCTTAATATATATCTTAATATCTTAATAAGTGAACTAGTCACTTTGTCATGAAAACACAAGGTCCAAAAATCAATGTTTAGGTCACTGAGCACCAAAATACATCAGACGGCTAATCTGGACAGTCTAAAATGCCTCCTATCCATCAGTATGTCAATGTGTGAATTAGGTCAATACATGAATCACTGTCACACTTTCTTTTTTTTAGCATGTTTGTATTCACTTTACCTTTACTGCACTGGATCTTACCATCATGCTTTCTGTGTCTAATATTCCAGCTCCAATCAGCGGTGCTCTCAAAACGAATGTTTCGATCCCCTGCACCGCCTCCAACGGTGACCTGAAGGACTTCCACGTCCTCTGGTCCTTCAACCGCACTGAGCTCATCCTCACGTATTACACCCCCGAGATCTGGTACCGGAAGCAGCTCCAGGTCCAGGAGACGTGGAAGCAACAGGTCAGGAAGGTGTCCCGGTCGGGCAGCCTGGAGCTACAATCGCTGGAGCAGGAGGGGGTATACACATGTAAACTCACTCACGTGGGAGAAACACATGTAACCAACACCTTTCTGAAGGTAGCGCCAGCTCAGCAGACAGGTAGGGCACAAGTCCTGCTCTCATGGCATGAAAACAGTGGAGTAATATTCGGTTACTTTACTTTACAATGGTTTTTTTTTTAGGATGAGAGTGTTGAGGCTGTGTGATCAGGTGGTGCTGTAGAAGTCACACCAGCATGAGCAGCTCTAGGTTGGTGCGCGGTGCGTTCACAGACCAGGAAGTAGCTTAGCCTGTGGTGGCTAAGTTGACACAGTTTCAAAGTAGTTGCACTGACTATGATCATTTGCAAAGTGCAGTTTCTGTAGGTGGCGTTCTTTTCTTTGTCCGTCCAGCCATGGTGGCTATCGCTGCTCATGCTAACTACCCAGCTCTTCTTCTGTTGAACCATAAAACGCATCACTTCCTGTCTCCAGAGGGTTTCTCCCTGGAAAGACCTACCTGACACCGGGTGTTGAGAGCTGCAGATGGAGAAGCTTCATGACCTGGTAGAGGTTGATGATGTTGAGGTCCAGAGATCAGAGAGGAGAGGACAGATATTTATTCATATGAAAATGATCATATTGATTATTGGTTTACTACACTGTAATAAGACCATTGTAAAGTAAAGAGTTACCTAATATTCTGATACTAATGCAGTTGTTAGTGGGTGGCAGACAGTTCAATTCACTGACTTCCTCTTTCAGATGTCACAAATGATGTTAGTATTGGTGGTGTGGTCTCGGCCTTGGTCGTCATCGGCATCATCGCAGCAATAGTAGTAATAGTCATAAAGAAACCCTGTAGAAGAAAACAAAACAAAACAACGGAAACAGGTAAAATGACAATCAGACAATCATAATTAATTCATTCTGTGTATATTGTACTCATCACATCTCTCTGGTCAACAGGGGATGGGCACGAACTAGAGACTTTAAAGGAATAACAAGGAGAAGTGTGATCAAATATGGGGCTACGGTGATTAGCGGTGATTAGAGAAGTGACCTTTTGACCAGAAGGTCACCAAAGGGTTGCTGTCATATCCTGCCACCCCCCAAACAACAACTACTGTTAAGGAAACAAGGCATCTAACATCCCACTGCTCTACTTGAAGGGGCTTAGCAGCCAACGATGAAGACTGCAAATGTATTTAACTGTATGAATGTGACAAAATCAAGGTTAAAATGAAAGAACAGGAGTTGGAAACTACGCCGACCCCGGATGCTGAAGAGGAGTGAACCCCTCCAATGAAGATAAAGGGATACCTGGACAGACTGGTACCCCAACACCTCCGGGAGGGGCGGTCCTCCCTTTTCTGTTTCTTCTTCACATATGCACAAGAAACTACTGAAGTAGCAAAACACACCATTACATTACATTACATTACATTACAGTCATTTAGCAGACGCTTTTATCCAAAGCGACTTACAATAAGTGCATTCAACAAAGGTAGGTGTGGTGACTATTGCCATTCAAAGTCACCTGATGATTGACGAGACCGGTATTCGCTTATGTTCAGACGCGACAACTCCACGCAGACAACTTCTCTCCTTTGACTTTGTGTTTTATTCCAAATAATAATCCAAACAAATGACAAGCATGGTGCGTGGCTTGACGGTCAAAAACTGTGTGCTCATCCCGGTTCCCAATCACGCACCTGTCCCGGTGAGCTCACCTAAATACCTCCCGCATTCCACACAACACCCAGTGGTTACTAATGGAACTACAAATACAAGAGATTAATGGCTGTAACACTCCGGCTCCTAATTGTTCAATGGCTAGACATAACAATTCTACTCCAATAAACATTAAGCCATTACATAGCAATACAGACAATATCAAATACCAAAAAAAACACGTCCTTTTTCATTATTAGAAAGTTCAAAGTTAATTTAGGTAATGATCTTCTTGAGGTCAGAGGTACCAGTACTTAACCCACCGTAGGGACCCAGTCTTTACCACTGGTCCATCCAACATCACTCTGCTGCCTGCAGAAGACACAGCTTTGTGATAGGTCTGTCCAATATGCTGGTCTTGGTCTTGACACGTGCAGACCGTACAAATCCTCGCTTGTCAGCAAAGATGTCCTGAACTCTGCCCAGCAACCAAGAACTGCGGGGAGCTGTAGAATCAGCAATCAGGACGACGTCTCCTGGAACAAGGTTCCTCTTCTCTTTATTCCATTTGTGACGCTCCTGGAGCAAAGGTAAATACTCCTGCATCCACCTTTTCCAGAACAAGTCTGAGATGTACTGCACTTGTTTCCAGCGTCTCCTGGCATAGCAGTCTTTGTCTGTGAACAATCCTGGGGGCAATACAGGCTTTCCTTTCATTGTCAATAGGTGTCTGGGAGTAAGAGCTTCGAGATCATCAGGATCATCAGATACCTTCGTGATAGGTCTATCGTTTAAGATGGCCTCGACTTCACACAGCACTGTGTGAAGTCTCTCGTCAGTCAACGTTTGCTGCTGAAGAACTGAAGTAAGTATCTTCCTTATCATCCGGATGATTCGTTCCCACACTCCTCCGTGGTGGGACGCAGCAGGTGGGTTAAAACTCCACTCGATTCCATCTTGCAGAAATGCTCTCTGGATTTGACTGTGGTTCAGAGAAGCCAGCATCTCTCTCAGCTCCCTCTCTGCGCCGATGAAATTTGTTCCATTATCCGATCTCATGTGTTGAACTTGCCCACGTCGGCAGACAAATCTACGTAGAGCATTGATGCACGAATCTGTGTCCAATGAGTATGCGCACTCCAGATGGACTGCTCTGCTTGCCATACATGTGAAAATGACCCCGTAGCGTTTCACCATGCTGCGACCTCTCTTCACTTCCACAGGTCCAAAATAGTCCACTCCCACGTTCGTAAAGGGAGGAAGATCAGGAGAAATCCTCTCTTTCGGTAAGTCGGCCATCTTTTGTTCGCCTCGTTGTGCTCTTTGGCGCTTACAGACTCCACAGTTTGAGATCACTTTCCTTGCTGCAGCATTGGCATTTGTTATCCAGTAGTTCCTGCGCAGTGTGGAGAGCATATGATTTCGTCCGGCATGACCCAGCTGGTTATGGACGTGCTTCAAAATCAAAGATGACACATGATGCTCTTTGGAGAGAATGACCGGATGTTTTGTGGTTTCAGGCATTGCCGCCTTGCTCAAACGTCCTCCAACTCTCAACAACCCATCTTGCAGTACAGGATCCAACTTGTAGATGGCACTGTCCCGTTTTACTTCAGAGCCACCAGATGACAATGCTTCAATTTCACTGTGGAACTTCTCCTGCTGACTAATGTGGATTATGGCTCTTTCAGCCTCCTGAAGATCTTTCACAGACAGGCTTTGTCCACCGAGAGTACTTTTGAGCTGTTGCATTTCATCTTCCACTTGAACTTGAGGATCCACTTGGGCCTTTTCCTGTAAAAGCCTCCTCCTCCGACTCAACTTTAGCAGAATCCTCTTCACTTTCATAAACCATGCAACTGAGCTCTTTAGCCTCCTCCAGTCTGAAAAGTATGTCATCAGTTGGTGAGTGGCATTAGAACTGTCAGCAGCCACAACAACATTGACAATGAGGTCCCTCTTGACCTCTGGGTCGCCATCAACAATGACTGAGTCTGATGTTTCACTCGGCCACTTCTCCTCTGACATTTTCAGAAACTCTGGTCCTTCAATCCATCTGTTCTGGCTCAAAAGCTGTTCCACTCTCAGTCCTCTTGAGGCGTCATCTGCCGGATTTTGTATCGTAGGGACATATCTCCACTGTGAGACGTCAGATTCTTCCCTGATGGTAGATACTCGATTGGCAACGAATGTGTGGAACCTTTTATCCTCGTTTTTGATGTACTTGAGAACTGAGGTGCTGTCTGTCCAGAAAACAGATTTCTCCAGTTCAAGGCCTAGCTCTGCTTGAAGCATTCGGTCGACTCTGGCTGCGACAACAGCAGCTGTGAGCTCCATGCGAGGGATTGTCATTTGCTTTAAAGGTGCCACTCGTGCCTTGCCAAGGACAAAAGCGACGTGACTGCTCTCTCCATTTTGCATCCTGAGGTAGCTGACTGTGCCGTAGCCATCCTGGCTGGCATCAGAAAAATGATGTAACTGAACACTTGTTGGCTGTCCAAAACCCTTTAGCTTAAAGCACCGGCTGACTCTGAAGTCTGCCACCCTTTCAAGGTCAGCCAACCACTTTCGCCACTTCTCTTGCAGAACTTGAGGCACTGGATCATCCCACTGATGTTTCATCCGACAAAGATCCTGCAACATCATTTTTGGCACGAGTGTAAGTGGTGCTAAAAATCCTAAGGGATCATACACGGAGCTGACCATGGACAAGATTCCACGTCTCGTGTGTGGCTGCTCTTTAATTGCAAGCTTGAATGTGAACATGTCAGTCTCAACACACCAGTGTAGGCCCAATGCCCTCTCCAATGGCAACTTGTCCCGGTCAAGATCCAAGTCATGCACTGGTGCTGATCTGTGCTCCTTAGCAATGGCCTGCAACACTTTACGGCTATTGCTGGTCCATTTCGTCAGTTGGAATCCTCCTTCCTTGCATAGCATCATTAGGTCCTTAACCATGTGCACAGTCTCCTCATCTGTTGGCAAGCTCTTAAGCAGATCGTCCACGTAAAAGTTGTGTGTCAGGGTGTTAATCACTTCTGTAGAAAACTTATGCTGGTTATCTTCTGCTGTCTTGCGAAGGGCATAACACACACAACTGGGTGAAGAGGCTGCACCAAAAAGATGGACAGTCATACGGTACTCTACCGGCTCCTGTTTGATGTTACCTGCTGGCCACCACAAGAACCTCAAAAAGTCTGTGTGTTCATCAGCAACCTTGGTTTGATGGAACATAGCCTTTATGTCAGCCATAACTGCCACGGGTTCTAGTCTGAATCTCGTCAGAACCCCTACCAGGGTGCTGGTCAAATTGGGTCCTTGCAACAACTGCTTATTCAGAGATGTTCCCTTGAACTCAGCTGCACAATCAAACACGACCCGCAAGGTTCCCTTTTTTGGATGTCGCACTCCATGATGAGGAATGTACCACACTTGACCCTCAGGTTGCTTTAGCAGATGTTGTGGCACTCTTTCTGCATATCCCTTGTTAATAACATCCTCAAGGCAAGTTCTATATTCACTGTAGAAGGCTTGATCTTTCAGAAACCTCTTCTTTAGTCCGCGGATCCGTTGTTGAGCAACAGCGAGATTATTTGGAAATACAACAGCATCAGTTTTGAATGGAAGTTTCATTTTATAATGCTCATCTTGAAGCTGAACTGAGCTGGTTACAATATCCATAAACCTCTTTTCCTCTCTGGACATCTCCTCCTGTTCACCAGAGGTTATCTCATTAAAATCATGATTATACTGATTGATGAGCAGCTCTTCCAATCTATCAACAGCAATCCTATGTGCAGCCACAACAGAACAGCCACTCTGTTCTCCTTTGCTTCCTTGAAAAGGTCCATTGATCACCCATCCCAATAGGGTTTTAATAGCATACGGCCCATCTCCAACACTATTCATGATTTCCCAGGGTTCCATTAACTTGGATGCATTTGTGCCAATCAGCAAATCCACGTCAGCTTGGATGTGAGGAATACGAACTCCATTCAAATATGGCCACTTTTCTAGTTCTTTGTCTGAGATTATATTACAGGTGGACACAGGCATTTTCTTCTGAGTCAAGACCTCTGGAAGGCTATGGAACTGTTCATCACCATACGCAGCAATTTCCAGACCTTGAAGAATGCAACTTGTGACTTTCTGAGCTGATGCCATTGTACGCAAGTGAATGTTAGTTCTTTTTCCATTCAGTTTCAGCCTTCTCATTAAAGTTTCAGAACAGAACGTCGCTGTGCTGCCTGGGTCCAAGAATGCATACGTTTGAATGATTGTGTCACCTTTAGAAGATTTTACTTGCACTGGGAGGATAGAAAGGACGCCGTCACTGGCTCCGGCTCCTGTATGTCCACAAGTAGAGACAAGTGTATTATCCAACTGTTCCTGTGATGCCTCTGTGTCTGTGCCCTTTTCCTTTTTGCTGATATGAAGAACACTTGGATGATTCTGATTGCAGACCTTGCATTTCATGCGCCTCTCGCAGTCTTTGCTCATATGCCCCACTCGCAAGCAACCAAAACAGACACCTTTCTCTTTCAGAAAGCTTATCTTTTGCCTATGTGTCTTCTTCTCCAGCAGAGGGCACTGCCCCACTCCATGTTCACAAGAACAACACAAACACCTTGGCTTTGTAGTCTTATTTGATTGAACACTTTGACTCTTACTTTTGTGAAGTGCAGCATCCTCAGCTGCACTCTGTTCAGCCATTACAACTGATGTAGCAAAACTATTTCCCTTAACTTTCGTGCTTAATGGTGACTTGTTCCTATCTCCAACTTTAGTTGTTTTTCCATAATTGGCATCCTGCAAATCTCCAAAAATTGGATCAGACACAATTCTTACTTGGCCTTCAATGAAAACAACAATATCCATAAAACAAGCTCTGTGTTGATAACGCTCCATCAACTCACTGGCCTTTGTTCGCCATTTTTCTCTCAACTTATAAGGCAGTTTTTGGATCACAGCTCTCATATTGGCTGGCATATCAAGTTCTCTGACATATTCCAACTCCTCCATAGCATTGCAGCATTCACGCAAAAACAGTGAGTAAGCTTGTAGACCTTTGACATCTTCAGCCTTTACTGAAGGCCATCCAATCACCTTTTCTACATACGCAGCTGAGATCTTTAGCTCATTCCCAAAGTGCTCCTGCAGCAGCTCCAATGCCCTTGCATAGCCTCTATCGGGAGCCATATGTTGACAGCTGCGTACTATTTCCCTTGGCTGCCCCTTTGTATACTGCTCCAGGAAATACAGACAATCTCCCTTGTTACTGGTCCTTTCTTCCACACAGTGTTGAAATGCTCTGATAAATGATCTGTATGCAAGAGGATCTCCATTGTAGACTGGAATTTCTCTCATTGGTAAAGAATTCAAATTCTGTTGTTGCACCAGAAGCTCTGTTATTTGATTTTGTTTATGTAAAAGGTTGTATACATCACTGTGGCTGTGAGAAGATGGAATAAACAGATCAGAACTCGGCAGCTGTGTTGTTGCTCCATTTGCTTGAGATTCTGATGTTTTAAACTCAGTCACTGCTGCAGGTGCCTGTTGACCTGGTGTTATAAGAGCTTGCACATTATCCTGTATTGAAGACAAGAGTGTGGTTTTCCTTGCAGTCTGTAATGGATTGAATGCAGTGGCGTTAGGATTGAGAGGTTGATCCCTTTCTTTTGGTTTTGCTCCTTTCCTTATATGAGATTTCATTCCACTTGTTACTGCACTTCCATCATTGTTCATTAACACTGCTATTTTAGCAGTGAAGGCCGCAATTTCAGTGTCCAGTTCATGCTGATCTTGGACCCTCCGGAGCTGTTGAACCTGCTCCTCCAATAGATGTTTTTGATGCAAGGCAGCAGCACGGGCTTCAAGCACAGCTTTCTCGGCCTCCGCCTGAATGCGTTTGGATGAGACAGATGATCGACCACTCCTTGAACTACAACCACTCTTTGAACTATGACCGCTTCCATGACGTGATGTTTGGCGGGACACATTTGATATACTGTCGTTAGGTTGTACCTCATTTCCATCATTGTCAGCATTAGGATCCAGACAAGCCAGCGCTTCATTGTGAGAATTGTCATCGTTTGCCAACCACATATTCACCTCATCAGTACATTCATTAACACTCAGCATTTTAGCTTTGTACCATATTGCGTGTTTTTCAGCTTCCTCAGCTGGCAACAGCCCCATCAAAGTGTCATGTATATTTTGTGTTTCAATACACACCAGTTTATATTTGTCAAACGTGCATTTCACTTTTTTACCATCTCCGTTAGTCATTAGTTCAACAATATCCCCCTTCAGTTTGCTTAGTTGACTTAGTTTACCTTTTCTTGACTTTTGCAAAGTGTCTATTTTTTCCATCATTGCTTTTACTGTGAGTTGCCTTTGACGTTTATTTGATTCAGACCCCGCTTGTATTTCCACATTAGGCCCATTTACATCATCATTACCATTAGACATAGGATCAGCACGCACATTTTCACTTTGCTGTTCGCTTTCCATTGCAAACAATAGCCTATAGAAATCGGGTAGGTTTACTCACGAGTTGACGGTCAGACCGGCTCCCTGGCTAGGCAACCCCACTGATTGATCAATCTTACCTAAAACTGTTCATTGAATAATCCATTCGAAATTGAATTAGTCCGTGCGCAATTCAGTTGCAGCTGAACGACGAAACATAAAATCCAATTCGATCCTTCGAAGCGCAGCACTTAACCAATTTACTCCATTGCAATCCCATGCGATTCTTCAGAGCGAAGTTTTTGACTAAATGTGGTGACTATTGCCATTCAAAGTCACCTGATGATTGACGAGACCGGTATTCGCTTATGTTCAGACGCGACAACTCCACGCAGACAACTTCTCTCCTTTGACTTTGTGTTTTATTCCAAATAATAATCCAAACAAATGACAAGCATGGTGCGTGGCTTGACGGTCAAAAACTGTGTGCTCATCCCGGTTCCCAATCACGCACCTGTCCCGGTGAGCTCACCTAAATACCTCCCGCATTCCACACAACACCCAGTGGTTACTAATGGAACTACAAATACAAGAGATTAATGGCTGTAACAGTAGGTAAGGAAACTACTAGTCACCAGAAATCATAAGTGCATTTCCTTCCTAAACAAGCAACTAAGAGCATAACTAGTGTTAATGTAAGAGTGCAATAAGTTAGCAACCTACTTATCTTAACAAATGAGACAAATAGAGAATCGAATAAAACAAGAGCTAAGACAAATAAGTGTATTCAAGAGCCAGTAAACAAGAGCTAAGACAAATAAGTGTATCCAAGTGTATCCAAGAGCCAGTAAACAAGAGCTCAGGCACGTAAGTGACAACAAGTAGTCAAGGCTAGGAGGAAGGGTCAGGGTAGTGTCTCCTGAAGAGGTGGGTTTTCAGCCTGCGGCGAAAGATGGGCAGCGACTCTGCTGTCCTGACATCAGTGGGGAGTTCATTCCACCACTGCGGGGCCAGGACAGAGAAGAGCCGTGACCGTGTAGATCGGCCGCAGGGCCCTCTGAGCGACGGGGCAACCAGTCGCCTCGAGGCAGCAGAACGAAGTGGTCGGGCGGGGGTGTAAGGCTTGACCATAGCCTGGAGGTAAGACGGAGCAGTTCCTTTCACTGCCCTGTAGGCTAGCACCAGGGTCTTGAACTGGATGCGAGCTGCTACAGGGAGCCAGTGTAGAGAACGGAGAAGGGAGGTTGTGTGGGAGAACTTGGGGCGGTTGAACACCAGTCGAGCCGCGGCTTTCTGGACAAGCTCCAGAGGTCTGATGGCCGACGCCGGGGCAGCAAGGAGGGAGTTGCAGTAGTCCAGGCGGGAGATGACAAGAGCCTGGATGAGCACCTGCGCTGCCTTGTCAGTGAGGAAGGGGCGAATCCTCCTGATGTTGTAGAGGAGGAATCTGCAGGAGCGTGTCACTGATGCGATGTTTGCCGAGAACGACAGTTGGTCGTCCAGGGTCACACCCAGATTCCTCGCAGTCCGAGTTGACGTCACCACAACATCATCGATGGTGATGGCCAGGTCTCGGTGCGGACAGCCCTTCCCCGGGAGGAACACCAGCTCAGTCTTGTCCAGGTTGAGCTTCAGGTGGTGCATCGACATCCACTCCGAGATGTCTGCCAGACATGCAGCAATGCGTGCCTCCACTCACCAGCCAAAGCCAGAAGAACCTTTTTGTGTACTTGTATTTTTTTTACTATGTAACAGTGAACTCTGGTAAAAAAATAAAACTAGATTTTTACAACAGTATTTGTATTTTGTTTTTTGCAAGGGTGGAAGGACACCTGGATGTCCACTTTTGGAGACAAGAAGAGCATTTATCACGAACCAGAACGATCCATTCACGTTTATACTTACGTGACAGATGAGCTGCGTTCGTATCAGCGTTTCTACAATCGCCACGGCCTGGGCTCGAACCTGCAACCTTCGGGTCGGGAGCTCTTTGGTCCCTGAGGTGCCGAATTTGCGTGTTCTGCTCTGTTTTCCTGGCCAATCGAATCCAAGTCAACGTTCCGTTGTTCCATTTCGGGCTAAACACCTGGCCAATGAAATCAGCCAAAAGGTCTCGTTTGTCCCATTTCGGGCTAAACGATAGACCAATCGGAAACCTGTAGGGCGGGACATGACATGCAGGACACGCGACTTGACTCAAACTCAACTCGTTTGACTTTGCCGTCTACCTACCGGAGTTTGGTGTGTTGGATTTATCCTTCAATTTGCAATAATATGTCACGCAATTAACGCAGCCATGTAACGTTGTTGTACTTTATAGAGCCAAGGTGTTGGCATATTGAAATGAAACGAGCTTATTCTGCGTCTTTTTGCTGCTAAAACTAGGTGCAAAATAAGTTGTCCTCCACCAAAATTGATCGACAAACAGCCTATTGTGTTCTGAAATTAATGCATTATATTTAGATCGATCGCTGTCTCTGGTAATGTATGTCTGGCCAGTGTGTAATGCATCCTATGGACGCTTTGGATTCATGGTTAAATCAGCGTTTTTCTGCTTTCTCGACTCAGTTATTGATCATATGTTTTCTCTTTATCAACGCTTGATTGCAGGCATTCAATGTATTTGTGTCTGATCGATCTCAGTCTGTTAGATGAATTCAGCCAGCCACTCTGTGTCCATCTCCAAGATGGCAAAATCTAATCAAAATCAGAGAAGCTACTTTCATTCAATAGAAACACCTTGCTCAGCTTCTCACTGCTCAAAATAAATGTCTCTTCTATTTCTAGTGGTTGGCTCAGTTTCACAGTATATTGCCCACTGGCTGTAGCTTCACCTCTTTCCTTCAGACTAATAGCCTGATATTGGTCTTTCACTCTTCCCTTCTCGTTCTCTTATAGATTCATGAACAAAAAGCCTGGCTAGATGTGAGCAAATCCTATTGTCTTTACCTTGTAGACAGGGTAGAGTCTGTAGGAGTCCAGGGACAAAATCAGGTATGACTGAATGCGTACTGTCTGAATGTAGTGGATCGAGGTGTTTACTCTTTTACATCGCTATGTGCCACCACTACCACCACCACCACCACCAGTCCAGCCATGCCAATCACCGACGTGGCCCAATGTACAGCAGCCAGCAGGGCATGCAGCCCATGAGTGCCTAAGGGTAAGTGTGTTATGTTTCTCATGTTTTACCAGAAAGGACCAGTGTCACTTTGTTAGTGACTAATACCGTCTATTCGGTATGTTGTTGTTAAAGGACTTCCTGCAGTCGTGGCGTTCCTGGCCCAGCGGTGTCCTGCGTCCCCGGTGGAAATGCAGGTCACGGTGAAGAGGATTGTGGCCTCGAAACATGCACTTCCAGGTAAATCAACAATCATTTGTGGTGAATCTCCCAGTGATGATGATGTGTGTCCATCTAAGATTATTTTGTCTTGTTTTACAGCAGTGTTGTCCTCCATGATGATCTGGTGTATCTGAACCGTCGGCGGCAGAGCTGATCCAGAGTGCAGCCGAATAGAGAAGTGTAAGTAAAAGTTTTATTATGTATTGGATACGTGACATGTCATTGTGTATTTATCTTGCCTTATGTAAGCTTTTATTTCATTTCAACATTAATTTGACAAAGGACAAAAGTAACCGTGGTCTGCGTGGTATAGCACGTGAAGTATTACTAATCTATTGGCATGGTAGCCGTTGTCTTCATAATAATTTCTTTTAACAAAGCTTTGATGAAGATGCTCATTGTACTCAAACTGCCCTGTAATGCATTTGTTTTACATGTTTGCTCTCCTTTTTCCATTAATTTCCTGTTTTCCAAAAATACATTTTATTCCCCTCCCTCCTAGATAATTTGGAGGTGCATGTATATTGTTTTCCCCTGAAGCCTTGGATGATGTAGACATAATGGCGTGTACATTTTCAGGTGTGCATAATAAAACTCCAGTCAACTGAGTAGATGGTGACAACATATTTGTGTTTATCTGCGTTTCAGGTTCAAGCGGCAGCAGGAGAGGCAGAGGACCATCTTGGAGCAGGGCTTGGCGATCGTCCCTGTGATTACAGCCCAACCACTCCCTGCACCCAGGACCTTCTCCTCTCAACAGTAGAGCAACCGGCAGCCCTTCACCTGAGTTGACCGATCACAGCGTTACGTCACACCTCACACGTCCAGCCTGCCTTGGCGTCTCCCCTGGCCCAACGTCCACCCAACTGCCAATTGGACTTCACAGCTTTCCCCTCAGCCCAACGCCGCCGCCTGATCTGTCCCGGGCAGCATTGGTTCAACAACAACAAATGTGATGGAGATTGGTTGTATCAATTCCTTACTCTCAACTTGCATGCTGATGCTGCTTCAACCTTTCAATAAAAATGCAAAGAAGGAAAGTAATGTCTATTTCTGTTTATTTATCACATCATGATTACATTTGTTTTGTTCTAGCACTACTTGTCAACATGTAATAAAACGAATTACAATTGATCACAAAGCAAATCAAGTATTTGTGACATGTAATGGATACAGCAGGTGTGTTCCTTACAGTGAAATGCTTACAAGACCACCTACAGTGAAAAAACATTAGAATCAAAGAGCGTCAATTAAAAATCAATAACACAGTGGAATAAATAAAATATGTGTCTAAGTACAGGATGAATGTGCAATTGTGCATTATTAAAAAGAGCAATATACACAGTAGCTAAGAAATATAAAGTGTACAGTACAGGATGAATGGCAAGGGTGGGTGTGGGTAGAGTCAGTGCAGGGGAGGGACCATTCCATATACAGAATTCAAGAATTGAAGCTATTTCAACAGTCACATGGATGTGACATCTTTAGCTATCAGGACACCTGGATGTATGTTTTTGGAGAAAAGAAGAGCATTTATCACAATCAAAACGATCCATTCATGATTATACTTACGTGACAGATGGGCTGCGTTCGTATCACCGTTTCTACAATCGCCAAGGCCTGGACTCGAACCGGCAACCTTCGGGTCGGGAGGCCAGAGCGGAGCAGTCTTCTCTGTTTTCCTGGCCAATCGAATCCAAGTCAACGTTGCGCCTGGCCAATGGAATCAGCCAAATTGTCCCGTTTGTCCCATTTGTCCCATTTCGGGATGCAGGACACGCGACTTCACTCAAACTCAACTCGTTTGACTTTGCCGTCTTTGCCGTCTACCTACCAGACTTTGGTATGTTGGATTTATCCTTCAATTTACAATAATATGTCACGCAATTAACACAGCCATGTAACGTTGTTGTACTTTATACTTTATAGAGCCAAGGTGTTGGCATGTTGAAATTTGGTGGTTTACTGTTAGTTTAAGGTGCCGATGTCTCAGGTCTACGGCAGTAAAGCTAATAAAGCTAGCTTATTCTGCGTCTTTTTGCTGCTAATACTGTGTGCGAAATAAGTTGTCCTCCACCAAAATTGATCGACAAACAGCGTATTGTGTTCTGAAATTAATGCATTATATTTTGATCGATCGCTGTCTCTGGTTATGTCTGGCCAGTGCAATGCAAGTGAAATCTGCAGGTAACGTTAACATTACCTGCAGATTTCACTTTCACTTACAAGACCTGGCTTGACTTAAGAGGGTTTTCCAACCAGTTATAGCTGATAGCTACTGATAACTACTCCAACTATCTTGGAGTAAGACTTATTTGCCAAATTAGTTTAATTATTTAAATCTTGAAATATAGACATTGGGTGCAATTACATGATGTCATGCGTCATGTTCATATGTCATGTTCTTCAAGGGTTTTATTTTGAATGACCGGATGTCCTGTCCTGTATCTTTGTCATTTCTGAAGATAAAAAAGATTGGAGTAAAGACAAAAGCATAAATAAGGAACGCTTCACGAATTTGCGTGTCATCCTTGCGCTGCCACAGCGGAGCAGGCGTCTCTGTGTCCTGGCCAATCGAATCCAAGTCAACATTGCGCCTGGCCAATGGAATCAGCCAAATTGTCTCGTTTGTCCCATTTTGAGCTAAACGATAGACCAATCGGAAACCTGTAGGGCGGGACATGACATGCAGGACACGCAACTTGTGGCACAACACCGGCAGTAAAGCTAATAAAGCTAGCTTATTCTGCGTCTTTTTGCTGCTAATACTGTGTGCAAAATAAGTTGTCCTCCACCAAAATTGATCGACAAACAGCCTATTGTGTTCTGAAATGAATGCATTATATTTTGAGCGATCGCTGTCTCTGGTAATGTCTGGCCAGTGCAATGCAAGTGAAATCTGCAGGTAACGTTAACATTACTTAACAAAGACCTGGCTTGATTTAAGAGGGGTTTCCAACCAATTATAGCTGATAACTACTGATAACTACTCCAACTATCTTGGAGTAAGACTTATTTGCCAAATTAGTTTAATTATTTAAATCTTGAAATATAGACATTGGGTGCAATTACATGATGTCATGCGTCATGTTCATATGTCATGTTCTTCAAGGGTTTTATTTTGAAAGACCGGATGTCCTGTCCTGTATCTCTGTCATTTCTGAAGATAAAAAAGATTGGAGTAAAGACAAAAGCATAAATAAGGAACGCTTCACGAATTTGCGTGTCATCCTTGCGCAGGGGCCATGCTAATCTTCTCTGTATCGTTCCAATTTTAGTATATGTGCTACCGAAGTAACACAACTGAGAACTGAGACTCCGTGGTATATAAAGGCTCCCATCCAACTAGAACCACAGACATGGTGTCAGCTCAGCGGCAAAACGTGGGCATTTCACAGGAAAAACAAAGTAGCACATAGAAGGAGGACTTCTCTGATGAGAGGACCAGACCCTGGTTTGACCCGGTTCGACCCGGTCCAGGTCCCATCTGCTCTGCTGGGACTGCTGCAAGGAATGCTGGGTCTTATGTAAAGCAAGTTGTTACGTCAGGCATGGGGATTGGTGGCCTGGAGGCAGCTAACAAAAGGAATTTGTAATTCCCCCTCCTCCACTGCGCCGGGACAGACTGGAGCCCCTAACCCCTGACCCTTCACCTCCCACTGTCGTTCCCTCCTCCTTTGACCTTTGAGATCCTCTGTGAAGGACAGATAACAAACAGACAGACAGACAGCGAGACAAGCAAAGCAGACAGACACGTGGCCGCTGGCTTCCGGAGGATCAGTCACACACAGTGACTAAACCATAAACCCACCCTCAAATTCAGTACAATACAACAATCACACAAGCTTTCCCTTTCCCAAGTTATATTATTGTGTTCTATACGTTTTAACTGATTTCAACAGTGCTGGTAAATGTCTGGAGAAGGAAGTAAAAGCCTCTTCCTGCTTTGCTCAAAGGCTTTGGTTTCATTGAAAATATACTTGCACTTCCACAAACCTACCGCTAGGTGTCACTCCACGTCCGGTCTATAGGGTGAAGCTGCGGTCCACACCGCGGCCAGTAGAGGCGCTGTTGTAGCGTCTGACTGCAGAACAGAGAGAGATACAGAATAAATATTAGATACGTGCAAAAACATGCTTTGTTAGTGTACCATTATCAATATCCATTTGATAACACAAGTAGACTGATCAGACGTGGTTATTGATTATAGTGGAACAACAATATATATGTTGGCTCCTTTGCAGCAACAGAAACAACATGACAAATAACAGAAGAGTGTTAAGAGAAGACAATCTAACATCACGTCTTCAATGCAGTCCAGATGACACATACATGGTGAATAGCAGGGATGACATTAACCCTGATCCAGGACCCTTTGGGAGTCTTTCATCACCTCTCCCAGACCGTCCTGTCCTGCTCCATTTACTTTTTACCGCACGAAAGTCAGATTTCACTTACCTAAACAGTCCGTAATCCTTCACTTGTCTACTTTCACCGCGGTGGCCGGCGCTACATCTCCTATGCATAAATAAACTTTCATATTTTGTTAAAGACAGGTATACTCCAACATTTCCACTGAAATTAAATCCAAGATGACTGACAGACGCTTCGAAGTCTTCTTCGGCAGTTTGCGTCCGTACGCTGCTTATTGCGCGGACGCAAAGTACCGAAGAGTTTGCAATTTTGGAGTATACCTGTCTTTAACAAAGTATAAACGTGTATTTGTGCATAGGAGATGTAGCGCCGGCCACCGCCGTGAAACTGGGAGAGGTAAACAGCCATGTGATGAAAAACCCCCAAAGGGTCCTGGATCCCTGGTCCTGAATTTGGAGTCGAAATTTGTTGAACTTCCTAAACGCAACTGACTCACAGTCTTACGAACTTGTCAACAAGAGCATCCTCGCGCTTTTGATAGGTTGATGAGTTTGTTGACCCGGTTTTAGATCTCTCAGGCTGTTAGCGTCTGTTGTCCCGTCGGTGTCTGCCCTGCTGCACTAGTATTAATGTAAATATTATGTAGACCTTTTATGTAATTGATGTAGATTAATAGTAGAAAAATGTAATGAAAATGTGACAAAACCGAGACCCACAGATGAAACCATTTCAAAGAGATCATGAGATCATCATGCATGATTCAGGAACGATGGTCATCTTTATTGTTATAGTTAATATTCCCCAACCTCAGCAAAGACACAACATCTTTCAACTGATTCCTAAACACACAACACAGAGAAACACATTTAAATGTTTTTATTTTCTATATGTTGGCCCTAAAGCACATGCATCCGTTTTAAGCAATGCAGAGCAGTGGACCGCTGGTGCACAATAACACGCATCCAGTACAAGTGTGTTACAGCTCCCACTGTATAGCCATAAAACACTCAACAGAGACAGATCCAGTCAAACATGAGACAAATCTCAACATGCAGCACTGGAGTTGGCATAGACATTAAACAGCCTGAGTAATACTGACACATATGGTGTCTACTAATCTGAACATGTGTGGGAGGTTGATGAGTGATGAGACTGATACTACATAGTAACTCCACTAGGAAAACTGCATCTGCAGTCTAACTATACTTTGAATTTCAGTTATTCAAACATTTATCTTTTAAGGTACGACTAGTTCTGGGTTGCTGTTTGGTTATCATTGACATATTAAAAGCTCATTATGAGTACTCAATCTTTATAGTGCATGCTTAAAAAATATACATTAAGCAAAAACTTTATATGCCACATGTATCATAAAAAACAGCAGCAACTATGACGCTATCAGGCTTTATAAAAATGCAGGCATTATTATATATGTGCAGAATAACGCTATTACTACTGTAGATGAGCTTGTAAAGAGCATGTAGGCAAATTACATTTTACAGCCTTGTCCTGAATGTTCCCACTGTTCCTATTACTAATGTCATCATTAATACGTCTATGGAGGTGTTGCCCATGTAGTAGGCCAATGTTAATTTCGTAGTAGATCCATCAAACAAACATCAATGAAAAAGAAAAAATCTGTGGATGGTACTCAAGAATTAATCTGGAGCATTTATTGTGAAGAACAGCAGCAGGGGAGCAAATGTGTTTGAGGCCTTCTTTGTGTCGACATTACTCATTTACTACTGTGTTGTATCCTATAGGAAACCCTTATTAAAAATAAATTAATAAGACATGTAATTACTGTATTTAAGACATTTCAAAGTCTTAAATTGAGGTCAGTCACTGCTGGAGAACCCAGAACTCACGGTGAAGTTGAGCTGACAGCCGCCCATGGGCTCCCTGCGGCTGGTCGAACCCGACCACTTGGAGCACACAGGCGTCTACACCTGTTTTCTCCACGCCGCGCAACACGCACACCGAACACACCAACATCATCATCATCATGGCGGGCGGTAAGGCAAACACACTGACAAGATAAGATGAAACTTTATTGATCCCCGTGGGAGAACGGGGCCGTGGCAGCAGCAGTGATGAGATACAGCAAAGAGAAATAGAATATAAAAAAATAGAGAAAATATATAAACGTGTTTTATTTTTAAAAGTATGTTTTTTTCACAGCACACAATAACAGCAGTAGTACCAAACGTGAACTATAACTATATGAACTATATGGAAAATAAGACCATAAAACTATCAATGTCTGTACAATATATAACACATGAAGGATATGAGAATATGAAGAACAGAAGAAAACACAAAATACACACAAACACCCACAGGCTGTTGTGTCATTTAGTCCTAAAAAAAACACTAATCACTCAAATCAATGACGTATCATAGTAAAACCATGTTAGTATCATGGTTACCTTAACGTACCAAGTATCATGGTTAGGAGTATAATAATTATAGTTACCATGAAGTACCATAGTAAAACTACAGTTACTGTATAAAAACCGTAGTAAACTGTAGTGAATTTTAGTGAATTAGGGGGTAAACTATATACAAGGTGGGGTAAACGTCCATGACCACCCAGCGAGTGGCTCAGTGTCATTTGTCACCTCGCTCCTCAGCGTCCCTCATCTCTGCTCCAGTCTTCCCACTGGTGGCGGCACAGTGGGAGACCCCACCGATGCGGGTGTGCCCAGTGTCCAGCCTCTTCGGCTGCCCACACTTGCTGCATTTATATTGTGCGTAGACCTTCTTTGGAGGCCCATCCCCCAGCGATGCAGCGGCTTTCCTCCTCCTATATTCCGTTGTCCGGGGTGGTCTAGGTGGAGGAGGTGGCGGTGGGCCGAGGGGAGGCCCAGGAAGTCCAGCTGGGTTGGACACCGGCAACATATAAAATACGACTGGCACATGTGGAGCAGCCGGGGTGACAGGCAGGAATGGGCGCGGGGGCGGGCCTTACTGGCGGAGTGGCCCGGCGTGATTGGTCCTCCGGCACGGCAAATGCGAAGAGCTGCCGGTTGCTCTCCGGTTGGTAGGAGAGGGTCTGGGGTGCAGGGAGTGGCTGGTCAGCAACCGCAGGTGAAGTGACGGTCACCAACCCCTGCTCCAAGATGGTCCTCTCCTTCTGCCGCTTGGAGAACCTTAAATGCAGATAAACACAAATGTTGTCATCATCTACTCAGTTGACTAGAATTTACGATGCACACCTCAGATAGATAGATGATAGATACTTTATAGACCCCCAGAATTTCCCCCGGGGATCAATAAAGTATCTATCTGAAAATGTATGTGTCATAATGTCTTACCACAGGGACAAGTTCCTCTGGTTGAGCTCGTACAGCTGTAGGTTGGTCTGAGCCATCAACCTCGGGCTGTTCAGCACTGCGTCTCGGATGGCCTCGTAGTCGGCCAGGATGAGGGCCCACCGGCTCCTCCTTATCCCGCCGACCCGTGTGGCCGCGGGGTGGAGACGGCAGAGCTGACTGCAAATGGCCTCCACCAGGCGGCTGAGGCTCGGCCAGTCTGCAGGGCCCGAGTTCAGGCCAAGAAAGCAACTAAATAACAAACACAATATAAAATGTTAACAAGAAATCATTGTGTATTACATGTTAACGTGTTGTGGGAAATGAAATAGTTGGCTGAGGCAAGATTGTCTTGTTTTGGCAAGACAATACAATACACCAAAGGCCATCTGGTTGCCTCCTTTCAATACACTAAATCTCTAAACATCTCTCCCCCTTTCAGCGTTGAGCTGTATTAAATACTCATTGAATCCTATGACGTAGTTTGTTGCAACTGTCATCTTACAATCATCACTACAACCAAGAAATAATTCCTAACAATCTAACAAATGAGTTTATTCTTTAATGAAAACAGCACTTCATACCGTTGGAGACTGTCTTTCCCTGGGCAGACAGTGCTCTTCCCCTTCATTGCCTTGAACCGCCTCTGGGTTAACCTCTCCTGGTGTCTCCGAGGGTAGACGAGCCGCTGTTTATCAGGCTCTGGCAGACGTTGCCAGAGCACCGTGAGCTTGTCTATCCTCTGGTCACTCAGCCCCCGAAGGCTCCTCCCCTTGACCAGGGCCTTGGCCAACCTAAGGACATGTTGGTATCCTGGCTGGCCATCAGGTCCCTGGATCTCCTCCTGGAGGGAGAGAGAGAGAAACGAGAGGGTGTGTTAATGAATAGGTTAATATTGATATTGAAATAATACAGCTTTTTTCACCTTCTATGAATAACTGATAAATGAATGCTTTTAAAGCTGTAATAAAATGCAGGTGCTTACCTCAGAATCTGAGGAGTCTGAGAGAGGAGCCTGCTGTTCAGGGGCCTCAGGAGGGGCGTTGGCATCAGGGGCGGCTTGACCGGATGGCCCAGACCTGGGTGCGTCAGCTGGATCACCTGACTGGGCTGCCGCCGTGCTGGTGGGGGGCATGTCCGGCATGAAGAAGCTGGGGTCCTCCTCATCTTCTTCAATGCCCTCCTCCACCAGGTCGAGCTCATGAAAGGCGGCAGCCTCATCCGGAGTGTCCAAACTGACAGCCTCAAGCACTCTGCCTGTCTGCAGGTACAGGTACTCCACCCCGATGAGTTCACCTGTGTTGTGGTAGAGAAGACTTTAGTTTGCGCTGTGAAATATTCAGTGATATTACATATTAGTGCGTTGAATTAGGAAGGTGTGTTAATAAAAGGTTATTTTCAATAACAAAAATATGTAAGCGCTGCCATTTTACATACCCGTGTACTTGACAGGCTTTGTGTTGTCCTTAACCAAAGGGACGCCAAGCACCCGTTGGCTCTTCAGGTTAAGGACGTGCTTGAGGTGGCCACTGTAGGAGAGCAGAGGCTGCTGCTGTTGTCCCTCCACTGGAGCTGCTGCAGCTGCTGCACGGTCCTCATTCCACCTCACCAGTCCATCCAACAAGAAGGCCTGAAAGTGCTGGGCACTAGCAGTTTGACCTTAAAAACAATGAGAAAAATAATGAGTTCAATTAAAGACGGGACAACAAGCAGTGGCACGGCAAAAAAAAAAAAAGTGTAATCACCTGGGATGAACCGGTTGAGGTGGAGGTGGAAGGACTCCAGGGAAGTGGAGCCCCTCGCGCAGCGATAAACCGGCAGGCTGACTCCGCCCTTGGTTAGCCTGCCGGTCTCCGTGTACAGCTGCACACCGGGAGGGTCCTGAATGCAGCGAATATGATGCCTCTGCTCTCTCCAGACACTCTGGATGCGGATGGGGTCCAGCAACGGGATGCCCAGGGTGTTGCGCCCTTGTTCACCACCGAAGGTGTCGAGGAGATCGTGGACAAGCTGCTCCGTCTCAGCAGCTCCACGCGTGCTTCGACGGCAGTGCTTTGTCCACTCCTTCTTAGTGATCCTCTTCAACACCTCGGCGTCGGTAAGGCCGACCATCCCGTGCTTCCCCTCCAGCTCAGACCGCTTTGCTTTCATAAGACGGCGGGTATCTCCGGCGTCCACCGCGAAGATACAGTGAGACAGCTGCCGCATGAAGGTACTGTACAGCTGGTGGCCCACTGATGTGACTGCCGCCGCAAAGCGGCTCATCAGGTGCCAGATGTCGAGGCGTACCACCAGCTGCTCCCACTCTGCAAACATGGCAGCTGTCACCGACACGCCGTCTCTGTTGCAGCAGTCACGGTTCACGTACATGAGCTGGGGGGCTGGCACCCCGGCGAGTCGGTACCGCCGCATAAGTCCAGCCGCCATGTTGGACAGGCCCTCCTGGCCCTCGACACAAGTGAGGACGCTAATGAGGACCTGCCCGAACTCGTTACCCACATTGGTAACCCTGGCGGCCGTGTTAGCAGCGGGACCGGCGAGCTTCCTTGCCAACTGAATGGAGGGACAGCGAGAGAAAAAGTGGAGGGGGAACAACAGAACGTATGTGAGGAAAATAATATCAATAGCGTAATATCCAGTTGAAAAAAAAATCAAATGACTTCCTCACCTTCTTCGTCGAATCCAACTTGAGGATGGATCCGTAGGAAGAAGTGACCCTGGCCTTGTACTCGTCCAGCCGTGACAGGACGTCATAGCCGTACGCTGTCAGCAGCCAGACGGGTGACGGAACGGGAGGCATCGTTGGCGGTGGTGGAAACTGCCTCCCCAAGGCCAGGAAGTGCTCGCACTCGCCGAGGTACGCGATTGACCTCCGCATCCAGGTGTCGCTGTGCTGCTCCCGCAGCGTGTTCCACAGCTGGGTGGCACTGTTCCCCAGAGTGCGCGACTTCAGCTGGGTGATGATCAGCCTGTCACAGGAGAGCCTAAGCAGAGGAGCAGGAGAAAAAAAAAAGCAGATGCTGATTAGTCTACCGATGAGATAAAATAATGTGCGAGTATCAATTTAAAGTGTTAACAAAACAAGTGTATTACAGTGCTCCTCCCAACGGATGAAAGAATACAATTGGAACCTCTATGAGAAGTAATAGACAAAACAAATATATGACATAGTTTGCCACACAGCAGCAGTCTCACTTACTTGTACGTGAGCACAGCAGGAAACCTGCAGCTGTAGTTGGGGCTCAGCTGCTTGATGATCTCCTGTGACCACCCCGCGACCTTCTTCTTACATCGAGGGCATTCCAGGTACTCAGTGGCCATGAGATACCACCCATCGATGTCCAAGACCCTCCGGATGGTCTTGTACAGCCCAGCCTTGGTCAGGGACCCAGTACACCCGGGCTGGGGGCATGTCAGCCGGATACCCCAAATACGATGGGGCATCCAGAGGAACAGCCGACATGCGAAGAAGGGGTCGGGGGATGCGGGCGGCTGATTGTAAATCGGCCGGGGCTGGGGAGGCATCCACCAAAGATTAAGATCTTTGGTCAGGTGAGACCTCCCCGTGCTGCTCCTGGTAAACAGCACCCGACCGATCCACTGCTGCTGCTCTAAAGTGAGAGCTGCCTGCCAACTCTGTGGCAGGAGCTGGAGGGGAGAGAGCGAGAGAGAGAGAATATCAACATTGTGGAATCAAAACTTTTTTATTAAACAATGTCCTTTTCTATAAGAAGAAAATATAGGAAATATTTGACAGATAAACTGACCTCAGCACTACCAGCAGCTGGCTGTGGGGGCAGATCTCTTTGCCCTGAGGCTGGAGCCACAGCTGGGGCCTGGGCATGGTCTGGAGGAGGGAGCAGGACCGGAGCTGGAGCTGGAGCTGGAGCTGGAGATGGAGCTGGAGATGGGGGCCGCCCGCAGAGGAAAATAGAAGATGCAATCACCAAATTTCAATAAATCATGCTGTTAAGAGGGTAATAAAATGCATTTTCTAATGGGAAATGAGTGGAAAAAAGTAAAGCAATCACATAAAACAAATGCATTACAGGGGAGTTTGGGTTTGGTGAGATGACGAGTCCTTGAGTTGGCGATGGGAATTGATCAAAGCAATTAATCACCAGGAAAGCAAAAGCTTTGTTAGAGGACATTATTATGAAGACAGTGCTAGCATGCCAAGAGTTTACTAAGCAGCTACAGAGATTAATAATGATGGATGTACTATACCAAGCAGCCACAGCGATCACCGGTACTGATGTAACTGGTAATACACAAAGCAGCTAACCACTACATTAGCTTTGGATTTTGTCCTTACCCAAACTTACCTTTCCATTATTAAGTTATGTTTGTCTAATAAATGTTGGAATGAAAAAAAGATGACAATGCAAGATAAATACACCGTACTTTATATCTATATTGCAAATAACATGTCACACATTCAATGCATAATAAACTATTAACTTACACTTCTCCATGTCAGCTGCACTCTGGACCAGCTCTGCATCTGACGGCTCAGATGACATCAGATCATATGATGCCAGAGCTGGTCTGGAGGATGCTGCTGTAAAACACACAACACAATAATGTTAGACACACATCATCACTGGGAGATTCACAACACATGCCTGCATGGATTTCACAGTTTCTCTGCTCTCAGATCAGCTCTTGGGAATCATTTGTGCTGTTCAAGCTGTTTTTTTGCTGGACTGTGAGCTTGTTGTCGTTTCATTTCCAGAGGAAACAAGTGAGACACACACCTAAATCATTTGTATCTCTGTCATTTCTGAAGATAAAAAAGATTGGAGTAAAGACAAAAGCATAAATAAGGAACGCTTCACGAATTTGCGTGTCATCCTTGCGCAGGGGCCATGCTAATCTTCTCTGTATCGTTCCAATTTTAGTATATGTGCTACCGAAGTAACACAACTGAGAACTGAGACTCCGTGGTATATAAAGGCTCCCATCCAACTAGAACCACAGACATGGTGTCAGCTCAGCGGCAAAACGTGGGCATTTCACAGGAAAAACAAAGTAGCACATAGAAGGAGGACTTCTCTGATGAGAGGACCGGACCCTGGTTTGACCCGGTTCGACCCGGTCCAGGTCCCATCTGCTCTGCTGGGACTGCTGCAAGGAATGCTGGGTCTTTTATGTAAAGCAAGTTGTTACGTCAGGCGTGGGGATTGGTGGCCTGGAGGCAGCTAACAAAAGGAATTTGCAATTCCCCCTCCTCCACTGCGCCGGGACAGACTGGAGCCCCTAACCCCTGACCCTTCACCTCCCACTGTCGTTCCCTCCTCCTTTGACCTTTGAGATCCTCTGTGAAGGACAGATAACAAACAGACAGACAGACAGCGAGACAAGCAAAGCAGACAGACACGTGGCCGCTGGCTTCCGGAGGATCAGTCACACACAGTGACTAAACCATAAACCCACCCTCAAATTCAGTACAATACAACAATCACACAAGCTTTCCCTTTCCCAAGTTATATTATTGTGTTCTATACGTTTTAACTGATTTCAACAGTGCTGGTAAATGTCTGGAGAAGGAAGTAAAAGCCTCTTCCTGCTTTGCTCAAAGGCTTTGTTTTCATTGAAAATATACTTGCACTTCCACAAACCTACCGCTAGGTGTCACTCCACGTCCGGTCTATAGGGTGAAGCTGCGGTCCACACCGCGGCCAGTAGAGGCGCTGTTGTAGCGTCTGACTGCAGAACAGAGAGAGATGCAGAATAAATATTAGATACGTGCAAAAACATGCTTTGTTAGTGTACCATTATCAATATCCATTTGATAACACAAGTAGACTGATCAGACGTGGTTATTGATTATAGTGGAACAACAATATATATGTTGGATCCTTTGCAGCAACAGAAACATGACAAATAACAGAAGAGTGTTAAGAGAAGACAATCTAACATCACGTCTTCAATGCAGTCCAGATGACACATACATGGTGAATAGCAAGGATGACATTAACCCTGATACAGGACCCTTTGGGAGTCTTTCATCATCTGGGCTGTTTACCTCTCCCAGAGGGTCCTGTCCTGGAGAGGTCAACAGCCATGTGATGAAAGACTCCCAAACGGTCCTGGATCGGGGCTAGGATGACACAAGCTTCATCTGACTGAAGGAGACAGTGAAATACATTCCCGATTTAAAGGGAATGTATTTATTGGTATTCAATCTGCCAATTCACCCTGACAGACCGTGGGTTGATGGGTCTAAAGTTGTTGAACTTCCTAAACACAGCTGACACACACTCTTACGAACTTGTCAACAAGGGCATCCTCGCGCTTTTGATAGGCTGATGAGTTTATTGACCAGGTTTTAGATCTCTTAGATCTCTTTAGATCTGTTAGCGTCTGTTGTCCCGTCGGTGTCTGCCATACTGCACCGCTCCCACTGGGTCTAACAGCAGTCTGTCGCGCTCCCGCTCTAGGAAGTCTTTGTAGAAGTCTTCGTGTATGCTTTACAGGTGCAGTTTTAAAGCAGTTTAAGATTTAGTTTCTACCCTTTTTTCAGTAAATATAGTTTTAGTTACTACTAAAAATAGTTACTACTATTAACTATTACTGCACTGATACAAGCATTGGTTAGCAAGTGGCCAGTTACAATATCTATAACCGGTAATGTAACACCAGAATGTATACTTAAATTGAAGTATATTGGAAAAAAAAAAGTTTCACATTGTAAAAATGCAATAAAAAAAGTAAAAGGGCCCACAATATGTCTAAGTCTGTAGCGTGTATTATGCAATGTTGGAGCTCAGGGCAAGATGTACCTAGCTAACGGGATGTAGCAAGCTGTAGCTAACGTTAACGTAGCTCAGTCCCGTGTGCTAGAGGTAGTTCCGTCGAGTTCAGTAATTTACAGTACAGTAATAGCGAATCTTTTCTAAAGATTAAATCCAAGAAAAAAATTACCTTTCCGCACACGAAAACAAGTTGCAATCCACAACCGTCCAAGGAAACAGCACATAAACTAGAATTTTCTGGATTTCGCCACGAGATGAGAACAGGCGATCGGCTCGAGCGAAGAAGCTCTTCTGTTGGTTGAATTTGACAATGTTGACGTTCCAATAAAACCCAAAAGGCAGTGGCGGCTCGTCCATAGGGGCGCTAGGGGCGGCGCCCCACTTGATTTGATAGAGAAAAAATAAAAAAAATAAAAACATATATTTATTTATTTTTTTGTATCTGAACACATTTCATAGATTGTATTTATAATTCATATAAATGTGTTCTAGTCAATACGTGTATGTTGAATCATTGGCTTTGGTTGGTTTGCAGACTTCATTACCGTCTCTGTTGCTCTGGGGCGCCGAGTTGTACGCCCCTCGCGCACTACATTGACATGCATTGTCACCTAGCGGATGTTGGAAGGACTGCACTTTAGCTTGAGGTCTATGACAGCATTTGGGGCGCTGGACGGAAACGCCCCGGCCATTCTCATTTAACCCCATTCAAACGAATATTGTAGTCATGGTCAGTAGATGGCACAAGAGAGCACAGAGACGTGTTGAGTCATATTTGATTGACCGCCACTGCCAAAAGGTCAAACCTATTAACAACACGGATTAGCGTCTAAAGCAGAAACTCTTTATTTTAACATCGATATGATTAATGTTTTACTGGTTTCCATTCTTCAAAAACAGGGTTACTGTTAGGACTGAATTTACTTGACTGACACTTTGATTAACACTTTTCATTATAATTCGTTATTATTTTAATAAGGTAATAATCACTATAACCGCTCACATCAGCCCTGCAATGAAATGCCTAAACCCACTCACCTGCCACGTTTATGAATTGAAAATGATCTTATGTTGTGTCAATATTCAAAAACGCATGCCAATTTTATTTTTTTGGCTTGTTAGGATTTTAAATTGAAAGACACAAATTTTACAATTTCCTGTGCTCCGTTTTGTGGTTAAAAAAACAAAGTGCATATTCCTTTGTGGGCTGGGCTCAAATTATGTAGACCTTTTATGTAAATGATGTAGATTAATGCTAGAAAATGTCATGAAAATGTGACAAAACCGAGATCCATAGATGAAATCATTTCAAAGGGATCATGAGATCTTCATGCAAGATTCAGGGATGTCTGGTCAGCTTTATTGTTATACTATGTCAGCTACCTGAAGGACACGACCTGCCACCCAGGGACATACATAACTTGTTATACTTAAACCAACATGTCCATGTAGGCCCCACATGGGTTAGTGATGGGCTGGTACTTACAACCCAAATGTCCCTGGCCTCCATATAATAACAGAATTACAAAGTGGACCGGCGAACTGTCCAGGATCTTTAACCCTGTAAGGCCCACTGTTGCAAAATTACAACATCAGTTTTAGCTATCCTAAAAAAAAATCGGCAATTGTTGTTTTTTTTAAAGACCACATTTAGATAGTCAGTGGGTGTTTAACCCTGCAATGCTATTGGATGGTAAATGTGTTTATAGGTCCGGCCATCAGGCCATGAACTCACACAACCTGCAAACTTTTCTTCAGACTCATCTCTTTATTGGATTGGATTTGTCAAGATTCAAGTAAGTAAAATGCCTTAAATATTTTTTATGGTGATTACAATGTCTATAACATGTAGATATTTAGTTATTGTGGAATACATTCATCAAATGTGATTTTGAGTATGTTATGTCTATGTTGTAATTCTACATACCTGGGTGAGGGTGGTAGTCAAAATAGCAGTTGCACCTTACACATTACACGGGGACATTGCATCGGTGCATTGTTCAGGGACAGGTGAGAATGTTCTGGAATGTGAGGATGTGAAGTGTTCCCTTTTAGTATGATAAGTAGAGAGCATAATAGGCTATCCAGACACTATTGTGTGAATTTGGTGGAATGTGAAAGTAAGATTAGGATACATTTGAATTGAAATGATTTAGCCTGGAGAATATATGCTCATATTTATTACTTACTTACGTACATATTTATTTATTTGTTTGTTTTACTTTTTCCATTTCAGAATGCCACCAGCAAAGAGAGGTGTTCTTTACAGTGTGCAGGATGTGATTGATGCCATCCAAAATGGAGACAGTGATTTAGAGATGGAATTAGACACTGATAAGAGTGACGAAGAGGCAGATGAAGATGCCGGTGAAGTGGACAAAGAAAATCTACAGCCCACTGACTGCCCAGCTGATGATTATGTGGACATTGAACCCCAAACTAACAAACACACCATGCCCCGTGACAGGTATTGTTGGCTGAAAAAGTTTCAGGCACAATTAGCATCCTCTCTCATCCTGGTGAATACAACACTCAACACACCAAAGAGAGGGGGCGACCATCTTCAGGCAATAGGAGCCCAGAAACGCAGACAGGGACATCAAGGAGCCCATTGAGTGCTCAGAAGAGACCATCAGGTGATGGAAGTCCATCAAATGGGGTCCCAGCCAAAAGGTCATCTGCATACCCCCCGCTGGATGTACGCAAAGACCTCATCGCCCATTTCCCGGTGAAGACGAACAGAGGGCGCTGCAGACACTGCAATACAGGATATACCAACAACCTATGCAGCAAGTGTAATGTTCGTCTTTGCTTTTCAGAGGAAAATAACTGTTTCTGGGACTATCACTGCAAATGAACATGGCTAAACACTGGGACACTGGGACTTTTTCTGAGAA
Source organism: Hoplostethus mediterraneus (assembly GCA_034670385.1). Taxonomy (NCBI): domain Eukaryota; kingdom Metazoa; phylum Chordata; class Actinopteri; order Trachichthyiformes; family Trachichthyidae; genus Hoplostethus; species Hoplostethus mediterraneus. The sequence continues at coordinate 344,890 of JAXDDW010000231.1, read as the reverse complement.
ATTTTGAGTTTTGTAAATAGTTTTTTTTTTATTAATAAATGACTTCATAAAAAAATATGACTGTTGTGTGATTATTATTCATGATATAGACTGTTATGGGGCAACATAAGCACTCAACCCTGCAAATGAACCCTTAGTTGTTTTGTATATTTGTTCAAACAATGTGAGTATAAACACAGAAATTCTGCTCCCAACTAGGGCCAACGTTGCAATATTACAACATGTCCCTAAAAACTTACTAAAACATAAACATTTTGATAACCCTTTAATTTCTGCATCAGAGGCCCCCTACAACAACATCTGAGAGGTGAAAAAATGTTTTGCTCATTTTTGGAGGGTTTTACAGAGCTAACTGTGTTTCATTATCATTATCATTTCACGAAGCTCGACAATGACACACCATTAGTTAATGGTGCTGAATTAATACGTATGTACATAATGATTTGGTATTAAATATGTTAGTTATCACCATTGATGACTGTATTGGTTAATTAGAGGGATCAAAGACACAAAAACGCAGACCAACAGAGACATATGAATTAACCTGCTAGAAGACACAGGGATTACTGAAGCTGATTTATCTTGAATTCATACACAATGCAAGTAGGTGTCACTTGCAGGTAGGCGTCTAGTCGTGCATGTAAGTGGAGCTGAGGGAAAGGAAACTCCGCTCTCCAAGCACGCGGTTTACGACACGATTCTAAAACGATTATTGTATTGTGTGGCTTTTATTTTGAAACGTGAACTGTAGGTACACACCAGAGTACAACCGGTGTTGTGTAAAACGTATAACACGTGTATAGCTGCAGAAGGAACATTTACCAGTCGACAACTACCTGCATGACGCTGAAGTATAAGGCTGTTACGGTAAAAATCAAACGTCTGTTCTTATAAATTCAATTTAAACTCGGCGCTGTGAATTCAACTGCCGGCTAACTAGCTAGCTAGCTAGCTAACAGAACCAAGGTAACTTCAGTGATGGTTAATGTGAAGCATGTTGTTGGTTATAGCACTGTGTACGTTTACTTGTTAGTAGGAGAGCAAGTGCACCCGTTATTAATCTATGTTTTGGTTTTATTTAAGCACGAAAAGCTGTAAAATAGCCTAGTGTTTTGCTAGCTAGGTGGTATTGTACGGAAAAAACGTTACGCCAAACTTCATCCAAAAAATCTGATGATTTAAAAGTTGCCTTGTTTATTGGTAAAGGTTGGGCCACATAAATGGTAGAGCATCATTTAAGACCTTTTACGCATCAGAAGGAGCTATTGTTAAATTCGGCATACATCCAATCAACCAAGCGACACTTACTACAATAAAATTGACACTTTTATTATTGGTTCGCCTGTTAATCCCACAATCTCCAGCCACCGAGATACACCGTGGAGCTCGGCAGCGGCAACCAGCTCTTTAGTTGAACTGTTATCGAAATAAAGTGTTGCTAATTACCAATCATATCTGTTTGTCGATAAGCAAGGTAGCATTACATTTCGAGTTTGGCGATACATTTTCTCCATACAAGAGCTGTCACGATGCGTGCTGCTACCATGCACGTTAACGCGTAGTAGGAGAGCAAACAAACCCACTGCTAATCAATGTTTTTGGTACTATGTGATATGAGAATAAGAGCCTTTAGAAATACTGCTTCCTGGTATACTGGTCTGTACTGTTCTTATTAGATATACCATAGAATTTTTATTATTGTAAATATTTGAATTTCAAATGTGTAGACAGTGCATAAGACTCCAGGTTGGAATGTCCAATATTGAAATAATGCCTTTGCTGTACCTCAAAAATTTCAAAAATATCTCTTAGACTCCCTGTCAGTCCCTTGGTTCCATTGCCAGTTGCCAAGGAACTATTTGGTTGGATAGTTGTTGACTGATTGATTGTTTGATTGTTTGCAGCCACTGTCTTAGATGCAACGATGGCTGATCCATTCAGCAGCAGCTCAGAGGTGGTTCTTCAGCGCACGGTGGATGTGACAGTGGAGAGGAAAGCTCCCTCGGGAAGCCTCCAAGAGCTGTATCAGATTAAGAAGACCTGCGACTTCATCAGTCAGCATAACTTTAGCAAGGTGGATGCATCATATTCACTTTAAGACATGGGAAAAAAACAAAATCCAGGCCTCTTGTTTAAAAGAGAGTTAAAGAGCTACACTTTTTGGGCAAATAAGCCTTGTGATCAACTTTCACATTGGTCACACCCTAAGATATAAAAGAAATAAAGCTGCTCCCCTGTGCAATAAGTCACTTAACAGAACACTTGATGCCCACAGGTTGCTCTGCAGTTTCCTGATGAGCTGCTGGTGGATTCAGTCGCAGTAGCTGTAGAGATCGAGAGGGAGACACAAGCCAAGTCGTTCATACTGGGAGACACATCCTATGGCAGGTAACACAACAGAGAAGATACTCTTATTGTTTAAGATGTTTTTGTTGGGCTAGTTTTACACTCATGCTGTTTGACATTTTGGGTGGTTAGTGTCCTCATCCAAAGTGAGTTATGTTAGGTCAAAAATGAATCATGTAGGTGACATTGAACCCTTAATTGGAAGTAGTTCTGTCTCACCTTCCTCTAGACCTGTGAACACCATGTCTCCTGTGCTAATTTATCAAAGGCAACCAACAGGCCTGTATTGTATTGTAGAAGAGGCCTGCAGACGGCCTTAGTGTATTTTAATTGTCTTGCCGAGACAAGACAATCTTGCCTCGGCCAAATATACAATTCCCAATACTTTGTTGTTTGTGAATGGGATAATGTTGTCTTCTTTTTGGACATAAACGTTTTCCCTGACCTCTCCTGACCAGTTGCTGCGTGGATGAAGTGGCGGCAGAACACGTTGAAGCTGACTGCATTGTGCACTATGGTAGGGCTTGCCTCAGCCCCTCCAGAAGGTTGCCCTTGATGTACGTCTTTGAGAGAAGACCGGTGGACCTGGAGAAGTGTGCCTCGACCTTCAGAGACCTCTACCCTGACACCCAGAGTCCCGTCATCGTCCTGTATGATGTCAACTATGTCCATGTTATTGGTAAGTTCCCCCGTGAAGACTTATGCTCTTTGTCTGATGTCAGGCCAATATTCAACAACATACAACGGATATTTGCCGGTCAAATTTCGAATCGGTATTTTCCTGGGATTAGATTTAGAGTTGTAGTGTCACATGGTTTAAATGCAGCTTCAGAGGCTTTGACACCTGTCAAGAATAAAATCCCAGAGAAACACTGATCACTTTTGGCGTGAAAAAGGTTAAATACAAAGTTATGTCCAAAACCTTATATCAGACTAACCTTTTGTCAGAAAAGTGTACTTTGGGCTCCCCACTTTCCATCTCAGCTTGTTTGAGGTTTGTAAATGATTTCCTTTATGTAACTGAATACAACATAATGATTTTGTACCCTCAGATGATCTCCTGACCCTCCTAACTCCGGAGTATCCAAACCTTGTTGCCTCAACACTCCTTGTGGATGGGGAGCAGTGCAACGGTCACGGACAGACGCAGAGACAACATAATGACGCCTCTCCCTCAGACCAAGACACCAGCCAGATTGTTTGTCAATTCGGAAGGCAGTTTGCCTTGAGAAGTGGTTTAAGCATCAAGGATTACAATATGTTCTTTATAGGCCAAGAGGGAACAATCTTACGAAACTTCATGATGACGTGGAACCAATGCACATTTTGTTCCTTTGACCCCTTAACAATGACGGGGAGGACAGAGTCGGTAAGTGTCAACCGGGCTCTGATGAAGCGGTTTTACGCTATAGAAAGAGCCAAAGACGCCAATGTGGTGGGCATCCTGGTTGGCACGCTGGGTGTGGCTGACTACCTCACCATTATCCAGCAGTTGAAGGAGACCATCCACAGAGCTGGGAAGAAGAGCTATATGTTTGCCATGGGGAAACTCAATGTTGCCAAACTTTCCAACTTTCTTGAAATTGACATTTTTGTGTTAATTGCCTGTCCCGAGAACACGCTGTTGGACTCTAGTGAGTTCTTCAAACCCATAGTGACGCCATTTGAGATGGAGGCGGCCTGCAACAAGAACAGGGAGTGGTCAGAGGAATACGTGACAGACTTTCGCCGTCTCCTGCCAGGTTAGATTGGGTTTTACTGCCACCAGAAAATGATCAGTAGTCTGTTGGAGCCTCTTGCTGAGTTTCATTCTTGAATTTGTTCCAGGTGGGCTGAATCACGTGCCCTTGGCCAACGAGCAGGAGGAGTGCGATGAGCCCGATATATCTCTGATCACAGGAGCCCTGCGAAGCCGACATCTGTCATACGACGGGTCTGTGGCGTCCTCACTTGGCTCCTCTGTGGTCCTCAGGAACCAGACGCTCACTGTGGCCACCAACTCAGCTGGTACGGGACAATCACAAAGCTCTGCTGCTCTACATCATTTAACATTGTTATATGTAATGTCCACACATGCAACAGTTGTTTTCTGGGATTTAGCACAGAAAGATTCTCAGTCATTCATAGACAAACATACAGACATAAAAGTCAGGGAAGTGTTTCAATCTCCCTTTGTGTTTTCCAGCTTCTTTCCTGGCGGGTCGTAGCTGGCAGGGCTTGGAGCAGAAGCTGGGAGAGACGCCTGTGGTGAAGGCAGTGGAGGGGAGGAAAGGCATCGCTATTGCCTATGAAGAAGAAGGGAAGGTCACATGATACTTTACCAACAACCCACCTGATCTCATCAGATTCCTTATTTAAGTTGCAATCACTGGTATTAACTGCATATTGCTTATAACTACTTGTAACTCAAGTAGTAAGTAACTTTATCAATATTTAATCAATAATCACATCACATATTATTTTATTATGATTATATAGAGAGCTGCATGTGGCAAAGCCGCCAGTGACAGGTATCAATTCCAAAATCAATTTTGAAGAACGTTCATTCATCTATAACATTTGGTTGTGCTAGAATGTGCAGGAGATCTACACATCATTCTTTCATAGTGAAGAAAAGGTTTAAAATTCCAAATTAAAAAAACACGTTCACAAATATAAAACTCTATAAACTTGTTTCATTTCTGCTAAATTACATCCCTGGTATTTCAAAAGTAGATATACAATTTTTAATAATGAAAACAAAGCTGTATAATTTTAGTCATTTTAACAAAATCATTTCAATCTATGTAATAATATGCAGGAATGTATTAATACTACAAATTGTGCTTCTAGAATAATGTTATGCTATAACATATATAAAGTTAGTTGCTCTAGGAGACGTTTATTCCAAGTCATCGCTGATAAAGGAGGAGCCACAAGTTATTGATTGAAGGAGTTCACTTACTTTTGCACACAATGTCTGAGTTTTTGTTAAATGAACCAGTTTTGTTACATAAATAACGAAAGTATATCGTTTATTTTCTTATGTTCTTTATTTGGAATATCTTCATTAACATCTCAGGTTTAAATAAGGATTTTATAAGGTCATATGAAATATTACTAGTATTTGATCATTTACCGTGGTAGGCACTTACACACACTGAAACCAAACACCTTATTCTCCAACCTGCCACATCCTTTTTTACTTAATTTATGAATGTAACACTACTAATCTAGAAATGTGTGCACAATGGTTTAGAATGCTTCCAGAAGACTGACACTCGGAAAACATAAGGTCTATACATGGTGTCCAGTGAGAAGTCGATGAAAATATTTGTCCCGTCACCAAGTTCTACTGACTGAAGTCATTTTGGTGGTTACTTCATATGTTACTGGCCATTCACAGGAACTTCTTCCACAAAGGATGCAGGGAATATGCCGCTATTTCCATTACATTGCCCTTCCCACCAGTCCTGGTTAACTAAAGAAAAAGGAGACAACATGGATTAAAATAACTTTCTTTCTTGGATAAATTACTTCCATCTCAGATGATGGTTTTGCCAATACGTGGCCCAGAGAATGGTACGTCACCTTTGGAGAGAAATATGATCGTATCCCCCTGATGGAAAGCGAGGTCCTCTGCGTTTGTTGACTCATAGGAATGAAGGGCCACCAGCTGAATCTGGTTCTCTGGCTTCCCATCAGTTTGCTAAAAACACAAAACACATCCAACAACTAATGAAACTTCAGAGGCAGGGACCGGGAGGTTTGTAAGGATAGAGGGAACAATTAATGGAGCCAAGTACTTGTAAAGTCCTGAGGAGAACCTGCATCAGAGCCAAAGTCAAGGGTTGAATACTTTCAAAGGGAGCTGTAGGACATTTACAATGCCTTTGGTAAACTGGCATCTTGAATCCTGGAATTCTTATTTTTCCATGATAATAATCCCAAAAGATAATCCCAGTTGGGCCTTTAACAACTCTGAACCAGTTTTACTGGTATCTGCTAGGGTCAGACCAACATATTGGTTTGTTGTTGTTGGCCTTTGATTAAAAACTGGATATCGGCCAATCAGTGTCGCCCCACTTCTGATGTGATGGGTATGATGCAGTTTTATTGATTACATATTTATTGAAGAATTGGTCAATACTACATTGGTCGTCTATGGGAAGCCCTTAACCTGAATTTATTCTAATGTGACATTTAATTCCACACAAGGGGAAAACACCAAATACTTTTTTCCGTCTTTTGGAACTTGTCTTTTGATCAAATTTGCACATCAAATTTGCACGTCAAAACTACCTACATCCTTGGCGTTACACCACAAGGTGATGCGACCTCCACTGGCACCACTCCAAACATTTTCCATTTCCGTGTTGGCATCGATTACGGTCGGTCCATCTGCCTGGGAGGTCAAACTAGGAGAAAAAAAAAGGAATTAAACTTGTTACTTGGCTTACAGCGGGGTGATGTTTCTTTTTTTTAATTATTATTTTTATTGGTGGAAAATATGATAGAACATTGACAGATATTTGACAATTCCATTTTTCATTTTTTTTACAAATAAGTAGCAATAAAAACAATAAACACCCCACCCCGCCCCAGGTAGCCTTTACATTTGTGTAAAGTAGTCAGTACGGTGCATCCTTCTTTTTGAAAAAGTAAGAAAGAAAACCAGGGAATTAGAATCAGCTATCAGACCAGTCAAAAAAACCAAAACAGCTAGACAAGCAGAGTAAATACGGGGTGTTGTTTTTAACAGTGATACCTCAAGGTGACTAAGGTGGCCGGGAGGTTCAATTTCCTACTGATGGTCCCAACCAGCATCGCGTAGGGAGAGCCAGGTGACACACACACCGCTATGTTGTAGGTGAAATGTACTTTCACAATACAAGATGAATTTTCAGGGCGCTCTTCACCCTGGCATGAAGGAAAGGACAGGTGGGTGGTGGAAGTCATTCAGAACGATGTTGTGATTTAAAGGCACATTTCATTCAAAGTGCCTTACGTAGAGCATAAAATACATTAGAAAAGTAATACTGAATGAGATGGAAAAAAAGAATAAACAAGGTTATAAAAGTTGGCATACTTTAAAAATATAGTATTTAAAATTAGAGAATAGAAATTTAAAGGAAAAATCCACCATAAAACACTTTAACACTGTTAAAAAAACAACAACAGTAGCCTCAATAGACCAGAATGCAATGCATCCACAGCTTCATCTTTGCAGAATTGGGTAGTAGGTAGTAGGTAGTAAAATGAAAACACCGACACGCCCCTCTAGGGTCAAAGGGCACCCTGGGTAATCACTAATTGAAGTAGAAGTAGACTGCGTACCTCAGGTTGCGCGTCTCCCTTGCTTTTATCGCGGGGAGTCACAGCTGACGTGATGTATCCCCGAAGAAGGAAGCAAAAGTTTTCTTTACATGTTCATAATGTACATTTTGTTGATTATTGAGTGCCGTGATTAATAAAAGAATAGAATACATTCTTAATGGTTTAATGTGGTTGTTGCTGGGTATGCAAAAAATAACAAACAAATACAAAAAATGTTTTATTCTTTCCCAATGAGTACTACTACTAATAGTACTAATCCGTTACTAATCAATACCAAGAGCTGTCTAGAGGGTTGTTTTTTCCCCCCAGATGCTCTTTTTTCTTTGACATCCTAACCACATTTCTTCATATCCATCATGTGGCAACGTGTCAGATTGGAAAGGAACGGTATCTCTTAGTCCATAACCGCCAAATCAAGCATCCTGGGGTGAGTTTATATGTTTGTTTACTTCAATCGTGTGTCAGATATACGAGGTTTCCTATACCTGTTTTCCTCTCAGGTCTGGTTGGTGGTTTTCGTCGTGGAGGCTCAGAAATTCCCTCTCCAGGGTTATTCCCATCCTACATACAGTGACAAATAAAAAATAAAATAATATATTTGTATGTACACTTTTGTCTGTTTGTCGGGTATACAGGAACTACAACACACAAACACACACACATACTGATATAGCCTGGTGATTACAACACAACTTCCTATTTCTTTTCTTCAACAACCCCAAGAGAGCAATGCCTCCGAAAGCTTGCGTGCCATTTTAGAAGCTTGTTGAGTGATTTTGGAAATACTGGTAATATTGTACCATAGTATAACATAATCAGGAGTTGTTTTTTTCTGATTGCATCATTTTAAGATGATATAGTAACCATTAAATTCAATACAATTTCTCTAACTGGACAGAATTTGTATTGAATTAGTGACTGATAATAATATCTTGTAAAATTCTGTATGTCCTCGTAATGGTGGACGCCATACTACTTATTTGCTTTATTCCTATTCTATTTTTATTTGCTGTATCCTATTACTATTTCCAGTATTTTGACCTGACGTGTATTGGAGTCATTCCTTTTTTCGCTAAACACGAAGATCTCCAAAACCTTCAGTGAGAAGCCGTGGACTAGCAGACCAGACTCCTGCTTCAGAAACTAAAACATTTTCACCACAGTATTTAGAAAGACTATCCAAACTGCACAATGTGTTAAACTATTAGTTTCAATAACATTCCCTACCGCGTTCTGTTTGGAAGACAAGGTGATCTCCAAATGCTCCAGGTAATTGTAAGGAACGAGCCCCCTCTGAAAATGACATGGAGACGATGAGTGTTTGAGTTCAGCTAACAGAGACATTTCAAGGAGAAGACTCAGGGCTGATCTTCCAACCCTGAGGTCTCTTTTAAAAGTGTTTTTAATACAGTAGATACAGAGAGCACTGTGCCGGATGCTTACTCTTTCATTGAAGATCACAGACGCCCAGTTGTCGGCACCTTTATGCAGCACGAAGACGATGTTGCCCGGCACCACGGACAACTCATCGCTGGTCTCGGGGACGAACTCAAAGAGCACCGTGTGGGGGTCTCCCTCCAAAGCCCTGCGGAGACAGAAGACAGGTGGTGGGGGTGGAGTACGGAGACCTGCCGGGGAGGGAACGCTCATACTGGAGCTGTTTTTACTGGTATCACGAGTATTACTCTCATGCACATTCCCTGTGTGCATCTGAACACATGATGTATGGTCTGACATCGTAATCTGCAAAATGTTCATATGAGCAAATGTCTGTTTTGCTGCTTCCTACCACTTACTGATGCAACACAATCGAGATTCAACAGCCAATTCATGAAATTCTCAAATTTCTACATTTTCCATGTTTTCTTTTCTTCATTTTGTTCTACTGTTGTCATTTTGCACACCATCCATATATGCTGTAAACTGATATCATTTAATATTTTTTCATTCATATTATTGTACTACTTTTTGCTAATATTTTCTAGTGTTATTATATTTATTATGCTCCATTTTCTCCATTACATCCTTTTTTTCTGTTGCTGTATCCTATTATATACTGCTGCAACATCCCAATTTTCCCGCAAGGATCACTAAAGTTTCAACCAATGTGATCTAATGTAATTTAATGTACTCTTACTCCTGTAACCGATAATTAGAGGGTTGCCAGTTTGAAAATCACGGCAGTAAAGTGAACAAGTAACATTTTGCTGCCTAGCATCCTCGTTGATATTTTATTTTATTCATCCTACAGAACCTAGACCTTTGTCTATCCTGGATATTTGGAGAACATCTATCTCGTGGTGTTTGAATTGATTCTAAGCCCATAGGACCGTTCTACCTCAGAACCTCGGGTGCTTTAGGATCAGCAGGACCATCTTCAACCTGTCAGGGGGCAACAGAAATACAAAGCATCAAATCAATAATGCTGCAGATAATTCAACAGTTTTCAAATACAATAGTTCCTAACATGGTAAAACACAGCATCAAATGCAAAAGTTCCTAATAGTTCCTAACATGAAATATCAGTTGTGATGACTAACATACAGCATGTATACTGGGTGTTTTAAAAGTAAATTATAACAATAATAAATCTGTATAATTTTAGTTATTTTTAACTTGTTTAGTCGTTTTAACAAAATAATTGTACATAGTATTCCAGAGCTGGTCTTTGTTGATGTGTTGTTGTGTTTTTTACTTAATGACATTTAACAGCTAAACTAACCGCATTGGACTCTGATTTCTAATGAAAAGCCTTTTGTACGTCACCTGCGGCTGTAACGGAGCAAACCCAGAGAACTCATCCTGAGGAATAATGGAGGCAACAACCTGCAGACAGAAAAATGGCAGGTTATGTCTGTGACCCAGGTTCTTTACAGTCATTCTGGAAAAACAAAATCTCCACTTTATTGCACATTTAAAAAGTACCATATGCCATTAGATGAAGTGGTACCTTAGCTTTGCCCAGATAGTCCTTCTTCTCCAGCTCCGCCACGTAGTGCTTATTTGGTTTGAAGAGCACTTTTGACGGGAACTCGACTGGTTTGAACAGCTTCTGTTTCTGTTGGTGAGACGTCGTCATTATCAACATAGGACTCACATGTTAATGTTTTGAGATGTGAAATTCCCCAGACACTTTACTTTCCAGAAAGGCATTTTCAGAATTTGAAGACTTTGAAGTTTGTTAGCCTTTTTGTCCACCTCCAATATGATTTTATGTATTCCTGTAATTGTTCAGTAAGCCACTCAAAGGCCTCATGTATCCCCGAGGTTCCCCTTTCACTCCTTAAAGAGCTGCCAACCCAAATATTTAATTTCATCTTGCATTTCAGTGAGTTTTAGTGTCCCAAGATGGTCTGAATGCTGTTTCAAAGGCTTTCCCACCCTGACAGGAAAATAATTCTGGGGGGAAACACTGAACACATGTCATTTTTTGTTAAGTTACTGAACATCTTGCACAACATATCAGCCATCGGCAGCTTCAATCCAGAAATACTGGGATGGGTTTAAGGGCTTTAGGGTGAGGGAGACCACGTCGGACTAACTGACCAGGGTGGACTGCAGAGCTTTGTCGATCATGCTGAGCTTGGTCTCCGTCTTGTAGCTGAGCGCCTTCACGAGGTTTTCCTGTGCTTTTTCCCACTGGCCCAGCTGAGCCTCAGCCAGGGCCATGTTGTGGAGGACCTGCGGAGATTGGGTATTGTCACGAGCAACTAGTGTTCATTTCACCTCTCAGGTCACCACGCCTTTTAAATCCCCCCCATTGCACAAAGTAGTATCTAGGGCCTACGGGGAACTGAGAAGTACTCCCCAGTCTGTTTTTTCCAGAGTTGCAGTTGTATTTGGGAGTAGTGAAGCTGTTCAACGAAATGCTACATACAGGTGTTTTTAAATCGTTTTTAAATCAATCAAATTACTGGAATAGAAGAGAATATAATAGACTCTTTAGTGTTGATGTGTAATTAAAGAGAGCCTTGGTAGTGTTACTGTAGAAGAATGCTGATAGAGGAGTTTTGAGGCTTTTAGAAACTCACCTCACAAGCATATAATTTGTATCTGAGACCAAGAGCTTTGTAATCTATCAGCTGGTTGCCTCTTAGTGTCTTGAAGGCGTGTTGGAAATCAGCCAAAGACTCCTCAAACCTTTGCACAGGAACAATAAATCACTAACGTTTGCATTTGATTAAACACAGCAATGGCAAAATGTGCATTTTAATAACAAAAGCAGAATTTATCCAGTATACGGCTTTTTCAAAGTGCAAATAATATGAATTTTAAATCAAAAAGAAACATGAAAATAACGTGGCCCATTTAGTTGTGAAGCAGGTGTGTCTTGCCTCTTCTTTTTGTAGAAGGTGATTCCTCTTTGAAAGAAGGCAACAGCCAAATGCTCATCCTTGCCTATGCTGCAGTCAAATGCCTGAGAGGAAGAATGTGAAAATGTGGTCATTTCCTCCAGAGGAAACGAGAAATGACTTCTGCTTTTTCTATGACTTGCACTTTTACACAGGAAGATACCATTTAGCATTGTCAGCTGCAACTAAGTAAAGATTTCCTTTGTGACGCAGATCATTACCAAATGAAATACTGAGATTGTAATCAGATTATTATCTATCATATTGGCCAGCGAGGTCAGACTTACCTTCTCAGCAGCATCCAGGTCTTGGCCAATCAGATGGAGACAGCCGATGTCAAAATAAATTTTGGAGTTTGGTTCTTGGATCAACAGAAAGGTTTGAAGGGCACCTGACAAATCTTGTCTGTCGACCGAAGCTACGGCCTCGTCCCACTGTCGCAGAGTGTCCACGAAAGACATGGTGGCTATGCAGAGTTGTACTCGACTACAGACTAAATAGAGGAAACACTCCCTATTTGTAGTGAGAGGATCAGGAAGTGTGATGACAGTGTCAGTAATGCAACATGTACTCAACACCACCACAAGTTTTTTTTCAATGTCCTGCAGTTTTGTGTTTTTTATTGATGTTATGGGATTCCCTGGCATCTGTGAGTGTTTTTGGTCTTTTTCAATAAAACTAAGGTCATCTCATTTTAGCTATTTTCTAGCAGCTTCTCCCCTTGAACTCAATAGACTTTGAATTGAAGATTACGCATACGAGGAGTGCTTCAGGTCTTGAAAGAAAGAAAGGAAGGAAATATGAATGACCACAGATACTAGCTGTTCATGTGGCCGATAGTGATCGACTCCCTGATGAAGGCATAGGTTGATATGCATAGGTATTCTTTAATGTCTCAGTCCTCTCCAGTTAAAGGCTTTTTTTTTTTTTTTTACCCTGAGAACACATTTGTGATCATAATATTTTATTTCTTACTTTCCAGTTTAACATTAATTGTTGACTGCCCTCATTGGCTTCCTGACTGGGGGTTTATGGCCCTCTCTATGCCCCAGTGTAAACAAACTATACAATCTGCATGAATTGACAATGGCTTTAGATGTTTGAGCCAAGTTGGACCCTGAGTGGAAGGAACATAATATACAGGCCCTGCAGAGAGTTTCTGAATTGCACAACAATTTACTAATATTTAGTGATAGATTACATTTGTCTCCTTCCAAGCTTTTATGTTTCAGTATTTGCTTTCAAACTTTTGTTGCAGTTTAATATGTTCGCCCAAAAATAAATAATATGAGATTAAATGAGATAATGCAAAACTTCCACAATCCCTGGGGGGAAATTGCAGCAGCAAATAGTAACAAGATACAACAGGGTTCATCCATACCCACTGATTCCTATTCAGGGTCATGCTGGGGCTGGAGCTTATCCCTGCATGTCAGTTCATCACATTGTGAAGAATTATACGACTGAAAAGTATGGAATAATAATCGCATGTATGCAGGGTGTGCAAACATATGGCAGTAGAGCATACATGGAAATAGACAAAACAATATCTTATTTTGAAAAGTGTAGACATTTCTGACCGGAAGTCACTTTCAAAATAAAATTACGTTAAAAATAAGACGAACATGTGAACATCAGAAAATCAATAGAAAATACCATGCACTATAAAACAATGTTATGTTCTTCGTCTCTTTTGTAAAGTAATTAAATAAATGTACTAAGTACTATGATATACTGGATGATCTTGCGCTTTTTTTCCCTTTTTTTTTTTTTTAAGGCAAACTGTCTTAACTTCCCGTATCAGTCTGCCTAGCTCTGACTAGCTTGATGCAGCTGTCGCCAGCTAAGGACCATTAGACAAACAAACATGGCAGTGCAATATTATGAGAAAACAGACCTCAACGATACGTAGCTAAATGAAAAGGACAACATGCGACGACTGACCAGAAACATGTCAAATATAAAGCTATCGCTGGAGAGTTGATTTACTCCCCGGTTGGTTAGCATAGCGTAGCCGCTTGTGAAAGTGTTTACAATTAGCTAGCTCTCCAGTTAGCCAACGTAAGCTAGCAATATGGACCTTGGGTCAATGTTGTACAACAATTTGAAAGATGTTACATGGAGCACGACGTCTTTGCCATTAGATCAACTTGTCAGTGCTTATAGGTTGCCGCAAATCGTCAAGCTGGATAACGGTAAGCGACTTCTTGGGCACAACTAAGTTTTCAAGCTATAACCCAGCTAACGTTCGCTAGCTGCTATACTGCTAGCTCAGCTAACGTATACCAAGCCCTTTGACTAAGGAAAGTTACTGCAGTGGACTTTTATGAAATCACGATTGTTGTTTTTCCAGCAAAGGGGGCTTATTAGCGTGTGTAACTTTTCATACTTTGCAACGGTTAGAGAGCTAGTGAGTCTTCTGCAATAACCCTTGCAGCGGTCGTGCAGATGTTTCCAGGTTTTAACGTTTAGCTAATTTATTATAAGTCTTCTAGCTTCACGGATAACCGCAACCCAGTCCGAGCCCCTGGTCCCTGAAATATACTCTGCTGCGGGTCTACTGCCTCTAACTCCATTGGCAAGATTGACCTCTATGCCTTGCACTGTGTAGCAAAGTACTGACAGCTAAGTTGGTTTTTATTTTAAGTGCATACCATGATACAGTTCCTCAGAGAGTAGATAAAAATAACCATTGTCATAAACGAATAGCAAAAGCACAAAAATGTAAAGGGCAATGGATAGATACAGCACAACTCAGCAGATATTAAACCACAACTAAGGAATTAGAGGAATGTGCTGTGCTGCAACACATTGACCCTTTTAAAACGTGTGAATATCATGAAGGTCAATGTGGAAAAATGCTACATTACAGCCTCACCAGTATTGGTATATGATTGATTAGACGACAACCTTACTGTCAAACTAGATTGGTAAATCATCTTTGGCCTCACAAAGAAAAAAACATGTTCAATAACAATACAAGACGGTACCGAAGATGGTCAGTGCAAAACATGACCAATCACAGATGACTGAATGTATTGGGAGGCTTATCTTTGGGATGAGGAAATGTACAGCAACAGCTGTTTTTCCTGCTCCCAAGGCTGACATTTACCAGGAGCATGTATCCTAAGGTGTGTAATTTGAAATGAAGTCATGAAATCAGTAATAATTATTGTTTTGTTCTCCATCTTCCCACTGTCTGCCACACTTTTCTGTTGTGGTGTAATGGTACCGTCGAGTAGCAACGCAGCTCCTTTGCTCACAGTCCATATAGAGAGTAATGGCCTGACTGGGTTGAGCTGCTGAATGCCTTGGCTTGAGTGCAATTCTTGTGATGCTCAAATAATATTAAACAAGGCAACAGTGAGCACGTTATTCCCCCACAAATGACGCAGCCTTTGTTTTGGGCTATTTAATTTAATTTAAAATGATGTTTCCCAGTGCTTGTATAATGGGGCATGGTCTTTGTGGATTCTATGTATGCTGTCACGTGTGGTAGCTCAGTCAGGTCAATCAGTGTCATTTTTGTAAAACACAGCGCCAAAATGCTTCATTCCTTCTTTCCTCAAAATCGGACCAGTGGAGTCTGAGATTTCATCGCGAGGGGGTCAAAAATACAGTTAAACAGTTAATCACAGAGTTATGTTATTTGCAACATTTTATAGCATAGCAATCGAGATAAAAGCTATAACCAGGCAATCAGCGAGCATTGCCAGGAATTAAAACTTTAAAATCCACTTCCTACATTGGGTACAGTTTGGCTTTGGGCCAGACGGCAAGGGAGGAGCAGACATTTTAGCTTAAGAAATAATCCACTATCTAAAGGGGCATTAAGTAATTTCTGACTTATCAGCCTTGATCACCAACCAAGGAAATTTGCACCCACATGGACAGGTCTGAGCACAGCCTGCAGTAGCCTGTAATTAAGACACACATCACTGAGGAACCAAGGCAACTCTTTATTAAATGTCTAGTTCACCTTGAAACAATAGAAACTCCAACATGTTTCAGCAAGGCCTTCATCAGGGCGCTTCACTCCTCTTCATTGATGCATGTCTTAATAAATTCCCTATATTGTGAGTACCCACCGCAGCGCCTTCTGTTTAAAAACCCCCCCCAAAAAAACCCAAGTCTGGTATCCTGTAATTGACAGAATTAAATTCAGTTTCACAATAGAGAGGAGCAAGCTAGCGAATTACAGCAGAGCACGAACAGAAACGTCTAGTGAAGAGCTGATATGCAAAATAATACTGTTTTTTGTATTTGAATGAAATGTGTTGCAACTCCGGTCATAGCGAGGCTGGGTGATGTTCCAAGTTTTGAAAGTCAGAAATACTCAGTGCCCAGTCTTTGGTATTGATTGACAACAATCCTATCAAACCCCCTGCAGCAATGTGTGCTATGGGGCAGTGGAACTCTTACCTAATGCACCTTTCAATGGACACCTTCCTGAATGTATCATGAAAATCCGATTTTCTTCACCCAAATAGATTTGTCTATTATTTTTGTTAACTTAAACTCTGCAGACTAGACGGAAACAATAAGTTAAATGTTTTCAGCACTCACAGCTCACTCAGGTCAGTTTCAACTTACAATAAAATTTTTTTTAGTCTTGTTCTCATTTATTACTAATAAAACAGTTTAAAATCTTAAGTGTCCTTGTAAGTACTAATGGTGATCCGTCAAGGCGTTTGCTATGCTGACCTGTTATCCTTATCCTGCTACAGTACACAGTATCCTTATCCAGTACACCCACAGAGTGTGGTTAAAGCACACCCTACAGATGTGGAAATGTAGGAGGTTTTGGCATCCTCCCTGCACCAACAGACCTCCGTCATCCTGGACTACATGATGTATATATATACAAGTTATATCTAACTGTAATCTCTCCTCCTAGTCATCTGTAAGTGTTGTTGTTGTGTTCCTTCCCGTAGGTGAGTTGGTTGAAGGGCTTAGAGACAACGACTACCTCTTGATTCATTCCTGCCGTCAGTGGACGACCATTACTGCTCACAGTCTGGAGGAGGGACACTATGTTATCGGGCCCAAAATAGAGATCCCAGTGCACTATGAAGGTCAGATTCGTCCACATGGAAACTAGAGAAATTTACCCGTTGCCTATTTTTGATCCTGTATATCATTTTCCTCTGGAGTAACCTAATGTCTGAATATCTGCCTCGGAAACTGTCCTCATCATCTTGAAAAATCAATACTAAAGCAGAGCAAAGTGCCCATTTCCAACTTGTAGTGTAATGGCGGAAAGTGTTTGGTTAAGTTTGTGATGTCAGGGAACCTTTTCACCTATTGATTGTTTGATTTGGTCGAAATCCGCAGCAGAGCAGCTTTGATGCAGTTGTTCCCTGTTTGGTTACATTTCTTCATGTTGCCTATAAACTGACAAATGCTCTACTAGTGTTGTAAACAGAATACAAATACAATAGAATACAATAAAGACTTAACATTAAGTTTAAAAATGTAGTGGTGATGATTAGGCCTGATAGTGATGAATTGAGTTTTAGATTTTTTGCAAGAAATCACTCCTACATAGTGAAGTGCAGAACATGTGACAGTGATGGCTGCTGTTAGACTGCAGTGTATCACTACAGTCATGCTGAAAGGTTTACCCACCTCTTTTTGCTGTGTTGTAAAAAATTTTAATTTTGAAATTATGTGGAAAAAATCCAAATGTATACTCACCTTGTTTTACTTCGGGTTAAATGGTTACTGGCAAATATTTTTATCATATGTTACTGAGACTTCATGTTTAGGTTGTATTTTGGCTGTTGGACAATACTTTCTCTTCATAATGGTTGTAATGTTTTACAACTACCCTGATATTTGGTCCTTTCAATACATCTCAATGAGAGTTTAGGATCCTATATATACCTAGTTGTACATTATTTTCAGTGATATTTGTACTGAGAAGTAAACCTAGTAAAAAAGTTTGACAGATTTCTCTCTTTTTACCTCAGGTCAGTTTAAGTTACTGGAGCAGGACAGAGATGTCAAGGAGCCTGTGCAGTACTTCAACAGCGTGGAGGAGGTGGCCAAAGCATTTCCCGAAAGGGTTTACGTCATGGAAGAGATCACTTTCAACGTTAAGGTGTGTTTTATTCTGTTAAGGGGATCACGAGGGTCGGTCGTGGTACCAGAGTGCCTACACTGTTACTGTAGAGGACAGTAACTGAGCTACAAACCAGGGTTAGAAAATGATTGACTTGAATGTGTGTCTATTGAGTAATATTTGTTAAAGTTAGTGTCAAGATTATTACATGGATTTCTCTTTTCAAAATAAGACAGAAATAGTGTCCTTAAAATATTGGTGGTTTTAGTGCTGAAGCTGTATGTCCTCTTTTCTCAGATGGCTTCAGGGGAATGCAATGAAGACACTGAAGTTTACAATATCACACTAAGCACTGGCGATGAACTTACACTAATGGGCCAGGCCGAGATCCTCTATGCCAAGACCTCCAAAGAGAAGTCAAGATTCAACACCATTTTCAAAAAGATCGGGAAGTTGAATTCCATCAGCAGGATCGGCCGGAGCAAGATGCCGTGTTTGATTTGCATGAACCATCGCACCAACGAGAGCATCAGCCTGCCCTTCCAGTGCAAAGGCAGGTTCAGTACCTGTAGTCCGCTGGAGCTTCAGATGCAGGAGGGCGAGCACATCATCAGGAACATTGTGGAGAAAACCCGGCTGCCGGTCAACGTCACCGTGCCCAACAGCCCACCCCGTAACCAGCACGACCTCCACCTCATCCGAGAGGGCCACCGCTACAAATTTGTCAACATTCAGACCAAGACGGTGGTGGTGTGCTGCGTTCTGCGAAGCAACAAGATCATCCCGATCCATTTTCCTTTTCATATGGCCATGCCTCGATTCATTATTCCAGAGGGGCTGCTGCAGGGCGAGTTGTGGCTGGACACTATGGTGCATCGCTGGTTCACCTTCTGCCAGGAGCAGTTCGACATAGACGACTACTCCCGCGCCGTCCGGGACGTGCGGACAGACTGGAACGACGACGGGAAGAGTCCTAAGAAAAGCAACGGGAACAGTAGTTGTAGCGGCAGCAGCGGAGGCAGCAGCAGCACCAACGGGTGTCCCGCCCACATGCAGATCCCCAGCTCTTTAACGTACGCCCGGGACGAACTCACCCAGTCCTTCCACCGCCTGTCCGTGTGTGTGTACGGCAACAACCTGCACGGTAACAGCGAGGTCAATTTGCAGGGCTGCATGACGCTATGCACAGATTGGACTATTCTCCCGTCAGACAGCGTCCCCGCGGACTCCGGAGACACCGAACACTTTTTCCCCGAGCTTTTCCCCGACAACACAAACCAACAACCGTCCCTCCTCAAGTCGGATGTTCCCTACGAGGAGCTGTGGTTGGATCACTTGAGAGGTCGGATCCCAAAAGCCTCCTCAAGCGAGGGTGTACGAGGTGCCAGCAATGGCGGCGGTACGACAGCAGTCCTGTCGTACCCGGCCACTTGCCCTCTCGGTCTAGTACCTAGCACTGATCTGTCTCCATCGCCACCCCCGGTCCCACCCAAGTCTGAAGCTGTGAGTAGAACACATTCTTACCCAGTGTAAAGCACCTTCAGTGTAGACTAGCTCACTACGTTTAACTCTTAGCAAATGAGTTTGTCTGTCAGTTTAAAAGCCAGATCATTCTTTCTAGGTGAAGGAAGAGTGCCGCCTTTTGAACGCCCCGCCAGTTCCTCCAAGAAGTTCGAAGCAGATGCCCACGGTGCCAGTCGTTTCTAAACCACGACAGCAAGACACTCGTTCTCCAAGTCCAACTCTCTCATATTATTCTTCAGGTCTCCACAACATGTAAGAATTGGGGGAAGTTTTTATCTGTATGGGTTTTTCATTTCAGTGTTCAGTTGATGTACTAACTGGTTTGGAAGGGACATCACGTCACGCAGGGTTATAGCAGTTGAGACTGACTTGGGATCACCTTAACTCACGCACCCCAAAAACTGTCCTCATGTCAGTGTTCACAGGTATTTTCACCTACGCCTGATGGATAATTATAGAAACAAACTGCAGGATTGAACACGAACATCAACATTCCCAAATGACCAACTTAGTAGATACTGTGAAAACAGTGACTGAAATGAGTCAGTGAGTGTACAAGATGCACTTTGGATATGGTCGGACCTATGAGGTAAGACCAGTTCAGTCTGCCCAGGCAGTGGAAGTTGATTGGGGGAAAATGTAAAAACACTGCTAGCTCTACTGGATAAGGCCAAAAACATGATAATGCTGCTGTCATTGTTCAAGACACTGACTTTATGAAACAAAAATACAATGCAAAATATAAATATATTTTTGTGGGGATTCCATCTCTAGTCTATCATGACATTTTGTAGGGCAGTTTTTCCCCCTGCTTCAGAACAATATGATACACAAAATAATGTAGCCCACATTATTTTACAGCTGTAAAGCAAATTGAGTGTTGAATTCAAATCATAGGAGGTCCTTGCCAATGCAGCCCCATCATTTTGAGGACGCAAGTTTACACTTTCCCATTAGGAATAAATGTTCACTATGCTAGACTCAATATTGTATGTTTTCTACCTGTAGTGGAGGCAGCGAGAGCGAGGCGGCGGAGCCGGAGGAGCAGAGCCAAGCCTGCTACCCTTGTACCTGGGGTCAATCCAGCGCCAGTGAGCCAAATGCTACTTTGTCCTGTGGTAGCCTGCAGTTAGATGGGATATCCTCCAGGTTGTCGTGGCCCAATAACTTCAGTGTGGGGGAATCGCAAGGCATGGAGGAGTTCCTGCCAACCAGCTCTCGGAGTTACTACAGTTACCCCCGGAAGAGATCCCCTGGCACGCCGAAAACCTATACGTCCAGCCTCTTTGACTTCGACGGGCGAGAGCGCATGCACGGCAGCGACGACTTCCGGTCACAGAACGCCTCCATGAATCCGTTTTGCACCAAGTCTTCAAGTTACCCTTTAGAAATGTATAGAGACAAGCCAATAGAAGAATGTAACGCTAAACAGAGCCTGTCCTGCCCCATCTTACCACCGAGAACACCAAAATCAAGCGCAGTGAAGAGGGGCACGGATTTGCCGCCGGCAGCGGTCTGCGATGCAACGCAGGAAACCACCAAACGCTCGCTCAGTCAACACGAGCAGGGCACGAAAGAGATATTTTCCATTTCCTACCCTGTGACTCCTAACTGCCCATCACTTTCCCCCATGGGACCCTGGCAGCCGCCCTCCAATCTGGCTGGTCTTTCTATTGAAGAGGTGTCCAGATCGCTGAGGTTCATCGGCATGCCGGATGACATTGCTTCTCTCTTTGTGTCTGAGAAGATTGATGGGAATCTACTCCTGCAGCTCACCGAGGAGATTCTGTCCGAGGACTTCAAGCTCAGCAAACTGCAAGTGAAAAAACTCATGCAGTTCATTAATGGGTGGAGACCTAAAATATAACAGTACAAGACACTAAATCCTATGATAAAGCCGAAGAACTCATGCCTTCAGTACATATGCTATGCAGCGGGAAAGAGTTTGTTGTATAGTTTGAATCTGTCTCCTTGTTACTAGATCCTGGGGAAAGATCGTTGGGTAACACTTCTCAGCCCACGTGAAGTCTGCGGCTGCTATTTGGTAACTGAATGGAATCATTTAGCACTTTCATCTACACATTTTCATGTCGGCTACTTCTTACGTTCAGCTGCACAGCCTAGTGGTGCTAGTGTCGTCACACAAATCCTAATTTAAGCCAGTGAAGTTAAAAGGAAACCCCACATAGCTAATGTAGCTATCACGCTCGCCACAGCAGAGGAAATCAGGAGGACGGGAAGACAAGTTATTACTAAGAGATCAGCTTGATGAGGGCATTGCGTGATGTTGTTCTTAAAAGGGGAATACCACTCAATTTTGGCATTTCAAGGATTTTTGAAAGAACACCAAGCGGAACGGGGTGTCAAGTGGACAGACGCCCTCCGATGTGTGAAGTATTATAACATGCTTGTGTTCTTTTGAAACTCTACCTCAAAGTTAGGCTCTAAACTCTTAAGTTTGATCTGCATTAGTGAATATTTATTACTGTTTCCGAACAGTAACGAGAGATGAGCTTTCCTCGTTGCTGAGCCTGTGATATCATACTCGTGTTCAGCTCCAGAGAGAATGACTTGGCGGTGTGTACCCAAGACCATTTCATTTTGCAGTTCAGAAACACGGATTTTAAACAAGCAGCGGTACGATATCACAGATCAGAGCGGTGGTTCTCGGGTTTCTAGTTTTGGGAGAGTTGTCTTCGATACCAACTGGGCTCTGTTGGGCAATGGGAGGAACATCTAAATTCTTCTTCTACGTTAAGGACGTATTGCTGACCTCCAACATTGTGATATTAACTGTGGACTTGATCCCGTTCAGCCCTAGAAAACATCACGGTCACTTCAGTGTGCCACAGAGTTGTTTGACTCCCACCATGCAATGTATTATTTCTATTTAATGCCTTTTTTAATCTTCAGGGGGACTCAACTGAATTACTACTTACTTTAACCCTGTCTCCTCCAAAGGTAACTTAAGGTTCTTCATGAAAGACGGTGACTAACAAAACTATACTAAAACTAATATGCAAGTAACCACCAACAGAGGTAATGGACCATGACATACTACATATAATACATGTTATGCATTATGCACTTTGGTCATTTTCAGTCCATTCATTCGTTGTAGTCAGTTAGTTTGAAGAAAAGAGTGAATGCACTACATGCTTTAGTAAAACGGTACTTCTTCCTTTGTTCTCATTTTGCGTCCAAAGTGTTGCAAGAAGCTTTTTAATGCCTTAACCCAGAGACCTTAAAATGAAAGTCATATTCCACTTTGGCTGAACATTTTCACTTGAGCACACATGATGTCTACAAGTCCAGCAGCAGTCAACCTAATCTCACTGAAATGGTGAAGACACTGCAAGTGCATCTAGAGCAGCCAGCATTCATGAACTCAGAGGTACGCCACGTAAAAGTGGAAATATTCTACCAAAGTGAAACATTACTTAAAGGTTTGCACCAAACTTTTTTTTTTCTATGGCCTTGATTCAGAGTTGATTTATTTATGTAGTTGCTTAAATTGTGCAGAAAAATATTGATTCCCAGACCTTTCGTACAGTTGATCAATGAAGATGCCTCATCAGCGTTGTAACCCAGGTCTGACCTGGGGGCTAGCAGTTTTATTTTTGCAGTACATTTTTTACAGTGTGTTTAGTGGATTTTTTAAAATTTTCTTTCAATAGAAGTGCACATATTCTTAGTTTTATAAGATGGTGATTGCCAAGAGTTAAAAGTGAATTATTTGAGAGAGAAAAAGCCAAATTTCTGTAAGTAATGCACAACTGGACTGCGTAGGTTTACACATCCATACATTAATGAGAATTATGGTCTTGCAAGGGAAAATGTGCTAATTGTTTAATCCTGATGCAGTATGGCACTTTACCAGCCTCGGTCACACAACATGCACCGTGACCAAAAACTGCTCCGCTCTTTTGGACGAATAAGCCGATAGCCATTAACTCTGCCGACAAGATTCCTGCCATTTAAGAAGGGACACGACTTCTGTCCCTGGAGGATATTATATTATCACTATATTACTATAAGGGCGCCGGTGTCTTCTGCAGCAGTCGGGCCACGCCAAAGAGATTAAAGGGAGTTGCAGATAAAGCAAATTGAAGGTAATAACTGAGGGAAAGGCTAAGAAAATCACATGCTTGAGGAATTTCTAACTCCATGTTATATAAAGTCGTAAATGTTTGACATTTTCTAAATCCCAATTAGATTTCTTTTGAATTAGGCCTCAGGTTTCTGTCCATGTTGTGGAAGTCTTGCAGTTTAAAGTACCTACCTACCCATTCATACCCCTGAATGAAGACGATGCTCTTCTTAATTCTGGATCAAGGCCTACATGAAGTATTGTTTTTATGCAACAGAGAAATAAATTCGAAGTGACGCTGGGTTGACGAAAGCATTTGGACTAGTATTGGTACGTTGTCAGCATTATAGAAAACTGACAATAACTTACAAACTATTACCTTTTAACTCGTTTCCCTTTCTTTGGTTGTACGATCTATTAAATGGATTAATTCATGTTGGTGTTTTTTTGTGTCAAGGAGCGTTTCAGCAACGATCATTTGAAATAAGGAATTTGTTGAAGGTTGTGTTGACGAACAGTTGCAATAGAAAAACTAGACTGATCATAGTGTGAACCACAGCCTCTCTCAGGTCTCTGCTACTGTTTTAACATTTTTATTTCATATCCAAATTCAAGTTGAGCATGAGACAAACAATGAACAGTGTATATATAGAGAGTCACACGAAGTAAACAGTAAAAAGTGCAAGAAACAGCCTGAATTACCACGTGCTGCTTCATATTTTGTTCCCATGTTATACGGTCGGTCTTACCAAAACAAAATCAGTGAATTTACAGATGTTTTCTTCTTCTTCTCCTAATTGTGAATGACCATTTGGAGAGGTTTCAGAACCATGGTTCCCAGCCCTGCCAGACCCTGCCCAGCATGTTGGGGTCCATGGCCTGGTCAAGCAGGCAGTCCACCTGGTTCTCCGCTGACAGACCTTCAGCCGGAAGTCGAGCGCGAACGTTGTGCTCTTTGGTCCCCAGAGCCACCGACTGCATCCCGCTGAAGGCAGCAGTCCGCTCAAAGCCCAGCCTCAGCTCCTCACTGAGGAACAAGACCGCAGGGTAACCACCTCATACGACTCAGTTTGTAGTACACATTGAAGTATCGATCAACACTACACGTTGTCTGTGGGAAGCCCGTAATGAATTGATTCTGATAAATTTTGATCCATTCCATGTACTCCTAATTTTTGTCAAGAAAGGATCAAATTTCAAGCTAAGAAATATCGGCTATCAGCAGTTTCAATCCAGATATATCTGTATTGGTCTTCAAAAATTCATACTGGTTAGACCTTACATTTTATCCATCCCATCAGAGGTGGATGACACTGGCTGGTATTGCCCCGATATATCAGTCTAACCCTGAGAGAATCCCATTCATTGTTCTGTTCATATACTTGGACAATACCTGGTGATAGTAGCGGGGTTTGCTCCTTCCAGTTTCCTCCTGGCGAAGTTCACTTTCTGTAAGGGGTACCAGTTGATCTCCTTGGTGTTGACACTCTCCGTCCACGTGCCGCCCTTCTTCAGTTGCTTCAGCTCGAAGTTCTGGGGATTAAGAAACACGAGCGTCACTCTTGATCAGGCACTGCAGACAAAACGGTGGGAATTCATGGGTGTTATATACATGGTTACCTTCCAGTCCAGCGAGGGCTCCTTGACGAACACGTCCATGGTGTTGAGCAGAAGGTCTGGCTCGGCCCTGAAGGCCCGGAGGGAGTGAACCATGACGCTCTGGATCAAGCCCGACTCCTTCATGGGCTGCATTAGATTCACAAACTGGCTGGTCAGCCGGAAAGGCATGAGCTCTGGCACCGGCAGGAACTGTTGGGAAGCACAAGATTGTACCCTCGGTGTATTTTAAAACCTTTATTTATCCTGGGAAAGTCGACAGGGCGATGTGCCGTTTTTGACCAACGTTACCGGGTGTATCAGTCTCGGGCAAAAGGGTTGAGGGGTAACTTTGGTTTAAAGGGTAAACAGTCAAAGAAAAAGCAATGAGCAAAGGAGGGTAAAACCCCCCCCCGCAAAAAACACTTTTATGAACACTTAAAAGTTGCCTCAACAAATATTCCCACAAAACTTAAATGCAACATAAACTGTAGCCACATTCACTAAGAGAAGGAAAGGTGCAAAAGAAAGAAACTAGACACTTGAATATTCCCGATTTTGACTGTTCCCCTAGTCATGAGTGGAATGGCTGCGCTGTCCACCGTGCTGAAAATACACTCTCCCTTAACAGGCGAGGAACCGAAGCACCTGAACGCTGCACTGCTTTGGTGTTTGGTGGAAAAACAGCTCTTTTTGTTTTGAGCGGAAGGCCAAACTAGAACAAGACATGGGAGTCTGCAGACTAATCAGACAAAGTTGTAATGAAAGCGACAGCATGAGGTAGAGCTTGAGGACAGGTTTCACAATTTACAGAAATCAAATGATGCTCCAGCTAACGATGCAACATTTCATCAACTGTCATTTTATTTTAGTTCAAAACGTTGAAAGGTCTTGACTTATCTGACCTTTATCCAATCAAGAACATTAATATTTTTGTTAGGCTACATGTTTTGTCATCAACTGTCATTTTATTTCTTCAGTACGTTGTCCCTTAACACCCCCCCGCTCACTAACCTAACACGAGGACTAACCTGTGTGGCTGAACCGAACGCATGACCAAAGTCGATGCCAATCATGCCTCCCGTTTCCATGTTGATCATGAAGTTGGAGAGGTGACGGTCTCCAATACCCAGAATCCAGTGGCTGACACAGAGCAGGGCGTGAGAGCTGATGAAGTGGGAGCGCAGGGACAGAAAGGCCTCAGGGCTCGTGCACATCTTCATAAAAGCTCTCCTGGAAAGATGAAAAATAACAAAATTACCCTCTGCCTTGACCCCAACGGGCAGTTTTGTTGCACGGAGACTTGACATGGAGACACCAGGTGGACTTACCTGAGCAGATCACTGGGCACCAGCGCTGACACTTTTGAAAAGTTGGTGACAATCTCAGCGCGGCTCGCCTTCCTGCAAAACAATGAAAATACTGAAGGCCGTTTTTCCACCTAGCGCAAAACGTAATGGTGTTAAGACTGAAAGAGTGGATTCACATTACAATAGAATCATCAAAATACATTGGAGAATCAATTGCGCAACCATAATTATTATGACCATGATTCAACTGATAGTTCTAGTTAATGTTTGCTTGTAATGTAACATTCAGTAGACTTACTTATAAAGCTCGGCGTATCTTTGGATATTGTCTATCTTTGTGATTTTTAAGATCCATTCCTCATAGACTTCAGTAGGGCTGAAAGGAAGAGAAATCCCTCAGTTTGTATAAAAACCACTGTATCAATTACTAAAAAGATCAACCAGAGCCTTCAAGAGTCAGTGTGAGAGACAGACTTGGGACTTTTAGTTAACAGTAAACAACAAAAAGACAGCGATGGAAGATGGACTGCGTACCTCTTTGCAATTTTCTCCTTCTCAGTCCTGGGGCTGAGCAGCAACTCCTTCAGGGTACAGGTATTCTCCATCCATTCAATCAAACCAATTCTGTAAAGGCAGGCAGTAATTATTAGCCCGGCTACTCTGAGGAAGATGATTTATCAATTTCATCACTTGGGGGGGGGGGGGGCAAGATCACCTGGTGGTTATGGGAATGACTTGATAGGTGCAGAGCTGCAAGCCTCGGCGGGTGCAAGCGGTGTCGTGGCTCAGCAAAATGTTCATGACACCGAAGAGCTGCTCGATGCGTTGGTCCTGCCGGAGGTCTTCCCCGCCCTTCACCAGGAAGGGGTGGTCGCGCTCGTCATCCCCGCGGATGATCAGGCGCTTGGGGCGGCGAATGGAGGTCATCACTTTCACCTAACAAGACATGAATACACAACAGTCACACAGGGACCTGCAAACTGAACCTGAATGAAGTCATTTTAAACTGAATAATAGTTTTACAGTGAAGGACAAAAGCATACCCTTTCATCAAAACCTGTTATTTTTGCATGATACTCTGGCAAAGGTTTGGATCTGCCGTCATATTGCCCTATAACAAGAGAGAGAGAATATCTTGATTAGTGAATAGAAAACAGTACAACAGAACTGGATAAAATTCTTCTAGACCAACAATAATATGGGGAGAAATCCATCGTAGAAGAGGAGAGAGACCAAATCCTCCACTGGCAGAAGCCTCAATAGACCAGAATGCAATGCAGCCACAAGACATTTCAACATTTAAGTAAGCTGTGTTATGCCACGATCATAGAAACGCCCCAAAGTTCACGAAACATGGGTGGATGAAAGGCATTCTGGGAAATGTAGGAAATTAATAAATGAAGTGGAAGTAGACAAGGCAAGTAGAGGCAAAGTGGGTACACCAAAAAGAATAGATGACAACACTGTCACAAAATAACTTGAATGCACTGAACAACACAGGTTGGGTGGGTTTTTCCTTTACGACATGCATCACTCAAAACCTCCAGAAATCCTTCAGTCTTTGATCAAACTTGTTCTGAACTTCAATGGATCTCCTGCAATGTTGAAGGAGGCCTCAAGCAACTGCAGCCCTCACTTCCAACAGGTGAACGTGTCGTGTAACTCTCCAGCTACTGACCTGGGACCTCCAGCTCGTTGCACAATGTGTCTGCTTTAAATCCACTCAGCCAGGGGGAGTACTCCCTCAGGTTCCCGGGTTCCCGCTGCGTGGACGTACGCATCTTCACCACCAGATCCTCCACCTGCTTCAGGAACTTCTTATCTTTCCTCTTCTCAAACAGTTTGGTACCTTGAGGTCCCAACAATTTCTCCACATCCTTAGCATATTTCTGTTGAATGTTGAAAGATGGCTGCAATGAATACCAGACTAACCGAACAACAACTCTTTTCACATTAAGGGGCGTGAGGTCACCCACTTTTTGATTTATTGGCTTGAAGACAACTGCTCAAGTTGTGAAGCTGATATATCAGACATGTTGGCCTTTTAAATAGTGGAGCTAGCTATATTTATACGCCCATACACCCTCCTTTGACTGAAAGTCAAGTGGTCCACTGGCGATGTGATCACATCTAGACCACACCTGAGATCAAATCTTCCTTTCTTTGAGCATTTTTGTTAAATTGTTCAACATTATTCTTCATTAAAGGCAGTTTCCCAACCATTGAATAGATGGGGTGGGTCTCCCTGCCTTAAAGAGCTGCTAACCATCTAAAAGAAGCTCATTGGTCTCAATGGAGTTTGACAGTCCCATGATGACCTAAATGCTGTCAGAGGCTCCTCCACCTTGACAAGAATACAATTCTGGGGGAAACACTGAATACTTGGAAATCAACAACACGAACAGGAAGTGATGTGTTTTACGTTTCCAGTTTGTTTGGGATTACCAGATGATTACCAGAAGAACACACTGTTTGATTGACAGGTAATCTCTGGGAAGAGCTATCATGATATCAATCTAATCAAATCTCCCTGGCATCCACAAATCAGTCAAATAACTGAAGCTAAGAATGACAGGTGGATTATTGCACCTCAGATGCTCTTTAATAGAGTAGATACCAGATGAAGGTACCAACCTGGACAAATTTCTTACGGAACGTTCCGTAACCGTCTGCGTTACGATCCCCAAGTGAAGAACGCATCTCGTCGTACATGCGGCCCATCCTCTCCTTGTCAAAACGGGGCTTTTCCAAATCATTTTTCACATCCTCCCACCAATCCTGTGACAACGACAGAGGTTCACAATGACAGAAAAACAGAACGCGGCTGGCTGATTCATTCACGGTTGAAATAGTGCTCGCTACCTTGAAAAGCATGTCAGGGTTCGTAAGCTGCTGTAGAGCATCCACAAAGTTCTTCACAGCTCCGCCCTCATCCAGCAGGCTCCTGAGCCTGTTGGCACAAAGTACATTTGTAATATATAATGCAATCCAAACAAATAAATAATATCTAGTTAAAATCACATTAACTATCATTACTATAACGAGGTACAACATCTCAGATGGAGCTAGGGGCCAGTCCAGTTCTAGAGAGTCAATTCAATCAATTTTAAGGCAACCAGTCAAGGAATTATATTAATATTATCTCTTAATGATCTGGACATTTTTCTGTTAAGCAAAATGAATTGATCCCGGAAAAACAAAGGGAGTCCATCTCAATCTCAAGGGAATCGGACTCTTTCCCAGATCCCTCTTGAAGCTCACTGATTGCACAGGAGCAGGAAGGAAGGCGGGATACCTGTCGACGAATTCCTGCTGCTGGTGTCCTGTGGCCGAGTCCTCGAACCGGTAACTCTCGCTGCTGATCATCAGAGCGTAGACCAGCGCTTGAGGGTAGCACTCCGCTATCTGGCCAATGCAATGCTGCACTGCCACCGCCTCTGGCTTGTCCAATAGGGCTAACATTTGACTGATCCAGCCAATCAGCATCCAGCAGGGAACTGTCGTCATCTACTCGAAGACAAACAGAGATGTCACCGTTTACAACAAAAGTCTGTATTTATTTGTTATCTTATAGGCCACCGCATCAAGCCAACTGCAAGGTTCCCACTCGTGGCACTGATGTACAATTTCATAACTTTCCATAACGAAGTCGGAGAGCTTCCTTGACCTACAGATGTTATTCCTTCACGGGTTGTTAATGTCGTTTTTCAGCTCAGAAACATGAACAGTCTGGTTTCCATTATAGCAGAAAACACGTTCTGGTATATTTCTGTAAACCGGCCCATTTGTAAAATTGGGCCTGACACAGTTGATCAAATTCCCTGACTCATCCATTTTTTTGTACGTGTACAAACATACTTGACTTATTGTCTATATATTTATTTTATTGGTAAATTTACTTTTATTTCTTGTAGTATATTTTTAATGTGTATCTCCTCGTTTTAGCCCCCTTTCCTTTTCAACCTCAGCATAGTGACAGACTATACCACCGCGCATTTCACTGCACTTTTGTACCACTATAACTGTGTATGTGACGAATAAACCTTTGAACCTCCCTGCCAGGAATACACCTCTAATAATCACAATATACCTGAAGTTCAGTGGGAACCCTGCAAATAAAGCCAAACCACAAATACAACAGGGAAATATGACAGTAGTATCTTTACTTTGATTGGTTTCATTCACTTCAGACAACAATTGCATGATGCTAACTCATAACGAGTGATGTAGTGGTAAATAACTATGACCTCCAGCTGGTGATCATCATAACAACATAAACTAAAATCAATTGTTGTCAGTAAAGCATTCATTTTTGCTTTTTCCCCGCCTATCTTTATACTAACATCTGTACGTAGACTATGAATTTAAGATTTTTGTCAGCCTAAAAAGGTGAAATAAGGTAAATTACTCCACAAAAGGTGGGTTTACCCTCGTCTACATCCCTGGTCTCAGTACACCAACCTCTTTCGTCATGAGGTCCAATGTCTCAGAAGAGTACAACTCGATGATCTGTAGCAGACGGGGGAACTTGAGACGGGCTTCCTCAGAGTTCATCTTCAGGGCTTTCAACATGCTCTCCACCACATGAACAGACAGGGCCATGAGCTCAGGAGAGTCACTGACTGTAACAAAACACAAACACCTTGGCAATGGGCTCCCGGTGGAGGAAACTGAGCATTTTTAATGATATTAAAATGAAAATAATATTAGAATTAAAATGATAAAATGATATTAATAAGTGAATGTATTCCATTTTCCACCATGTTTCTGTCATGACACATTTTGGGATAATGTCATGTCTCTTTTTGTCTATTGTATATCTATAATTACTCACTGGAGTCGCTTTGCTCCTCCTCTCGTAGTCGTTTGTCACAGAAGTTGGCCAGAGCCATGTAGGTCTCTGTGACGCTGTCGGTCTCCACACAGTCCTGAGTGTAAGACTGAAGCTCTTCGTCAGCCGTCCTGGCAGCATCACACAGAAACCTCAAAGCTCGCAACTGCAGCCCCACTTCCACCTCCTGCTGGATAAATGGTCTTGAGAGGTGACATGTCTGGATAATCATGGTTTCTGTTAAATATGTAATATGATTTTCATCAGCTGTCATCTGGGTTACTGATAGCCCATATCTTGAGTACCTTACACAGTACCTTAGCATGGTCAGTTGGAGAAGAGGCTCCAGAAAGCCTTAAAACTTTCTCTGCCTTCTCGACCCCAATAGCTTCCAGGACTGAGGGGCTCTTGCTTAAAGCCGTGGCCAGGATGTGGTAAGAGGTTCCCTGGAGTATCTTTTGGCATCTGACAACTTTGGCTGTGGCACCCTGACAATCAGACTGAAGGTCTTCTGCAGAAGGAAAGATGAAACATCTCAGCGGCTGCCATTGGACTACTCAGGAGAGTAAAGAACGTTGTGCGTTGGGGCTACATTAGCCAACAGAGGAGATGACATCACAGCCTTACATCCACCAAAAGGAGCCTGTGTGGGAACATTGTGGATACCTGACCAGGGGGTTGATGAAGGAGACTGATATCCAAACATTGCAAAACATACTTGATTAAATTACGCTGCCAAATGGTGAAACACATCTAACTTGCTACAGCATTTTCAAGATCACCATCCATCCTTGCATGCTCATGTCAAGGTGATCAAAGAAACTCAGCTGAATCAAGTTTATCCTGGTAGGGGATTAAATACACAACTGCTACTTACAACCACCAAAGTCGGACCAGTGATGTTATAATGTTAAAGGCCTGTCAGAGGCAGAAAAAGCTCCCGTTAGTGTAAACTATTTTGTTACGTGGGGGACAATTAAGTGTTTTCGGGCTAACTAACTTTAATCATCGATGTAATGGGCTTACCCAGCAGTGGGATGGTCTTCAGCATGGCAGTGATCTGCTCCACCGGGCCCTGGGCCGGGCTGCGTTTATGGCTGTAGCGGCTAAAACTGTGGACCCACTGCAGCAACCAGCCTCTCTGCGTTTTGGCCTCTTTGTGTAGTTCCTTCAACAGCTTGGTGGCAACAGGGAAGTTATTCTGTAACGATTCATAGGAAACATTCATAGGTGAAACGCGACTAGGAGGCCAGGAGGCCAGGAGACCAGGAGACCAGGCGTAAACTTTATCAACTGATCCAATAGAAAACTCCTCACCTGTTTCCATGCGCTGTCAGCCATACGCAGCTTCATGTTGAACTTGCAGTCGTTTACCAATGTGTCAACGTCTCCCGCTGGGTCTTCTGAACCGTCCACCTCCATGCTGTCGATGGAAGCGTGGCTCTTCAGCTTCTCCGTGATCTTGTCCAAGAAGAAACATCTGAACCACAGAGGGAGACATTTTGAGGCTTAAACTGGACTTACTATACTACTGCATTTTTACTCGACATAAAAAGTTGCTGTAAGGGTGAAGTTCAGGCCATCAACTCTGTATTGTGTAAAATATATTAGAATTATATTGTTAAACTTTTTCCTTCTTACCGAGATGTTATGATATCGTCCCATACATTCACTGGATCGACTTTGGCATCAGGGTACCGGTCAGTCCACAATTTGATGAGCCGCTTGAGGGAGGTCATAGACACTAAGAACAAAACACAATTTTATTACATTTTGATTTATTGACAATATTATCAGTACACATTTGCCTGTAAAGGTCAAAACCAGCTGGGTTTGAGCATTTTTAACTGCTCAGAGATGGGGGACGGTGCTACCAACAGCATCTCAACACATTTCGCTCTCAAGCCAAAAAAGCGAATGACAAAGCAGTATTATTTGGCATGGTGATATATTACCTCTTCACTACTTCCATCTTGTCGACCACCGATGGAGGTCGATAAAAGACCTACATAACTTACCCTCTCCTTTAATGAACAGCAAGAAGTCCTGGATCTCAGTCAAGGGCTGCACTGACTGCAGGATGGTCAAGCGACTTTTATTCAGCAGAGTATCCACGCTGGAGTAATTCTACATTAGATGGGGAGAATGGGGAGTGAGCATGGTTGGTATTGTTTCTGTACATCCTCTGCCAAGTTGGTCCATATCTCTGGACACATGTATGCTTCCTGCATCTATAAATATATGTCGATAATGAAAACAGACAACAACGCACATGCACATGGTCACTTTGTACATATGGTTCTTCTGGGTTAAATTTGTGGTTGCATTGCATTCTGGTCCATCTTGGCTACTGTCTGTGGAGAAATTCCTCCGATGGATTTCTCCTGTATGATTGTTGATCGTCAGTCTAGAAAGAAGCGCTTGCTCTTTGATTGTGATTGGCTGACACCAAAACCTGATGGTTACCAATGATGGTTTAGATCGCTGAACATTTTTCTCCAATTAAACTCCATTGTAGCTGCACTGGAAATATCTCCTAGACGACATATCACATCGCCTACGAGATATTTCCAGAGCAACCATGAGATATTGTGCTCAGAGCAACCATGAGATATTTCCAGTGCAGCTACAGTGGAGTTTAATTGGCCAGTTATCTACAGAAATAATAAAAATACCCCACTAAACAACAAAACAGACCAAGGAATGCAAAGGTAGGCCGTTTTTAACAGAGTTAAAGTGTTTTAGGGTGGATATTTCCTGTTACGTAAGCAAATACTGATGAATTTGTACATTGAACCACTGCGAGTTGTTGTAGGGAGAAAAAGCGCCCAGTAGCGACCTGCATGAAGAGCTGCAAGGCGTAGTTGGCGTAGTACTTGGCGCGGTCGTAGTCCTCCTGCAGGATGTAGAGCAAGCTGAGCTCCTGGCTGTAACGACTCTCCAGCAGCTTCTTACGCTCTTCTACTCGCATGGCCTTGTCCACAAAGCTGAGCAGAGCCTGGTCCCTCTCGCCCAGCTGCAGCTGCTTCAACATGCTGCGGATCATGTGCTGCAGGTACATGTCCTGGCACAAGCACACACGACTCGTGTTAGCGTTGCATTAAAACGTACTTGAGAGAAATTACTTAAAACTGTTATTCAAACTGCTTCTTTTGTGAAGTCTTTATTTAAAGGATTAACTTCAACTGTGCACATAAATCTGCTCTAGTTTTCTGTTTCCATTCTAATCTCATTTTCGGTTACTCGGCTACTCCACATACATGTTAAACCTACTATTCACAGATCAATATGATGGGTACCATAGGAGTTCAATTGCCAATGAACTTGGCAAAGAGATATGACACTTAAAAACTAAACACCTGTAACCCATTTAAAAGCCCAAATCAAATGTAAACCCGACCATAAATCAATTCAGGATCAATTTGTGGGCAGAAAATTGAAGTGCATGTAGTGTTTTAGAGGTCAAACAATTTAACTACTAATTGGGTTTGACTGGTTTTGAAAGGCCAATGTCAATAGTGGAAAAACCTCTGAAAAAGCATTGAGACCATGGGACACTGAAACTCTCCACTGAAATCCAGGATAATAATCATAGTTATAATAAAAATATAATCATACATACTTATGTGGAATCAGTTCAGATTAAGGGTTAAGGATAGCCAGTGTAGTATTAATTCATTCTGCAATAAATATGTACTCAATCAAACTGCATCATAACAAAGGTGGAAGATAACGACTGGACCATATTTGATTTTTAATAAAAGGTCAATATCGGACAGATTCCAATCAAAAGGTTTTTCATCAATTTAATTTGACCAAAATAACTGATGGAGGCGGTCGAGACTAGACTGTCAGGATGTTTCCACTACCTGGTAGAGGGGGTCCGACCACATCTTCTCTAGGTCGGGTGGGGAGTTGACGTCAATGTTGATGGTGGAGCAGTACTGCAGAGACTTCCACTCCGTCAGGTTATTGTAGGCCTCCATGGCGGCGATCTCCCAGAAGTCCTTCTCCGCGTCCGTGGGCTCGCCATCGCTCCAATGCTCTGTGTTCAGACCCTGAAGGAAGGAAGGCAGCCATTTGATCAACAGGTACATCTACCACGGCGGTCTGATGGCATCTGGTGAAACAGTTGGTGTATTGCTGATTATATTCTTCATGTCATTCTGTTAAACTTTCTTGAGTCCCGTTGGTCAATTTACCCCTAAGTGATGAGGACACCAAAATCCCCCATGTGTCACCCAGTAGGTCACTGGCTCTTGTGCTCCATGCTAACACTGCATGATTGTAGCACCGTCCTCCATCTTTGATAAGTTGAAAATGCATGGGGGAGGGGGGTTGTTTCCAGAAAGTGAGTTTTTGAAAGCTAGAAATCTCAGTGCCTGGGCTAAGTGGTGAGTTATTGGTATTGATAAACAACCCTATCAAACCCATGCATATGTTGATATACAGTAAAAATGTACTTAATTCCCCTTTAAATGATGTATGGCTCAGTCTAGGAGCTTTGTGTCTGTAAAATATACATGAAATGTGATCTAAACATAATGACAGTTTTCTTTCCCAGCTGGTTTTGTGCATCTTTTGGAGCCTCCAGTGGCATTCAAGATGGTTGGATACTAAGTCATGGGAGTGACCCATGATTTACATTACCTCATTGTAAAGCTTCGCAGCCTCTGCAAAGTCACTGTTGGCCTCAGCTTGCAGTGCCGTGCAGGTTAACGACTTGGTCCCGACTTTACCACCAAAGATGCCACGCACAACGTCGTAATCCTCTAGTGATCGGTAAAGCCTGGGGAACCGAGGAGATACAAACAGCACACTTAGAAGTACACCTAACAGGAACTATAATGATGGTTTTATCTCTGTACGTGCAAAAAAAAGTCCAAACATGCACTTTTTCCAGGCATATCAATAAAGGACACGATTCTTGGAGAGTATTTTGGTCAACTTGTTGGTCAACTTTCCCTTAAGGTATAAGAACATAGACACCAAAATCACCCATGTGTCCCCAGTAGGTTATTGGCTCTGGTGCTCCATGCTAACACTTTATCATACACTATGTTGAGTGAGCAGAATTGTCCAAAGTAGGAAGACTGTCCTTTTAGTAATAAGAAGTTGATTTTAAAACTGATTGATTTTAAAAATTGAATATCAACTCAACGTAGCTGATCGCCTGTCGCCAGGTGTATTTTTGGTTTAGGTGACCACTGTAATCAGCCGCTGCTGAATGATTTGAGCACCAGATACCATGACCTTCTGAGGACGTGTCCAGCACAGTCCCAGCTAACGGCTGACAACCAAGGCATCAGCGCTGCTACACCCGTCAGCGGAAAACAATGCAGTAATACTTTGCAAGGTGGATCCATTTCTCTGTCTCCGGGGGGATTTCCTTGCGTCCTCGTGGCCGTTTGGTGGGAGGTTCGTCCGGGCAGCCGGCATGCAGCAAGCCCTCTTCCACTAGCAGGATGCCCGACGGCTGCTGGAGACTCGCCAGGCAGCTGGAGCTGACGGCCGCCGGCTGGAGCTGCAGCAACTCTTTATGCTGGTAGCTCATGTCCTAACACAACAATCAGGGAAACATTACTCGCCTCCTCTGCCTTTTACTGTTCATCATCAGTCCTTACAATTCTTTACTATGACTCGTCGGGCTACAGTTGGGCTGAACTCGGCATCTAAATAAAACATATATACAATCCTGGCCATATTATAGATATTGATATAATAGGCTTCTTCAGTCCATAACAAATCAGTTTCATCAAAGGTTTACTCAAAAACAGACCAGTGGTGTAGCCTTTCAAAGTTGACCTTCAACCACAGTGCCCCCTTCTGGCCAATCAGAGTAATTTAAACACCAGAACAGAGCCAGAATGCATCATCCCTCCATGTTTTGTCAAAATTGGAAACTCGGGGGGAAAAAAAATACTCAAACTCAAGTGTAAGATTAAAATAGCCGAGCTTCAAACCTGCACACAAGCCACAAAGGGAGGGAAGTAGAGTGTGCTCTTGCTCAGGAATGTGTTCATGTCCCTCCGGAGCTCCTCTTTGATCCTCGGGCCTTGATTCCTCATTGATTTGTCACGGTCCATTTCCCGGAGGATGCCGGTGAACAGGGAGCTGAACAGCTGCTTGGCTAGAAGCGGGTCTCTCTGTGGGGAATACACAAAGAAAACTCAATAACTGTGACAAACACAAACTGTTTTATTTGGTATATTTACAATCAATTCTCTTTTACGTGCCGCTAGGAAATGTATGTTTTGAAGCAATAGCCCTGACACTATGATGATGTCCTCTATAGCCATAGTCTGTGTGAATGCTCACCCTGGATTATAAAGGATTATAACATCAAATCCTGTGTGTAAATGTGACAATTTTCATGCCAAAAACAAAAATCAAACTTCCAAAAAACTACTCAGTGTTTCCCCCAAAATGTTATCCCTGGCAAGTTGGAAAAGACATTTCGACCATGGGACCCAGGAGAAAAGAAAAACCTACACACAAAAAAACATTCATACTTCAGCTACTGGCGGATAGGACACAGACAGCAACAGCAGTCTAACCTGTGCTAGGGCTTGCAGCGGAGCGATGAGGCTGCTGTATGGGATCTGGACATCGGGGAAGTCTCCCACTCTATAGTTGCGGTACAGAGTCACCTGAGCCTCCTTTCGCAACCTCTGATCGGCTTTGTCTTCCTGTGAGAGACGCAACAAAAACCACTCATGGTCAGAGACACGGTGGCAGGTTGGTCGGTTTGGTGTTGACCACCCGACAGCCACCCCCCCCTGCATTCCCAACACTGTGAAATCAAATGTACCTTTCTCTGCCTCTGGTCGTGGATCTCTTTTCGTGCAAAGCTCATGCTGACTTTCTCCTGGTCCTTGAGGAATCTGCGCCTCAATCTCAGGATGTCGGCACGTTTCTCATTCTCTGCTGTTGGCACAAAAGATAGCGGACAGTTACATTACTGCACGGGTTGTGGAAAACCAAACATGCATGAAGCTACCAGCATGAAATACATTTAAAAAGAGGTGTTTCCTGTGAGACTGACCTCTACTGCGGCTGTCCACCTCGTCGGTAGTTGCGGTGAGGCGCCTGATGCCAAAGCTTTCTCCCGTCGGCTTCCTCGCTGGCGCTTGCCTCTCTGCTCTCTTACCAAACACCAACAAGGAAGACAGAGATTCAGAGCCAAGCGTGTACTCCGCTAGCGTGTCCACACTGCTGCCCGTCATCCAGTTATATGCTGTACGTCGACCTGAGGGGGAAAAAAAACAACAATTTTAAAACCTTTGCCTGCACTTTTTTTTCTTTTCTAATACAAGTAAAAGACCCAGAACTGAACCATCAGGTACACCATAGAAATATTGTGATTCCTTCAAAGATCAAACTGCAAAAACAGACTGATGATGCACAGGTAGATAAAAAGACAAATACAAGTAATGCAGTTGTACCTGCTGCTTGGGTTTGGCTGAACTCCAGGGAGGTCTGCGTGGCTCGGAGCCGGCCCGCCACGCTTCCAGGCTGGGACGCCGCCACGCTCTCCGGGCCCTGAGAGCTTTGGGTTTCCACAAACATGGGAGTCATCACTGTGCTCCTAAGGCGCCAGTTGGAATCGATCACGTAGTCCTAGAGAGAGGAAAAATGCAATGAACACGTCAGGTGACCGACTGAACTCGTCTTTTCAGGAGCCATTTCCATTTGTTTTGCGGTTCACTGCATCTCCGTGAGGATGCAGCTGCAGACTACACCTAGCTCAACATGTCTACACTATGACAAACATTTCTGCTGCATGCATGGGGTTCCCGAGACATTTTCATGATCTCCAAAATAGACACACATTAAGACCACAGACCCCGATTTGATGGGAAGATCTGTTGTTATGGTTGATTTAGTATTGAATTGTGTCTACACAGCCAGAGAAAACAACAGTGGAGAGACTGAAACCTGTGATTAAAATAGTCATTCTTATACATTCTCTAATTAGGAAGTGAATTGAATTATGTTATCATTAAGCTTTTCATCATTTTGCCAGGGAACCACTGCTGTAAGGAGTAAACCGAGTAATGAAACCTGCTCTGAACCATCGCGTTCTCTGCCACAGATCTTCAAAATTGAGGTAGCAGTTGTTTTTCCTGACTCGTTACCCCACAAATGTGACGGGAAATGAACCAGTCGAGTCACTGACCTGGAAGGTACACTCGGACAGCGGATACTCAAACATGATTCGTGTGAAGTCTGGACTCTGGCTGGTCATCTCCAGCAGCAAATTGGTAGCCAGGCTTAAGAAACACCTTTCAATCTGACAGGAGTACAGGGAACGAAGCACCATCAACATCCGCTCCAGGGTCGCCGTGGGAAGACGCTTCTCCTGACTCCAGAAGTTACGGACGTAAAGCCTGAGAGAAAAGACAGGGATGGTCCTTTCAAGTTAAAAGTCACTCAATCCACCCGTTTATAGAGCATTTTGTAAAACAATTCACTTCACAAAAGAAGATAGCATAAAATATAAAATAAATACAGGGCATGAATAGATGAATTACATAAAAAGACTTATAATGTGAAAGAAAATAACTTCCCAGGGTAAAATGAAATAGAGTCAAGTCTTTGATTCAAATATGCCCAGCAGGGTACTTACTGCAGGCCTTGGTTTTCCTCAGTCAGCCCCTGAAGGAGGGTTTCTTTAGCTGCATTCAAAACCTCTAGTGAGGTGCTGTCAGCCATGCTCTCCGCATCACTGAAAGACAAAACACAAATCCTTCAGCCCGGCTATAGCAGTGACATTCACTCCAGAGCAGTGACAACATAACCAGAAACGCAAAATTGATGGTTCACATTGATGGTCCCCGATGCAAATTTGTAGAGCAAGGACATCTGGATGTGTGCACCATATATCATGTCATTCCAACTTGCAGCGTGGGAGATAATTCTGACTTAATTGTAGTGCCCCCCTCAGGCCAATCAGTGTATTTTTGAGAATGCGGGAACGCTGTGGTGAGATGCATCATTCCCTCAGGTTTGGTCAAAATCAGTGGTGTTTGAGATATCACTTGAGAGGGATGGATGGATGAAGAAAGAAGGTACAGAGACAAAAAGTTATACTTCATGTGCTAGCTATATGTTGACATAAATCATGTAAACATCATTGGAAAGGAAAGTTGTTTTCGAATGGCAAAAGGCCGAAGAGAGTGGGGCTCACCCGTAGTTGTCCTGGATCCACATGAGGATATCGTACATCCTCTCTCTGCACACCTGGGGAGGGATGGGAGATGAAAGCCTTCACAGCTCCCAGGACCTCCTGAAGCTGAACTGGAGTCAGGAGGGCAACAATCTTGTGGAGGATGTCCAGACACATCCTCTGTCTTGCTTCATCCCTAAGTGCAAAGAATAACATATATAGACAACAAATATAGCACCTTATGGAAAATGCTTATAAGCTGAGAGAAGAACGTCTGTAATGTATAAGAGTGGTCGGGGCTCACATGTGGCCCAGCATCTGAACGAAGCCTTTGGTCTGGAGCTGCAGAAAGATGTCGGGGATGACATCGGCTCGGCTCAGCACACACTCCAAACAATGAGTCTTTAAGATGCCGTGTGACTTCGGCAGGAGGAAGAACACCGAATTTACAAACCTGAAAAAACAAAAATAAACAAAGACGCAGACAAATTTGAGTTGTTCTGTTGTTGTTCCTTAATGTAGCAGTGTACATCGTGATCACACTAGGACCCCCTCGGTTCCTTATCTACAAGGTAAATAGAGAACAGAATTCCTCACCTGTTCATCTCACGGGTATACACCATGAATATACCATCTAAAAGCATCTAAAACAGTAGCTACACTCTAAACACTTGACTGGAAAATACTGATTTAACAGGTAAACATGTCCTTCCCCCGAATGATGCAGGCACCCCTTCGGCCAACCAGTAACCAGATGCATCATCCCTCCAAGTGCAATCAAAACTGGACTAGTGGTGTGGCACTTTAGATTTTGACCTTTAATTACAGCGCCTCCATCAGGCCAATCAGTGTAACTTTTTGAAGGTTGGACACAGTGCCAAGATGCTCTTTCCCTTTACGTTTCTGGTGGTATCTGAGATATCTCAGGGCCACTTCTCAATGTGTTCCATAGTATTCAAAAGTACTCACTTCTTTTTTAAACATAGAGGCACCTTAGTTTCAGTGATACAGTTAGATACAGATAGGACAGTTCAATTAAATTCCTTATATTGGCAAAAAAAAAAATCATTTTACAAAAAAAACCCCCAAAACATCTGACAAATTAAGCAGAGCTAGAAACTCACCGGTCCATGAATGGAGGGAAGTGCTTGGACACTTTGTTCAAGCAAATAATGAACTTGTCGTCCATGTCTTTTTTCTTCAACTCCGCTACCTTACTGGCAGCAAGACTGAGAAGTGCATTAAGATGCTGCAAGAAACAATGAAAATTAAAGCTGAACAATAAGACAGACATTTTGTTGTGGGTGATATGCATGTAAACAGACTGCTGCTAGTATACTATGCAAATGTGTCAACAAATAACAGACGCTACATCCACTGACTATCCAACCCTAAACTCATGAAAACGAAAATCCTTTCTGTTCTTTTCTCCTCTAGTCTGCACTACTCAGACATAAAGCTGCTGGATATACAATATGACAGTAATAAAACCAAACCAAAGCCTCGTACCTCGTCAGACTGTTTGTTTTCAGTCATATTCTTCAGGATGAGGCCGATAATCTCGGCGGCAGCAGAGTAGACTTCTTTATACCTTGTGAAGGACAGGTTGTTGCAGAGAGCCTGGATGTACCTGGAAATACAAAACAACATAAATTCCTTTTTCAAAATGGCTTCATGTATTTATTTTTTAAAACTTTTTATGGCGTCATGTATTTGTATTCATCCTGTTGTTTAGTTCTCTTTCCTGCTTTTTTGCATTAAATATATTTACACAGCTAATAATAACAACAACA
This sequence comes from Hoplostethus mediterraneus, assembly GCA_034670385.1. Taxonomy (NCBI): domain Eukaryota; kingdom Metazoa; phylum Chordata; class Actinopteri; order Trachichthyiformes; family Trachichthyidae; genus Hoplostethus; species Hoplostethus mediterraneus. The sequence continues at coordinate 302,499 of JAXDDW010000231.1, read as the reverse complement.
ACAATCATAATAATATAATAATAATAATAATAATAATAATAACAATAATAATAGGTATTAAACTGTTTAACTATACATTTCTGAAATGGAGATCCAAACATATTTTTTCTTTTTACCTCTCGTATTCAATTTCACACGAGGCATCATACGCAGGGAGACTGTTGGCCAGGACGATTCCCAGCAGCTGAAGTCCAACAGAGTTGTCTTTGCTGTTTGGGTCGCTGCCACAAAATCGCTTGTATATCAAACTAGAATCAGAAAGATTAAGACAAGGACCGGGTCAGTTCTGGTTCTGTTCAATAAATTAAAAAAAACAGGCAGCTTTTGCCATGAAAGACGTTTGGGGCAGAAATATCATTGACTGAGGTAAAATAAATGAATCGAGAACCGCATTGATTTTGCTTGTCTCATTCTTTTATTCTTTTGGCATCATTTCGATCAGATAAATAAATACACATCCACCTGTATGTGACGGTTACCTGTAAGGCACGTGCAGACAGTCCTTCCAGCATTCCACCAGAGTGCGAATGATCTCCAGGTTGTGGCGGAAAACAGCCCTCTTGGCGTGGAAGCTGTCCTTCATCAAGAAGTCCAGAAGCCGGTTGGCCAGCACTTCATCCCTGGTGTTACCCTGAGATGAGAAATACCACTGGTGACAATCTGATAGCGCTCAGCACAAATTAAAAACAGGGATACATGAGAATAAAACAGGCAAAGGGAAAAAAAAAAGCTATTAAACTCTATTGAACTCTATTGCAGCTGGACTTATCTTGACATCAAGTTCAACACCAAGATCAACAACATTTTTAGTGTTGTATTCCAGTGGTTGTTATGATTAGGGGTCTGTAAAGACATTTTCTTTTTAATTCATGATGTTTTGTTGTGAATGCAGCATGTTGACATGGCAGAACACATAATGGCTTATAGGTCAAGGTGGGTTCACACAATCGCCATGAAACTGGGGCTTCATGTCAGGGCTTCAAACATGGATGCATGCAGGTCATGACAAAAGGTTGTTGCAGACTTAAGAGACTTGATGTCTCTTAAATGGGAGTACTACCAACCTTGGGGCTGGCCAAGCTTGTCCAGGAGAGCACCGTGACCACGATGTCCACCACCATGAAATGAATCCCCTCTCCTCCATTGTTTCCGGAGACGACGAGCTGCAGGAGAGGCCCCAGCCAATGCTTGGCATACGGCCGGAAGACCTGGGAAGCAACAACTAAGATTAGATCTGTGCAGGAAATAGATAAGATACTTTATTGAGGGTATACATGCGTCATATACTGAGTTATTTGATATAGTAAGGGGATCTATGGAGGAATGACGGGGATGAAAGCATTCACCTCCTCTGTGTTGATGATCAGCTTTGAGATGAAGAGTCTAATATTCAGAGGTGTGGCTGGATTCGCCAGTTTTCCATGTAGAAACTTCATCCAGGGAGGAAGTTCACTGGGTGCGTTTCCCTATTCCACAAACAGGAGAGAAAGCATGTTGAAGGATAATTCCCGCCACGGTGAATGTTAAAGGTCCCATATTATTGATTTTTAAATATACAGACGTGGCTATAATTAGAAACAAGTCAATAAATAAATCTATTAATAAAAGCAAAATAAACAAATGTAAAAAATAAAACAAATATTTAACAGTGAGCATAAATGAACAAATAAATACAAAATAAATAAATGTAAATAATTATATTAAATATATTAAAAATATTAAATAAAATAAAATATTTAAAAAAAAAAGAATAATGCAAATGACAATTAAAAACCTTTATTTTGTTGAAAAGGCCTGCTGGTCAAAACACTGTACCACTGACCTGCTCTATCTTGGAGGTTATGTTGTTCCTCTGCATGTGTTCAATCAGAGCAGTCATGGACGCCATGCACTCATGCTGGTTCAGCTCATCCATTTCCAGATCCACCAGTGCATCATGGGAGGGAATCGCCTCCTCTGCCTCCTACGACCGTAGCAACAAACAGTCACGTCATGAAACGGCATCAGAACCAGAACAGATTTCAGTTTATCGACGTAAGAAATCAATTACTACAGCGGTATCGCTTTCAGAGATGATGTGCTTCCCTTTTATGTATTTTGTAATCCCTTAAATTAGGGTTTGACTGATATGATTATTGAGGGTCGGTATTGATTATCTTTGGGTTAAAGTTGAGGATAACCGATATTGTGTACCAATATTCACCATCTTTAAATTGGACTATTTTCATGCCAAAAACTGAAACTGACAGATGTTGCCCCCAATTTTATTCTTGTCACGATAAATGTTGCATTAGATCAATCCAGTGTAGTATTGATCAATTCTCCAATAAATATATAATCAAACTGCATCACATCCGTCATATCAGAGGTGGATGACACAGACTGGCTGATAATCAACAATATAAAAATATCGGCCTGATATCTAAACAAACCGATATCATTGCAACCCTAGCTGGTATATGGGGCCGATATTGACCTTTCATTAAAACCAGTCTGCAAGGTTTTAGTGTCCCACGATCTAAATGCTGTTTCAGAGGCTTTCCACATTGCCATGAATAAGATTCTGAGGAAAACACTGAATACTTGCAATTTTTTGGCATGAAAATTGTGCATTTGTATCAGTATGGACCTTCAAAAACCAGTTCTGGTCGAACCCTGAAAAGCCCCAACTTGAATGTTGAGTTTAATGCAGACGGGTAACAGATGACTAACTCTTTTGATAGCGGTGCGTCTGTGTCCTTCGGGGTTTTGGGAGCTGAAGGAGAAGCTCTGGACTCCGGTGGAGAAATCAAACTGACTCATCTCCTCACTCAGGCTGCTGTCGGCCATGTAGGACTGGGAGGACAAATACACCGGCCCCTCTGCAGAAACCGCAAAACGAACCAATCAGCAAACAGCATCGGCTTGAACGTCAACGTGGCACTGCTGGGTTGAGTCAATCATTTTCCATATGATTTATAAGGTTGAAAGGATTTTTTTTGAATTTTCTTTTTGAATTGTATTGCCTGATGTCTTGATACAATGGCTGATGGTAACAGCTACATGTGTTTAAATGAATGCCAGACCTGCTAATTGTTTACATCATTTGTGAATACTGGAACAAAATGGATGTTTGAGTTATGAGTGAAAGGTTTTCATTGGCAAGTCCTAAAAAAACCCCCATACAATTCTCCTAATTGATGAACTCCAATATATTTCAAATATTCAAAATATATGCATATTGAAGACCTAAAATTGCACATAATTGTGTGTTTTTATGTACACATTTCTGTAACAGGCACATTTTAGTGTCCAAACCCAGCAGTTGAGAAAGTAATGTGTCCAATACCTCCATTCTCCTCGCTCACTTCTTTTCGTATCATGATGTATTTCTTCTTTCTCTCAAGTGGGACCTACATTAATTCAGAAGAAATAAAAGATTTTAACTCAAAGTATATCGTATATATATATATCTAGAAACAAGGTCATCATCAGGCAATATACCTCGATTTCAATAGGAAACTTGTAGGTCCTTTGAACATCAATGAGATTCTCCAAAATGAATTGATTCTGCACAAGAAAGAAAAAGACAGTTCAGTCCTATTGGTGGAGTAAACTCAAGGAAGCCCATTCTACAGTACATGCATTATATTTTCTGAATCGAACAACATGAGAGGTATACTGAGGATAACTTTCTGACTACTGCAGTGTGGGAACACGTCAGCACCTTCTCTGGTTTCTCTGTGAAGAGGAAGCCTTGGTAGAATTTGGGCTCGTTGAAACTGCAGCTGATGACGGCGACGGCACAGTTGTACGCAGCGCAGTGGTACTGCCTCCTTACCTCAAGGAGCTGACTTTCACCAGTCATGTTCTCAGTAAAGGCTTCAAAACATGACCTGCATGGAATGACATGTTCATCAAACCACATACGCATCAACATTGCCTCCTCTTATAGTTCTTCACAAATGGGCCTCAAGTAGGGTTGGTATCAAAAATCGTGAACTATCAAGAACTGTGGATTTGTTAAGAAGTTTCTAATCGGTTTATTGAAAGCAAATTTATGTTGAACTCACCATACTAGTAAACAGCATTGTGCATTATACCTATTCACGTTGTACCTAATTTTTAAAAAACATCTAACTGCCAGGACCTGGTGCAAGGACCTAGCATGACATAACTGGTTATGTCATGCATCAACAAAAGTGTTAGCTATGTTACATTCTGGACCATGGTTGACCTCAGAGAACGGTTTGTAATTGTTAAACATTAAACATAAACATAGTTGTTTCTTAATGAAACATTTCATATTTTCCCCAATGATAAGAACTGGAATTGAGATAGTCTTCAAATTGCATGACTTTTAATTTAAACTCAGTGTTGTGGAGTCCTACTTGATCAAGGTCTTGGACAACTCGTTGCCCTCCGTTTTGTCGGAGCGACAGTAGGCCTGATTAATGCGGGAATCCTTAGAATAAACCTCTTCTTTGGGAAGTCGAGAATAGAGGAGCTCCATCAGCTTGTAGCAGCCGTTCTTCTTCAGCAGCTGGGCCTCAAATGCCGATTCACTGGTCTGAAATTGGTCAGAAAGCCTTTAATGGAGTATATTTGATTGTACGTCCCTGTACAAAAGACTGGCAGAAGTTCTTACTAATACAAGGTTGTTGAAGAAAAGCTAGTAAATAAAGAATGAGTATACACAGGAGGAGGATCCCCACATGTGGAATATACTGTAGTCTGAATCTTGGTGAATGGTTGTAAGAAGGGAAAGGCCTCTGTGTCTAGGTAAAGTTTGGGATAATTTGGGACCCGATGGTTACACTAGAAATTGTGATGGCGGAATTTACAGGCCTGAGAAGGCTTCAAGTATTCAATCACCCTCTCAAGGTTAAACAGAACGACCAGAAGACACTAATAAAAGGAAATAAAACAAAAACATCTATCAGAGGAAAGCTCTTAGACATCATTTAGCATGTTGATGATGCCACAATTATCAGTGAGGAAGAAGTGTCTTGAAATAGCAAACCTTGGTGAAGCGGGTGAGCAGCAAAGTCATTACGTCTGAGATGTTTGCCACGAAGAAGTCGCTCAGAGCCTTGGGGCTGCAGTGGGAGGCAAGAGGCAGCAGGACCCTATCCATCATGGCCTGCAGCATGGAGGTGACCGGCACGTCGCCCTGCTGCATCACTCCATACACTGTACACAGTAGCTGCAGCTGCCGCTCGCTGCTCGGCCTAGTCGGACGTGTGAGAAACACAGGCACTCGATTGGTCAAGACAAAAAGACACCAGTTAAGGCCGGGCGTGAAGGCTTTACTAACCGCCGTGCAATCCTCTGGAAACAGGTTTGGAAGTGCTCCTCCATAATGTGTTTGGCATCTCGACACAGAATCCCGGCCAGCAGTTTGAGCAGGAGTGGGCTCTGAGAAAGCTCTAGGGCATCCAGTAGCTGGAAGAGAGAAAAGTTAGCCTTGTTTGTCAATTCCCGCCCACGAAGCGCCGGAAAATGTGCATCACCTGCCACACTGGCCAGTAACTTTTAGAGATGATAACACTTGATAACACTTGATTACTTGTAGTCTGTACTCAAACATCCCTGGTGACCACTCTCTGAACATGACCCAATCAAGTCAAAGCAAAACAATGGCTCTGTAGCAAGCAGGCTGTTGATTGGCTTTTCCTCCTGTTACTCCGCTGCCTGTATGGTTAACCAGCCTGATGTTGGTTGAAACTAATGTTGGTTGAAACACCCATATGGCGAGTCATGCTGCGTTATAAACTTCATTGCATAAGTGAGTGATTTTTTAAAGTTTTTAACTAAAAACACTGAATCTGCTCTTTGCTTCCTTGGGTGTTTCATTGTTCCTGATTATATACACGAAATGTTACTGAAATCATGTAGAAAAAATATATGAATTATTTTGCATTCATTTATGCTTTTGCTACAACACCCCGACTTCACCTTTCGGAGGCAGTCCATGTAGTTGTTGCGGTGAAGCGAGCCCTTGGGAAACTCGTCAGACTGCATGGGGAAGTGGGAGGCTACCAGGGCCTCCAGGGCCGTCTGCAGCTCAGCCAGCGGCCCCTCCGGTAGGGTGGTGAAGAAGGGCAGCACCAGCAGGGCCTGACTCTACAGAGGTGAAGGGTGAAGAACTCAAAATGAGAAAAGTTTGTGGTGTTGAGTAAAGTATTTTGAGGAGAAAAATGAAATTTGAACCGATATCCGATATATATATATATAACTATATAACTATAATATATATATAACTTTTTCACATTAAAATTATATATTAATATGACGTATTGCACATTATCAGTCTGTGTACATGCCTAACCCCATTTGCCTTAAATAGGTTTTTCAATGATGTTGGGATTTCGGGGGTATACCAGTCGCTGTGGGTGTGTTGCATGGGCGTGGCCAACAGTGAGGTTGGTTGTGGCTATTCGTTTGAGTCTTTTTGGTGATTCCTTTATTCCGAACCAGTGCCTCAAAATGAATCGAACTTTTGAATTTTTGGGGTTTTTAAGTTTGTCCTTAGATTGAGCTATTTGCATATAACTTCTGAGCAACAATAATGAAATGAAGATACCCTAGTTCTATACAGTTTAGTTCAAAAGATATTGTTGCTCTCATTCAAATTTTCCTGCACATATCAAAATCTACTGAAAATCAATTTTTTCTCCAAAAAACCAATGACCAAAAAAATGTTCATGAAAGAGGAGGACTGTTCTCAAGAGCTTCGTCCATTACCTTGAGATTCAATGGTAGATTCATGTCAACCAGCAGTGTGGTAAAAGTGCAAAACACCCGTCTGAATGCTTCATGATCGATGTTGGAGCAAACAGAGGAGTCAATCTGATGAGAGAAAAAAAATCACTTAATATTACAGTATGACATGCAGCACCTGGCCATGCTGTAACAATAATATAATAAAAACATGTATTCAAAGCAAATAAACACATTCATAAAATTAGGCAGCATTACAATAGAAAAATATCGTCCAACAGCGACTTCAGTATAAAAATATAATTGGTATCTGCCTTCAAAAAGCCATATCGGTGGAACCCTACGTCACAGTACCTGCAGGAGCTTGGAGAGCAGCAGCAGAGTGGCAGTCTTGCTCTCTGAAGTGGCAGCGACTCCTTCCCACCAGGACTGCAGACTGTCCCATCTCCTCAGCACCTCCTCCACCAGTTGGCTACCCTGAGTCTTCCTCACAGAACGCTCTCTGAAGATGTGGTCCAGCATGCCGTTCAGCAACACACTCACCTGAAGGAAGAGCAGCAGTCTGGAATTAAACCCACGTCTCACACACAGACAAAAAAAACAACCGTCCTCCAGCAGTATTTGTTTTGGAAATGCTAGTGAAAGAGATAACAGCAGCTACCATGCTGGGGCTGAGGGAGGCAGCCTTCATGAGGCGTGGCACTGTGGTATCCAGACTCTTCAGCAGCTCGCCGTTGACGGTCATCTGGAAGAGGCTGTAGAAGTACTCGCCGTGGGAGAAGCTGAGGAAGTTATGGCTGTGACTCCCCGAGAGAGGCACAGAGAGCATGATGCTGTTCAGCAGCAGGTCCACCAGCTGCTCGCTCTGTAGAGAAAACACAATGTCTGACAGGGGCAGCAAGAAAAGAACATGTAGCAGGAAGATGGAACATTAAGGTTAAAAGGATAACCTTCAGATAATGGATTTAATCATCCTAATTCATAAATGACAGCTCAGTGATTGTCAGATATGATGTCCAATACTGTAACAACTATTATGCTCTTACTAAGCTGGTTTAGGATCTCAAACAAGGGCCTGTATGGTTGCCATGCCTGGGTACGAAAAGGTTGTTCAAGGTTTGTCTTGCATTGAGACCCCCCCCCCCCCCCAAAAATTTAAAGCAGGCAGAAAAGCTGAAACTTGTTAATTTGCAATTTTGCAAAAGTTACAGAAAACAGCACAAATAAAAACGCAAACAAAAGTTGGTATAAAGTATATAAATGTTTTGTTATATAATTGTTTTTCGTTTATTTTCATACTGCATATCTTTTTCATTCCATCCATATTTTAAATGTATTTTTATTTTCAGTTTTAATATACATTTTAATATTTTAAATTTTATTTTTTTCAGTATCTTCTACTTATTTCATACTTTTCATTCCTATATTTCTAAGTAGTGTTATTCTAATTATGATGATAATTCTTCCCACGGAGATCGTTAAATGTCCATCTAATGTAATCTCACCTATCCTCAATAGAGACAAGGCACTAACCTGTTGGCTGAGAGAGAAGGCGAGCTGAAGCAGGCCGTCTGCCAGCTTCCTGCTGTTTATGTCCAAGGATGGGAGAGCCTTCCTGTCCTCGCCGGGTGCTATGCCTTTATACACCGCCATGAGAAGCCGGGACCCAAGGGACTTGGCATAGCCCGGGTCCTTCATCACGGAGAGACACAAAAACAACAAGACATTCACATGGCAGCTGTAGGCTAAGTAGGCTCAAGCTACTTACACTGTTATATACCATCAATCTGTGGTGTTCAACACATTCCAGGAGGTACTTTGTAATCAAGTGTGGTAATTTACTTTTTACTTCTACTACTTGTACTTCCAGTTAGTAATTTCCTGTTTCCCAGAATGCCTTTCAACAACCCCAAGAGAAGGGGGTGCTCTCTATGTTGAAAGAATGGCGATGGTGATAGTGTAATATGTTTTTCCAGCTGAGAAAAAATTGAGTGTTAAAGTGTTTGAGGGTAGAGTATTTTCTTTCTATTTCTGTTACAGGGATCAGAAATATAGCCCAAGTGGATTTTAGATTCATGTTGTACCACTTTTTGCATCCGTCCTGGTCTGAATACCTGGCTGTGCAAGATGGTGCTGAGGAAGCCTGCTTTGTGCATCTGCTTGCAGGCAGACAGGATCATCTCCATCTGGCCGTGGCTGCTCAGAGAGTCGGCGTGGTAGAGGTCCAGAGCACACAGTTCCTCTACACTTGGGGCAAGAAAAAAAAAATAGTGATGATAATGATGTGATAACAGGAGACTCTGTCCAAACAGTCCCACCTCTTCAGAAAAAAATGTTAAACCTACTACTTTAATTCCATTTCATTTGAAAATGATATCCCATATGGTGGCGCCAACTCTGCTCGAGGATAATCAATATACCTTTTGCGTGAGATTCCTGTCCGCAGGCTGCTTTCCAGACTGGGCCGGTAAGGTGAGGCCAAGACAGCCTTCAGCAGAGGAACACACACCTCCGGCAGGTGCTTCATCACCTCCACGTCCGCCATGTTGAAACCCACAGTTGATGGCTGGCACACCACCAGCGCCGTCAGCTCAAAAAATACTGAGCCAAAAACATGTTGTTCCAGAAGCTGTGAAGAAAGGTGGAAAATGAGCAAGAAACCTGCATTAAGTACTTTCATTACTGAAGTAGACTCATAGAGGTATTAGCGCTCAAAGATACCTTCCAAAAATTCTGGTCACATTTGACGAGAATCATCGTGGCAAACTCCAGCAGGCGAACGATGATGGTGCACTTGCTGAAGTTATACTGGTCCGTCTCCCTGGGGCTGAAGTGGGAGGTCTTCCGGCCGACAGGGAAGCAGCTCTCTGCTGCTGCTAGCTCCTGGGTCGCCAGCTCAGTCAAAAAGAAACCGACGGCCTTCAGAAAGTTGGACTTTTCCTTGGAGCCTTGGAAATGAAAGAAAAGCCTCAAGTAATGATTTGAGAGATCACTGTGCAACGCCACTGCACAAAGGTAAACCAGACTGCACTCAGCTTTCAGCTTGAAAGGACCCAGCTCTGAAAAGAGCGACTATAATGTAGGATGATGTATATTGGGGTGGTGGAGTCATAGTGCATTCCCATAGGAACATACATGTTGTTTCTCCTGTGTAGCCCTCTACTGGCGTTATTAATACATTCATTAATAAATGGGGAAATAAAGTCAGAGTAATGTAGGGCAGCACGATTAATTTAAAACTGAAACTGATTTTAACATGTGAGACTGGAACAATTTTGAAACCATTTCCCTTTTTACTTGCCATCAATTAAAGACATTTCAAAGAGAAGTGCATCTGTGCATGTTCAGCAGATGTTGATGGAAAAGTGAGTGTATCATAATATTCGTGACACATCATTGAAGTGAGACAATTATCCACTTTTATTAGAGGGATAATGTTCAGCAAGCCGGTCAATACATATCTTACTCTGTATTATCCCACTTATTACACCTCTACTTGCAAAAGACAATCATTTGACACCAAATATTTAATTAAAATGATTTAATTACGAGCCTAATTAATTTACAATCTTCAGCCCAAACAATATATATAATAATACCATGACTTACTCAGCATGTGGTGGGGCTTGATGATGTGTAAGCTGATGAAGGTGTTGTAGCAGTCCAGGGAGGCCAGCAGCAGGTCCAGCCACTGCAAGGTCGCCCTGACGCTGAAAGGGCCAGACAGGTCCCTGAGGGTGGGCTGGGACAGGAGGCCCCCCCCCTCAAACCTGCGAGATCAGGAAACCAGTGCCATGATCCTGCAGCACCCCCTCCAGCCACTGGGACGCAGACTTGTTACCTGAGGTCAGTCACACACATATCCAGCCGGTAAAATGGATGTATGACCAAAATAAACGCAGTTAACGTGCAACTAAGACATAGAGAGACAGTTGATGACAAAACCTATTTTATACACATTTATTGCTGTCTTTTTAACCGAAACATGTAGTCTAATATAGAAATTATGTAATGTATTGGATAACGGTGAGGTAAAAAGAGTTTGGAACTACAATGACAGATGATGAAATGTTACGTCGTTAGCCGGACTATCACTTGAAAATAAATACATTTTTAGTATTAGTAAGTCAAAAAGTCATTCTGGTTTATTTCTAATAGTGTGAGGTCAGAGACATTCATTTTGTCTATTGTCTTCAACTTGATGAACAGATGTTGACCCTGATGTGACACAATGAACAACGATGCGTATGTGATCTGCGGATTACTGAAACTTAATTTCCACCTCCACACTTTCACCTTCTAAAAGACATTCAAGCATAAATACCTTGCAAGACAAAGCGCCGCTCGTTGCTCACCTGGCAGCAGGGGAATAAAGTCATAGAACAGCTCCATGCATTTGTGGCGGCACTCAGTTTGTGGTCGGCCACATTGCTCCAGAAGCCACAAAACCACATCTGATAGGCACAGCTTTCCGTCAGGGGGGAAGCCTCTGGAAGAAGACGAGGGAGAAAGAGAATACTGGAAAATCATGTCTACTGTAGTACAACGTGTATGGCTACATCATCACTCCATTCTGAAAATACAAAGCTGATCATAGAAAATATAAAAACACACCCACTCTGGTTTCTCTGTTAAAAACTAGGTCAAACCATGACTTGGGATTAGCAGAGGCATTTAGCATTTCCAGAATTTCCCCCTAGGGATCAATAAAGTATCTATCTATCTATCTATCTATCTATCTATCTATCTATCTATCTATCTATCTATCTATCTATCTATCTATCTATCTATCTATCTATCCATCCATCTATCAACAATGGACACGTTCTCCTGCAGTGCGAGTTGGTCAACAACTCATGCTGCATTCAAGTCATAACAGAAAGATGGTAGAAACAAGTTTCTCACTTGAAAATAGCGTTCAACCTCAGCCTTCAGGTGGTAAATAATACTTGGGCTTCCTGGTTGGAGAGATCTTCACTCTCTAATTGATTGTTCTTAATTCTCTTAATTCAGTTCAGGTTGAAATTAAGTTTCTAAATCGAAGCTGCTAATTTAGTCCTACCCTTCAATAATCTGCCCATATCTCCAGTATTTAACACAACCCACTAACCTGGGTTGTGGCGACACCGTTGGCCCTGAATGTTATTTAGCCATTGCTTCCACTTTCTAGTAATGTTTGCTCTCTATCATAATGATTAGAAACTTGATTAGAAGATTGAATTTGGGTTCACTTAGACGAAGGTGTAGTGAGCGCCACACCCAACTGAAACCCACCTTGGGATGCGTCTCTTAGGGTTGTACTGGTTGAGGCTGGGGGCCTTGTGTTTGATGATTCTCTTCAGATGATCAATGGCACTGCCACACTGCTGCAAGGTACCTGGCAATGTATAACCACAGCTGTCTGATACAGAAATGAATTGTGACAGTAACCATTGGCCCTGTGAGCTGCTATCCATCGGTACAGAGACCGTTTCTTCTCCCTGAGAAGTGTAAACTACCTGACCTGTCCATGTATTTAGACTAGAAGAACCATTACCCACGGATCGCTCATCTGAGTGTGCCAGCGCCAGACTTTCCAGAAATATGACCAGCACTTCGAAGACGAACTGCTCCACCAAGGAACTCTCCTCCCTGCAAAGACGAACACACGATGACATCCGACAACAAACAGTCCTCTCCTATCACAACAATGTCTAGTTTTTGCTTTGCAGTATGCAGCAGAGTTATGTTAAAGACTTATGTTATGTTAAAGACTGTTAAAGACAGTACTTTGGTAGCTGTTTGTTAATGTTTGGATGTGCACATTTTGTAAAAACTACTAATTCCACAGAGATCTCATAAATCATCATAAATCCCTGTATTCTACTATCATATTAAAGGAACTACAGGCAACATCTGTATCACTGGGGTCAGACCAGCGTATTGGTTGGCCGATATTGGGCTTTTATTAATTATTGGATATGTCATGTCGCCCACTGTCGATATGACGGAGATTCCTCCCTTACCACAACTACATGAAAACAGCCTGTAAAACCTGCAATTAATAATGAATTGTTCAATTACCTTTTTGTAAGTTAAGATTTAATTTAAAAAGGCAGCAGTGTATCCAAGTGTTTCACCTACCACTGATGGGTGGAGAGTTTTAGTGTCCCATGATGGTCTAAATTCTGTTTTTGATGCTTTTCATGGCAAGAATTAAATTCTGGAGGAAACACTGAATACTTTATATATTTCTTGGCAGGAAAAAGTCAAATTTATCAATACTGAGTGTCACTATCGTGTAAAATGATCAGTAACGGTCTCTAAAAACCCCTCTCGGTCAAAGCCTCCTCCTCTGTAAGTGTCTTACCTGAAGTGTCTGTAGATGCTATTGAACGCCAAGGCAGCTCCCAGTCTTTTGAACCCATTGGGATGCAGAGCCAAGCTGTAGATGCGCTTGAACAGAGACTTCATGTTGGTGGGGCTCTTCTCTTGCTGCTTGGGGGTGGTTTGCTTGATCGACCACTTGACGAACTCTTCGATGCAGCGGCCACAGAAGTCTCGGAGAGTGCTATCCATCGGGTCCACCACGCCATCCTGAAGAAGACATCCACTTAAAGCAAAAATACACCAACTCTCAAAAGACCAGACCTGCGTGTCGGTTGATAAACCTTCTCTCAATGTAACACAACAACAAAACCAAGTCTATTTAATGGAAATGATATAATGGAATAAACATTCTTAGCTCGCAAGAGTTGAATCGCCAATGACCACAAAAAAGGCTCCTAAAAGTCCCTAAAACAACCGTCCCGCACAATGCCTTCAATCCCACTCCCAACACTTTAATCTTGATCATTAAATACAAATACACCGGTCCAGCACAACTCCTGTGTACCCAGTAAAGAAAAGCACTGCTGTTTTCATTGCTAATATACCAAATACCACAGGCAGGAACATCTGAACTAAAAACACCAAAGGCTATTTCAAAATAATGGTTCCTCTGACACACGTCCACCCAGTTAATATGAAAACCAGTTCTAGTTAAGGACTCTTACCAGAATGGCCTCCAGAACAGCTACAGTATCTTGGCTCTCAAACTTCTTGTTGTTGGTGAACCAGTGGATCAGCTGCATCACCAGGGGCTCGAAGAGCTGCCTGGTTACCTGGCAAAGAAAGTTCAGACGATCTCCCACCATCCAAATCCCCTAGCTAGCCCCACAGAGAATATATCAAATTCCCTGACTCAAACCGTCTGGAATAACTCAATAACAAAATTCAATGATATTCCAGGAATTCCACGTCTGCGGTAATGGTCTCGTCGGTGTGCACTGACCTGATCCACGTCGCAGGCCAACCGCAGCAGCACAGGAAACAGCCTCTTGTGCAGGTTGTACATAGGCGGCAAGCTATTCTCCCCTTCCGCCATCTGAGCACTCTTCCCAATCATGTAGACCACCAAGCTATGGAGCAGCTCACAGGCGGCTATCTGCAACAGTGACAAGATGTCAGAGTTGTAACCAACAAGTCACAAGCAGCCTTACGGGGGTCGGAGCCAGTATAGCTAGATTATATATTAAGCTGTAAACAAGTTAGAGAGGCTGTAGCATCATCGTAGCCTGGGTTTGACTGGTATGGGTTTCTGAAGGCCGATTTTTGGATTGCTGTCGACAACTGATATTTTGCGATGTTATTTAATATCTTTAAATTTGATTGAAGAAGAAGAAGAAGAAGAAGAAGAAGAAGAAGAAGAAGAAGAAGAAGAAGAAGAAGAAGAAGAAGAAGAAGAAGAAGAAGAAGAAGAAGAAGAAGAAGAAGAAGAAGAAGAAGAAGAAGAAGAAGAAGAAGAAGAAGAAGAAGAAGAAGAAGAAGAAGAAGAAGAAGAAGAAGAAGAAGAAGAAGAAGAAGAAGAAGAAGAAGAAGAAGAAATGCATATTTGTGAGGATTTCGATGAAAATAAATATAATTTAAAAATATGTAATGAAACAATCATATCAGAGGTCCACTGACTGGTGATGCCCAATTTAATATCAGCAAACTAATATATCAGGCCAACCCCAAGTAACATTTTATTATAACAAATAAACTGATGTCTGTGATTGGTTATTCACTCTGAAGTTCACTTTGCTGGTGAGCCAGTGATTAGATTTCCATCCCTGTGATGGAGGCCAGTCTGTGGCTGTTAAAGGACGTACTTTGGTTTGTCGGTCGCTTGTGGACAGAGCCAGTTCACTGATGCGAGGTAGAAACGGGTCGAAGTAGATGACCGGCTTCATATCGGTGAACGGCACTGCAAAGTTGAGCCTTTTCTCAGAGTCCCAGGCAACAAACTTCTTTATCGTCTCCTCTGCCGAGACCGCTTAGAAGCAAGACAGGCACATGGTCAGCAACAGCCGACATCCAATCCAATTCCAAGTTGCTCTGGATAAGAGTATGGGCTGAATACATAGAGTGGGAATGTAAAACGGGATAAGATGGTGGGGCGGTTGGGTGGATCCTTACCAGTCACCAGGTTCCTGTTCAGCTGTCCTCCCAGGTGCCCCAGCAGCCTCACCACCCTGAGCCTCACCATGACCAGAGGAGCATCGTCCTGCTTACAGATACAGTGAGTCAGTGAGCTGAAATACAGGAAGTCCATGATAACAGAACAACCTGAGTGGTCCGTATATTCCTACGGTCCATGGCCCGTACAAGAGTTGCAGTAGAAATAATGGGCAGTTCATTCACACGTCTCTTGAAGTACGGAGATTAAAGTACTGTCACTGCAAATAAATAAAACAACTAAAACAATAAATAAAATAATAAAAAAATATAATAATAATTTAATAAATATAATAATAAAATAAATATAATAATAATAATAATAATAATACATAAAATAAAATATAAATAAGGAATAACAAATAATGGTCATTATTATTATATACACACACACACATATATACATAAATAACATTTTATCATATATTTACAAAAAACTATATGGTTTAGTTTCATGCATCCTAATGGGAACCATCTAACTGAAGATGAAGAATATGAAGAATATGCCATTTCCCCATCCATTACCATGGCCAACTGGTTGGATCGCTTCAAGAGTCTGGTCATCACGCGGCTGTAACCCTTCTCACTTCTTGCAGACACAGAAGACATCACCTCCCAGCCACTCTCATCCTTCTCTGAAAGCCAACAACACCTGGGTTAGATTGTTTTGGGATGCCATATAACTGTCATCATTAAGAGGCACACAAAAATAAATTACTGGGACCTTTACAAAGACTTTTTAAATATCAATCAGAATGAGACATTTTTTGCAATTTTTCCAATTTTACAACTGAAATAAATGTAAAAAATGAAAACAGTATGCACAACTAGACATGAATAGCACTAAAATTAAATGTCAGACTTAAAATGCTACATTTAACTGTACTGATGACCTTTAAAGCCCCAAGTTCAGATCATTTAAAGCATTTAAAGACTTTTTCAGGACCTGTAGACGCTACAATTACGTGTAATCATAAATAGGGTTTAAAGATTGAACTTTTCTCAAACATTTTTCTATCAAATATTTTTGAGGAGACAAATTACACAGGGGATGTAATGATATCTTTATTTACTAAGATGATTCCCTTAACAAAACTGCCCCCCCCCTCCCTTTACACTATTATGGCATTACCGTTGGCGGTGGTGGTTTTCAGGTATCCGTCCAGAAGGGGCAGGACGTTCCTGTAGCAGGGCTGCATGGTCTCCACAGGGATGTGGGAGGACCAGGCCTCCAGAGCATCCAGGGCTGCGTTGGCCAAAGGAATGTGGCTAAGACCCAGCTTCAGAGCCGCCTAGACGTCCACACAATGATTGAGATATTTCCTTGATGAAATCTGTTTCTAAATCAAAAGCCTCACAGTGAAATAAATGAAGGGATCCCACCTCAAGAGCAGGACAGTAGGCCTTGATGTCCAGAGCCACTATATTGTGGTGCAGAGAGAGGACGAACGTCAAGCAGGACGCCAGCAGCTCGTCTTTGTACTGCTTCATTCTCACACAGATCTGATGGGAGGCCACACATCACTCAGCTGCCCTTCATAATAAAAGCCTCAGTAGTGTTTTCTGGTTTAGTTGACTGCACAAATAAGCAAGTTGTTTAGAACTATTCGACGGAAATGAAGGGTTGTTACCTCTTTTCCAAACTTTGAGAAGAGCGCAAAACAGGCACTCCTCATCGTTTCACTCTGGGGGGGCACCGAGGTTTTCAGGCCCACTCCCTGTTCAAAACAACACACTCTTTCAGGTCATTCATCCAATCTGAATCCCTTTTCTATTCTACCGAGTTTATTGAGGTCTGGAAATATGCTCCGCCTCACGGATCTGAGATGACGGGGCATTTCTCCTTTCTCCTTTGTGCAGAGCAAGACAATATGCAATAAGAGAAGCAGGGTTCCCACCGTGGCCCTGACGTAGAAATCGCTTTCCATGACTCTCCATAATGAAGTAGCAGTGCCTCCACGAGCTAAACATTTTATTCCTTCCCGTTTTTTTGTCCGCCCGCACTGAGATCAGGGTAACTTTAAAAGCTGTCTAGTTCCCCAACTTTTCAATACCTGAAAATAATCAAATTCTGTTTCCATGCTTCAGACTTGCGTAGAAGCACGCAGGGAATGTATAAAACAAGTAGTAAAATAATCTGGTGTATTCCTGTAAAGTGACCCATTCAAATTTGAATTAAAGTCAATTAAAAATGTGCTGATATTCCCTGACTTCCCCAGAGAACTGATCATATTCCCTGACTTTCCCTGTCCCTGGAATATGCCTCTGGAAATTCTACGATATTCCAGGAAGTCTCAGGAACAGGAACATTACCTGGTAGTACTTGATCCTCTTCGCAACTTTCATGCAGACAGACAGCAGCTTGTAAAAGCCACTGACCAGTGGGTTTCTTATGGAGTGGAGGATGAGCTCGTGGCTCAGCGGGTACATCCACGACTGGAAATACTCCACATGTTGATGCAGCAACAGCGCACTGCACAGCCAGGGAAGACAGAAACAGGAAATCATTACTGCTTACAGTGACTGTGGTTCTCAACACTCCGGTGTCAGGTCGGTCTTTCCTGGGAGAAATCCCCTGGAGACAGGAAGTGATGCGTTTTAAGTTTCCGGTTTGTTTGGAGTCAACAGAAGAAGAACTGGGTAGTTAGCATGAGCAGCGATAGCCACCGTGGCTGAACACACAAAGAAAAGAGAGAAAGACGTCACAGTACTGGACACACTATTTGATTGACAGGTGATCAAACAGTGTGGAGACAAAAAAAGAAATCCTGCCAGTCTTTTTTTTGTTTTCCATATAGGAATGTGTGTGTTGTGTCTTCATTACCTGCAGAAGTCAACCAGGTTGATGAAAGCGGTGAAGTCTTTGACCTTATTGGGCAACAGATGAGCTGTGGGGTCGGAGGAGGCCAGGACAACCCCGGCCACGTCATCCTGACCCTGACAGACGAGGAGTGGATTAGGGTTCAACATACATTTCTGAATTGAAGCATTTAAACCACGGGACACTGAAACTCACTAAACATATAGAGGAATCTGAGATCTCACCTCCTCTGCTGCTGCGACTTTCTGCACCGACAGGTCCAGCTTTTCCACAATTCGGAGAATCGACTTCACCACTTCATCGTACAGAAGACGACTCAAAGACACCAGAGCAGAGTTCTGGCTTTCAAACGCTCCATCCAGAAACCCTGAATCCTGCAGGAGAGAGGAGACACAAACATGAAGGAAGGTTGAAAACAACACCAACATGAAGGAAGGTTGAAAACAACATGAAGGAAGGTTGAAAACAACTAAGTATCAAAAGGGAATCAATTTTATTCACATACATGCATGTCTACTGTATTATAAGCACAATTTTTTTCATTTTTTTTTTTTTTATATACTGTCTGTGTTTGTGGCAAAATAGATACATATTGTCTAATAAACTGGGATGGTAAGTGTGAAGTTTGACAAAATGTATGTGGATTACATAATAGCCTATATTGGCCTGTGTGGATTACTACTGAAAATACTATAGGCCATAATTATCAGCAGAATCCCATCGCCTCAAAATGTTTCCTGTTTAGCCTTAATGGCCTTAATGAAACTAAAGCGAGAACATACCTTCAACTGGTCACAGTTTAGAAGGCCCTTGTATAAGCCCAGGTAGTCCGGACTAGACGGGACCTTCCACTTCCCGGTTCGTACTTGGGAAGAGCCTTCGCCATTCCCAGCGCCTTTGTCCTGAGGGAAGAACAGGAAAAGTACATTTGAGGCACAGTCAGCGAACAGGAGACTATCAGCTACATAAACCTGTTATAACGAATACTGAAACGAAGTATGGATTCAAAAAACAACAAAAACACATCTGACCTCAGAAAGCGCGATGGGTTTTGAACAGACACGAATCAAGCCCTGGTGCACTGAAAAAGAAGAGCAGCAACTTTTTACCATGAAAGGATTTCATTGTTTAAAAAGGTGAGAAAGCACAAATGTGTTTCCATGTTTTTGTGTCAATACATGAGCACTGAATTCATGTTCATCTTTTCCCCCATTTGCCATTATGTGCATGTCATGGAATGGGCAAACAGATTGGAGTCTGCTTTTCTACTTTTATGGAAGTCCTTTTTTCACCACGTCACTAGAATATTTTCAGTTTTATGATTTTGTTGGCACAAATTGGCAGAAATGTTAAGCACAGGCAATGGGAAGACAAATGCAAACACTTTTCACAAATAAACAGTTTAAAGAGTTAATAACCAAGAAAAATCATGTGCTTAAAACCATTTTCAGGTCTATACACGTCTTACCAAGTCAAAAACAAGCTAACACAATACTGTATGAGGAGTTTCATTACAAACTACATCAGCCATATGAAAATAGAAATGTCTTTATATATTATTGAGATATTGAACAGTAACTTTCTAATGCACAACAAAGAAAAACAATCTTAAATGAAGGCTAGTGAAATACTCACCCACAGAGCTAATAAAACTCCATAGGACCGGCCCCTTGGAGGCCATGGCCACCAACACCTTTAGGATAGAGCGGCAGCAGGTAGTCTGCACCCTCTCGCTGTACTGGGGGTAGCGGTCGATCTGAACCACCAGGAGGCGCTCCAGTAGCGGTGTGTACACCTCTGGGATCTGGGAACAAGCGGATACAAAGCGGCTGTCAAAATTAAGAGTGAAAACAAACGGTTCATTGTCGGTCATGAACGGAATACACCAAGCTTTTGGGCGATTGGCACGTTGGTGGACTTATCACAGGCCGTTACCTTGTCCAGGTGAATGAGGACGCTAGCGATGGAGTCCAGGAAGCTCGGCAGCTGGTAGAAGCTGTCCTCCTCCCCGTCAGACTCCGTCAGGTACATCTGTTTACAACGCTGGATCAGCTCGGTGTACATCAAGTCCACGTCTTGAGGGCAAACCTTTTTGCACGGCTACAGAGCAACAACAAAAAATGGACGGTTTTCATTCTCAAACAAATCGCTGGAAAAGTTGATTAAAACAATTCATGCCAACATGCACTTTGGACCTCTGCTTTGTGGCCACACTGTGATACAAGCAGACATAAAAAAATTGCTCAACATACAGCTGCAAAGAATCCATATCCTCGTATGGCAATAGACAGCTCCTTGTGCGTAGAGTCCATGGTCTTGATAATGGAGCAGAACTTCTGCATGAAGAACTTCAACTTGCTTTTGTGCTCCTCAATATTGTCAGCCACGAGCATCGCAACCTGAAAACAACCATCCAATGACAGTGGTGGTATAAGAATGTGTAATAATTTGAATCTCTCTCCCGATGCTGCAAATCAGACAATCCAGACTCTTATTCTGTGATCGCATCGTGATATACAGCCTGGAGCTGCTCCGCTGGCAATGCACAGGGGTCATCAAAAGGGCTTTTATTTTGTGAAGTGAAAGTCTCGCAAAAGCACTTACCTGTTTGAGGAAGGACTCGAGTGCATAGTAACTAGTCTTCTTCATCTCAGCGTTGATGTGCCCGCAGAGCTTGGACATGACCTCGAACACAGCTCTGTAGTGGTCCATCAGGCAGCTGCCGAACTGGCCTGCATGCTTGGCAAACAATCTCAACCCAGCTGTCCAAGAAACAGAACGCACAGCTTTCTGTCAGCGTGACGTTCGTAGAGAGTTTGATGTTCATTTTACAAAGGGAATGGCAAGCCTTACCGCAGGTGACAGCATAGCGACTCATTTCCATCTACAACAAGGATTGAGGAAGAAGGAGTGATTGAACAGTTACATGTTATGTGTGAAATGCAATTACAAAACAGCACAGTGTGCAATAATAATAATAATAATAATAATAATAATAATATGGAGAAAAAAAATGGAAAAATTGAAGAAAATCCATATGTCCATTTCTAACTTCAGTCAATTCCTCTATAAAGAACATACCACACTAGTGTAACATGGTTCATCAGCCTAAGCCATTGGTGTAAACACACGTATTAGACCAGTCAAATAATACTTTGGCTTCAGTATCATGATCATGCCAACCACGTATTCACAGGCGAACCACATGAGCAAAGGACTTTGACCTAGCAGAGGTTAGGGCATGGGGCATTTACCTTTGGACTGATTGTCTTCAGGGCGTACTGAAATATTTCCTTTGATGTTGTCGGGTCTGCACGGGTCAGAGACACAAACCATTTGAGTACAATTTACGTTGCCATAGAATCGAGAATATACCAAATTGTGTCTATAGGTGTGAAATAAACAGGCATGTATGTGTGCTCGGGTTGGGCAACTGAGCAACTGGACAAAGACATCGGTGATCAGCGACAGACTGAATCCACCGCTTTTTCTTCATTGTGAGGACTTAAAACTTTAATTTAAAATGTAAAAAAGTGATTTCTTGCACATTTCTAAGCTAAGATCTCCATACAATGTGTCTGTCTGATATGTGTGATGATATACGTCATGATTGGCCAACCCTCAAGCACACTTCCCCACCTTCTTCCATGGTTTTGGTGAAGTTGACCATCAGAGCAGTGACTCCTCTCAAACATCCCGCCACAACGATGAGTTTTGGCTCCTTTGTTAAAGAGGTCAACTAAAATGAAAACACGTTGGAAATGACAACCAGTCAACCAACTGCTTTCAACTGGACTGATGTTTAATGCTATTTAATGCCATTTAGTGAATAGAACCTACCGCTAAAAACAAAAGAGGAGGCGTAAAATTTGCATACAGTGGATCTATTTGTGTCTTCATCTTGGTGGCCTCACACCTGCTATGTGTCCCCACATGGGAATTATGTTACATCTGAACTACCGTTGAGCTAGTTAACCACCCAGGCAGCGGAGAAACAGAAGTTTAGACACTACAGCTTTGTGCAGAGCAGCGTAACAGGCTGTCAATCAAGAGCCTGTTTGATACGACTCGTTGTTTTGCTCCGATTTGATTGGCTCAGGGTCAAAGAGCATGTGCAGTGGCCAAAGACTGTATATAACCAAGGCACTCAAATATTATAGTCTCACACACAGACCCTTAGTGGTTTATATCCCAAAGACTGATTTTACAGGCATTTAGCACTCGATAGTTTGGACCGCCTACAGAACGTACCTGTTCTTTCAGCTCTCCCAGAAAGGCTTTGTAGAGTTTGTCAGAGTTGTTGACCATGTCGCTGGGGTGGACCTCTCCAAGAATCCCCAGCAACTCGTAGATTTTACCAAGGACTGTTGCAATGGTAACATAAAATAAAAGACATTAAAATGGTTCGGTGGTTTACATTTGCACCAACTGGCGAGATGTAAAAACATGATGTCTAGTTTAGGACAACAAAAGAAAACTCACCTGAATCAGCGATTTTGCTCTTCTGACACAGCTCACTGTAGTATTTGTTGAATATTTCACAGACTCTCAAGTCCAAGGCGATACTGGAAGCCTTTGTCATTTGAAGAACCTAATGGAGCAGATGTAACTGGGATATGTCTAACTGTGTATAACAACACCACGGGCATGGTTACAGGACATCCATCTATTCTGTTATCCTGAGCGTGTTCCAAACATCTTGGACAGTTTAACCAACACTTGATGTTCAGATACATGAGGATGAAAAACCAACCTTGATGAGGAGATCGAGCACTTGAGTCCTGCATTTAGCTCCTTTGTCCTTTGTATACACAACCATGCATGTGTCCTGAAACAAACGTGAAGAGGAAGTTGTTCATTCATTTTCCATACCCTATTCCCAACATGCATCATGCGGAAGACAGGGAAATGTTGAATTGCAGCCACATGATTGGCTGTTTGGAGGAGCAGGCGGTTTGTTAACGAGCACCTAATAAAGTGGCCGGTGAGTGTATAAATGCACCCCCATTCATTCCTGTGGGCAATATAAAATCCCCTTAAGCTTGGATGCAATGGTCTTACCCTGATATCGACGGCGTAAGTGTTCTCCCAACCTTTGACTCTTGGAGATATCCTCTCCAAGAACTTCTCCAGGAAACATGTGATGTCGACCCTCGTGTCCCGGAGCTGGAAAACAGACGTTTCTGTCACCAAGAGAACCTGCCAGTTTGGTAAATCGACGTTTACTGGATGTTCCCGGACACCTACCTCATCTGACCCCAGGGACTTTCTGAGGAAGCTGAGCAGGCCATATTCTTTGGAGAACAATAAGGATGTCTGCAAAGCTTCAAGATGAACATGCAAAGACAGTTAGAATCCAAAATAAAATGAATGTATAGCAAAAAAAACATGCTTTTTGTGTTCTCTTTAATATTAGCGTCACTATACCAACTTTAAAGCTGCACAAGGGGAACACCACTGAACTTAAGAATTTGAGATTTGGATACTTGCTGTTCACACTCTTCCTCCGCCCACACTGCGATAGCGAGCTGTGTTAAGTTGATTTTTTATTGAAATAAAGTGCTGCTTTGGGAAACACATTTTCCAGTGGACCATAAAGATTCGTATGGTCTTCAGTCGTGTTCTACTCAGTATGTATTGGTTGCCGATAAGCAAGGCATTATTTGGCGCTCGCGTGTGGCGGGTAAAGCTGGCGTTGTTTTGTTGAGGTCTAACGGAAAATAGGGTTCGCACAGGTTTTGCATGTTTTGCATGCAGGTTTTCCCTGACGAGAATTGCATTCACATCACGGGAGCGAGCCACTGTCTGCAAATATCCAGTGTAAACTCGTAAACACCCACACTATGGGCTGTGAAAATTATTTGATGGGGAGAAATCAGGAAAAAAATTAAAGGGTGGGGGGGGGGTGCATTATTCGGCAGGGCTTGTTTTTTTTTACCTGCCGAGAAATGCATCCCCTCTTTACTAAAGCCAGGTGAGGTTCACAAGCATGACATTTACAGTGTGAACTCTTAAGTACTCACACTACGTGTGGCTTGGCTGGCTTGCAGTACAACTTATGTTCTGCGAGGAGAATGCAATTCTCGGCAGTGATGCAAAACTCGGCTTAACACCTATCATATCAAAACAAGACCCGCCTCCCTGCACATGATAATACATTGTAATAATTGGAAGCACTTTCCCCCCATTACAGTATTGTTGACAAAACATTAACAAAACGTGTTTTATACTAACAGTTACCAATCCTGGATTTTGTGTTACGTTAGTTTATGGGCGCAAACTTCCACTGGAAGCTAACGTTACTTAGCAAAGTTGCAAGAAGCTAGCCCTATTAAACTCCATTCACAATTCGGCCCGTTTAGTGCTGCTTTGCTTATCTGCAAACGTACATAACTCGTAGAGCATCACTTAAAACCTTTCATGAATCATGACGGTGTTGTAGTACTTTCGGCGTACAAGTGGTCCACCGAGCAGCACTTCATTTAGATGAAATCTCAACTTTTACAATTGGTTCAGACTGCCCGTTGCCGCCCACCGCGGTGCGTTTAGGCGGTAGGGGGTAGTAGGAACGACAGGCGAACCAAGTGTAATAGCTGAGGTTTTACTGAAATAAGTGCTGTTTTGTATATTAGGTGTATCCCGAATTCAAGACTTGTTCTTGAAATTCGTAAAATAACTTAAGTCGTGTTCTACGAGGCGTTTAACGTTTGTCAATAAGAAAGGCGGCAATAAATAGTCCGATGATTAATAGAGTTTGGCGCGATCCTACCCATACAAAAGAGAACAAAACAAATCTAGACTTAAGACGTGCAAGGCCTTATTAGCTTCATAGTCTTACCAAGTTCATTCTCGCTTGGTGTTGACATGCACTTCTGTCCCAAATCACCGACAATATCGTGACATTTTGTAGCTGCAGCACGCTTGTCCTCGTCTGAAAGTGATTCATGGAGTTTCAGAAGAAGCCCTTGAATCCCTCCATCAACATTGCTGTTGGAGGAAGACATAGCCGCAGTATCTCGTTACGCTAACATCAAAAGCTTGAGCTTGCTATAACAAAGAGAACACTATTAAAGATAACCCTGTCTACTGAGCGAAACGAAACGTCTCCAACGTTAGCTAGCCGGCGTGAGTGTACTGGCAACATCACTGTCAGAGCAGCAAGAGTAAGAACGGGACTTTAGGGTGTATGTTTTTCAAAATAAAAGCCCATATGAAAGGCCCAGTAGTGTTGCAACACCTGTTCAGGTTAACTGAGCTGACTCGATTTAAACTACAACTCAGTGTTTTGGATTCGTTTGGCATTTGGATTGGTTGTTTTAGAGGCTTTTCCCCACTGACAAGAATAAACTTCTGGAGGAAACACTAAATAACTCATTTTTGGCACATCAAATTGAAATATACTGAATATTGGTTATCAGGAAATGTATATGTATTAGTATATGATAGTGATTGATAGTATTGATCATTCGAAATGTTGATTTCAATTATTTTATTACAAACTAAAACATTTTCAAGCTTCCGCGCAAATAAGAGTTCAGGAAAACTTCCATGTTTCTCACCTCAGTTGGAGGTTGTCCGCACTAACCAAGGAGTAACGTGTTTTTGCCACCAGGTGTCGCCAATTAATCCAATTAGACACCAACACAACGGAGTGACATGATTAGATGAATGTGTCATACGTCTCTTAGAGGGTTGAGTCTGAGTCTTGACATTTTGTCAGCCAAAGAGATGAGTTAGTATCCTTTAAAAAATATCATAGTACGTTATTTTTGTGCTATCAATCATTTTCTAAGAATAGGTGTGACTTTTCTTTTCTTTTTTAATCTCAGTTTGGAATGAAACTCTTCATGTGCAAGCACCAACTTTTACTTTTAGCTCCTGTTAATGGGTATTATTCAGCAAATAAAATTGCAATGTGACAATTTCCAACATTCAGCACCAAGGTGATAGGTAACTTACATATTTTGTCCACAGCACCTCAAGGTGGAGCTACAGGCCTTCATATGTGTTACACAATTCCAGGGAAAATCTCAGCAATTAAACTATTCTAACCCAATTTAAATTCCCATGCTTCTGTTGCCTGCTCACACCAGTATTGTTGATTTTAAAGAGAATGTGTTTTCATTTTCAAAACTAGTATGTTGTGTCCTTGATTCAAAAGAAAAAGTTGCATAGTCTAGGCATTTGACAAGGGAGTTAGTCATGAAACAGTCAAGATTATACATTTTACTAAACATTCTGTATGTATAATGTAGGGGCAGTAGGGAAGATTATGGTCCCTTTAAATTGTTTGGGTCAGAGTAAATCAGATCAGTGTAATTTGTGTTACCAGTGATGGGGTTGGCACAAACCATACGATGACCTAAAAATAAAATAAAATAAAATAAAATAAAATTAGGAGACTGCATGGAAGTTGTTCAATAGCTAAGAGTTTTATATATTAACAGATGTCTATAGCTCTTCTTTTCTTTTTTTTTATCCAGTTTACACTATGTAAACATCACTCTCTGGATACATGCAACATCGAGAAAGTCAGTACAGATTTAGATAACTAATTTAGAATGAGACAAAGGCCTGAAAAATGTCAAGGTATGGTCAAAAATGATACTTGAGGAGGACTGGTGAATTCAAGAGCTAAGGACCATGAAAACCTTCCACTTACGGTCTGTAGATGGCGTAGCACTGCAAACCTAATGTGAAGCACAGACTTGTTGTTCAAGTAAGACCTTTATATAAATGTCAGGAATTTACAACTCAGGCAAACGTAATAAAATGTGTCTGTCTCTATAGGAGGCCTGCTACGCTATGTTGTGTTTCTGGGACGTGTTTAGTGTGCATAGTAAAGTGAATGCTATTTAGTTAATGCCATTCAGTGTGCTTTTATGGACTCCATTTATTTTGTTTTTAATAGTAATGCATTCAAGATCTCGCCTGAATTTGGCGAACCCTGCAATTTCGAGGGATAACATGTCAAGACCACAGATTTCAGGTTGGTCCTGTAAAAAGCCAGTGCAAAAACTACGTCAAGCTAGCCAGGGTTACATAGAAACTTATCGGAAGTGATAGGACTTTGTCTTCAAAATAAAAGCGTAAAATTTGTCACTTTTTAAAACCATTACACGTTAATTAGAGCGCCAATTTTTATAATTATACATTCTATATAATTTAGGACCATTTAGGACAAACTATCACTATGGGTCAAATTGACTTCTTTATGGTCATAGACATTCCTCCAGGTTGTCTGGTACATGTTTTGTGATTGAGTCTTTAATGTATGCAGTGAAAAGGACATTTGGGGGAAACAGCAACAGATACAGATTCCTCTTGCACAACTAAAATACACTTTTTGTTTTCACTTTGGTACTTGAAAAAGGTTGCCAACGTGTGTTTTATTTTGTGAACATCCCGGAAGTTTTATTTTGTATTCTGCATAGCTTGACACTAAAACACGAGACACCTGTTGTTAGGGGGAGGACTCCACACGAATCTCCACCACACACACACACACACACACACACACACACACACCCCACACACACACACACACACACACACACACACACACACACACACACACACACACACACACACACACACACACACACACACACACACACACACCAATCACAAGTTATCCTCGACATCACATGGAAAGAGGAGGCGATTCAACAAACTAGAGTTTAGTTAAGCTGCATTCGTGTGAAAAAGCCGAACTCCAGACACGGGGTATGGGCATACGGACCTGAACGATAAGGAATAAGACCGATAACGTTGGATTAAGCTGTGTTTCCCAAGACTATCGGCCACATCGCTACACCAGGAATTTCTCTAGTTGCAATGTTTCAGGATTGGACCGCAGGTGTGTATTTTATGCGTATTCAATTTCAACCTCTGTTTGGGTACAAGCCATTTAATGCTAATAAACACTATTTATTTTAAGGTTGTTAAGGCCACGATACACAGGCTAATGTGTTGAGACAGTGTAGCCCCGGTACGTGCTGTTATTTTTTATACGCCGAACTCCGTTTAAAAAGATCGGGCAGTGTAACGCTGCCTTGTAATGGGCAACGGCACATACCTGTATAACATGAATCGATTGGAGGCACTAATCAATTCGGCATTCATCCAACGCACAAAGCAGCACTTGGTTTATTAAAAGGTTTAGAAGTTGTTCGCCTATTATTCCCACAATCTTCCATCAATCTTCCATCAAAATACACCGTTGAGCGCGGCTGCCAGCCGTGTGAACCCATTAACAAATTAAGACTTTATTGGATTTAAGTGCTTCTTGGTAGATTATCAATATGCCGAATTTACCAGAAGACCCTAATAATTCGTGTAAAATGTTAAATTAGGTTATACCATGTAGCTTTTTCGTATACGCAAGTAATTTACACTACTAGATTTTTAAATGGACTCTGGGCAGCGGGATATTTAGCTATGTTAGTTATAACAAACCGTACTTTTTATAGTGTAATTTTTATTCGTCCTTTCCAGCTTTTAATCAAGTTTTATTTTGAAATTAAGATTCATGCTATAGGCAACATTTCCCACCCAATTGCCTCAACATTTGCCTTCTAGGACATCACTGAGGTTCTGCCAGAAGACAACGAGAAACTTGCTTGGAATCTGATTTTGTAACTGCAATCTGCAGATTCAAGCTTATAGATAGGGGAATTCAGAAATGTCGAATCTGTCTAGTCTAACATAGGTCCAATATAACACCTGACCTTATGTGATCATGTATTAATGCTGACTGGTTTGCATGATATATGGGCAATGTGTTCTCTCTCCTGAGGTATTGAATGTGCGATAAAGATTCATAGCTAGATAAAGGTCTTGTAGGGTAGAACAGGAAACTGGAAATATATGATTCATTTATCCATTTATTGATATATTACAGTTAAATAATTGCTTCTCCAGCACTGTCTGTCTGTCTGTTTCATTATTGTAAGGTTGAGGGAGTGTGGAGGCTGATTTAGCACCACTACAGTAGTGAGATGTGATGTTTGAGAAGATCTCACACGATGTCCTGAAACAGCACTCCGTGTGCATTGCACTGCAGCCAGACGGCAACGCTGCAAAAAAAAAAAACACAGCACGTTTTATTCTGATAGGTACTCATAAACACTCTGCAACGTCACCGACTGTCCAAGGAAGGTGTGCCTGTTGCGTGTTGTCAGCAAAGTGAAGTGACTGAACTCTGCTGACAGCCGGTGACTGGATGATGTGTTATAACTGTCAACAATCAATAATCTTAGTTTTTCCCTGGATTAATCTGCTCCTCCCTCCCACTTGGCAGGATTGTCCATCCCTGTTCTGGTGCAGTACTGGGTCTGAGTAGGGAGCCGAACCGCGGGATCACAGGCGCCAGGCCCGAGGGCCACCGGACCGAGAGGGCATGCTCGCTGCCATGTTGCGCCAGAGTAGCGGTGGCGGTGGAGGAGGAAGTGGCGGTGGAGGCGGTGGAACCAAACTCTCCCTAGGTATCTCCCGGCTCTCCAACTCCAGCGTGGGCTCGGCCGGCCCCTCCGGCGTGGGCCCCTGGGTGCTGAGCAGGCCCGCCGTGAGCAGCTCCCTGAGCTCGGCCAGCTCCGGCTCGGACAGCACGGACGTACCCGCCGCCGACCCAGACTGCATCATGCAGCTGGTCAACGACGTGCGCAAGTTCGCCGACGTCCTGCTACACCTCAAAGAAGTTTTCAACTCCAAAGGTAGGTTTGGGATGAGTGAACGGACGAATGCTGTTCCTGCTGTTCTGCATTTTTTGGAGAAGTCGGAGCGTCCAGCTTCACTACCGCGACTTCCTCCGTTTTCAACAGAGTAACCGCAGCTATCAACTTCTCTACTGCTGCTTCCTCCATTTTCATTCTGGTTGTTGTTGTTTTTGTAGTAAACTCTCAGCTGCCTTCTCACGTCTTCTTACCTCTTATTGGGTTTACAACAAATACGATCTGCCGACTGGGGAAAGAAAAGCCTCCTAGTGATGGTTCGTTACATTCACACTAAGGCCCAATCCCCCCTCACGGACTCACGGACTTTGAGGCGCGTTCCCGCTAAGACCACGAGGGTTTAGGGCTGTCCCACTGTCAGATCGTCAAGTGCATGAGGGCTCTCGCTCGCTCGCTCTCTCTCTCCCTCTCTCTCTCTCTCTCGCAGACTTTTTGAGCCCTTTATGCACACTTTCCGTAAGTCCGCATCGATGTAGACTTTGCCTGAGGGAATTACCCACAGTTTTATTAACCACCAGGGGAAGCCCGGAAGCGTAAACAAATGCAAAGACAAATGTTTATTCATCAACCATTTATTTAAATTTTCTCTTGATGATGCTATTTTGAGAAAACCTCTCGTCCACTCTGTAAGGCAAGAGCCTGGAAGACGTTCAGATCGGGCAGTCGGTCCCTGAAGTGTCTTGGTCGTGAAGAAAGTTAAAAACGTAAAATAAAAGTCCTAAACCCACAATCGTACATACATTTTTTTTGGTATCGTCAAGGTAACGCAATATGTCGCAAAGTGCTGTCCCATTCCTATTTATACAGTTTGGAGCCCTTGCAGCCTCTCGTACTCAAACACTTACCAGGTGAGTCAGTGAAGTCTGTGAGGGTTCAGGGTTCAGGCCTTAGGGGGACATTGGGATTGGGCCTAATACAATATCTGCTGCAGTTCGTTGACGGAGGAGTGGTTGGTGCTAAAGCCCCGCCTCCTCCAGCGTGCTCTCTGAAAAAGTTGAACTCTTTCAGCTTCGGCGCCGATTCTGCTCTGCTGTGACTGTAATGTTAAAACAGTTTGACGAGCGAACGCAGCCGCAGGGATTTCTAACGGAATGCAGCTGCCAGTCAACTCCTGTGTACACGCTGTCGCTTTCACCGCAGTGTACACAACCAGCTATCTACCTGTTCTGTCCTGCTCTGGCCTTGGCTGTGCGGTCAGTCAACCCACCTTATCTGTCGCCCTCCCCCTTTCTCCCTCGGTGAAGCACAAAAGTACGAACAGTATGTAGTGGTGACTGAGTCTTATATACTCACAACGTGATGTACAGTTAGCGTTTTGCTGAAAATATGACACAAATAAATAAAAAAACTTAACTGGAGCATCCTGACTTTAACACTTAAACCATCTGTGTGCCACTTTCTGAGCAAATTATGACCAAAAAAACAAACAGTTTCCCGTAAAATACCTCTAATTAAATTTTAGATGTGTGAGTGGAAGATATTCTTACATGATATAATAATTATTTCTGTGTTTGGGTGAACAACAACAGTGAATAGAGAGAATAATACACTCTGAGAAGTCATTCACCCATCGGTCATCAGGTGTTTCCCAACCGAAGGGGACCCCGTCTAAAAGGAAGATGGCTGACGTGACTCGTTGCTCTGTTGTGTTGTTGTGTGGCTGATTATTGCATTCTTGGCTCGGTATGGTCGGCTTTTTGGATCAGACCCACATTTGCTAATCCCTCGCCTGGGTAAGAAAGGCCTGGGGTGGCTGGGGAGGTGGTGGGGGTACGCTAATGGGGGGGAGGTGTGCCATGACGCCCAATGCCTGGCAAAAGGAATCCCAGGCTTTTTTTTTTGTGTGTGTGTGTCTGGAGAGGTCATGGAGGGTGCTTGACCTGGCTGGACAGGCCGGCGTTTCAGAGAGCTGGACTTGTGACCGGCCTGTCGGCGCCCCTCAGATCAAAGCAGTAAATCAACATGAGCCAGAGGTCTGCTGGCTGAAGGAGTGGAAGAGGGCTTTTATTTTGTAGGTTTTTACTTGATTTATGTAGAAATATCCTTTTGACATGGTTCTGTTTCAGCGTCGTTCATGAAGTAGCCTAGCGTAGCTGATGGCTGACCCACGATCAATACAGTAACGGATTTAGTGGTTTAGTTAGCAGGCTGCGTTCACAGGCTCCCGCTATGTCACAAGCTGTCATTTTCTCCTCGCTGCTCGTTCACTGATTGATTACACTGCCGGCAAGAAACCGGTTTACAACATGTGTCTTAAAAAATGAAAACTGCACGGTGAGAAGTGGCTGTGAAGCGCAGCAGAGCCTTACATGGATTTAAAAACCCAACAGGGCCGATCAAACGACGACTAACTACATATTTTTGCACGTCCAGTAAGCACAGCGACCACAACTACAACATGTGACCGCAGAGTATAACAGAGCTCACTCGGGCTAAATACAGGAAGGAGCAGATTTGGGGAAACGAGGCTAATTGCCCCCGTAGAAAACTGACGGGATGAAAGCGGCGAGGGGGGGGGGGGGGGGGGGGACTCGGTGCCTCAAGCTGCTTCTGAACTCCAGGAAAGACTGAAAGTGTTTGACGGGTCAGATTTGAGGCAAAGTGGAAGTATTGATGATTTGCCCTATGAAAGCGGGCTTGAAGCTCATCGGTGTTAATGCGCGGGTGATTCAAGTATACGATCAGGCTAACCGCAGGAAAGACGACTGACACGTTGAGTCACGGGGGGGGGGGGGGGGGAGGTCACGCTCCAGATACCAGAAATCAAGGAAGTGAGCTTTTATGATGCCGGCCATATCGGGACGGGTCGCGCTCGCGGCCCGTAAACATCTTCAAAGTGTCAGGGGTGAGGCGTAGAGGGGGGGCGGGGCTTTAGCGGAGCGTGATAACAGACTGTTGGGAATCACTGGCTTGTGCTGTGATTGGATGTGATTTATCCCCCCTCCTAATTTATGGCTATATTGTCTCTGCGGCACTTCACAATAGCCCGGAGCCTCTCATTACCCATTGAAACAGAGGGGAACCCTTTTTTCCCCCCAATAGTCAAGAGCAATATTCAGTCCTCACCCTGTATTCACAGTCAGCGATGTGAGTCTGACAGCCATTGTCACGGGAGGCATCTCCAGACTAGCACGCCGCCGCTAACGGGCAGCTCCGGCTGGAATCATACGTTCCCATGTTAAGAATAGCCGTGGCCCCTGGGATTGGTCCCCCGGGGGGGATCCCTCAGGCCAATCCTACTACACTACAAATGCTTTATTTTAAAAGGAAGCTTCTTTTTTTTTTTTTTCCCCTTTCAATGCACGTCTACCTTAAATGGCAATTATCATGTGCTTGCTGCTCAGTTTTGGTCCGAGCCAGTGACGCATGGTAACATTTTTGCCTGAGAAGAAGTTTGTTTTGTTTTGATGTCGGGCGAGCGTCGAGGGCCCGGCAGCTCTCTCCAAACATCTCCACAGTGTGTTGGACATGTCCAGCGGCCACTTGTGAAGGACATGTCAGTAATTGGAGGGGATTATTATTGTGAGGTCGGTCTTAGTTGGGGTCACAGAGGACGTTTGGTGACCTGATGAGTTGTGGAGGTCATTTCTGCACCCTTTGTGGTTGACGGTAAGAAGGGGGCGGGGGGGGGGGGGGGGGCCTCCAAAGCATCTCCTGCACGCCATCTCAGGATTAGCATGACAAACGAGGCTATTTTTTTCTGTGGAAGATCGTTGTGGATCTCATGATCTATTTTAAGAGGCGGGTGTCTTGTTGTGCTTGGCTGGCTTGCCAGGACAGGTGTGTCATCGGTGCAGAAGGATTGATGATTTTGTGCGTCAGCCGTTTAAGAATGAAAACAACACCGGCGACAAATGTACTCGGTGAGGTTGAAGAGAGCAGGATGGAAAGATTTTTTTCCCTGATGCTTAATGTGGGGAAGAGTTATCGGAGGTCAAAGCAGGTCAGATCTATAGGAGCTTGTTGAAATGTGAGTTTTTAAAGTTAATATAATAACGTGGACCTGTATCAGCTCTGGGCCCGCCCTTGGTGGATGTGCACTTCTGTCAGTCTGTGTTTTGTAGGCTTGTCTAGCTGTAACGCAAAGCTTCCCTCAGGATGTTTAAGATTTACTTGCTGGTGTTTTGTTGTAAAATGCAGCCCAGGGCTTCCCACAGCGCTTGGAGAGCATGATGCAGACACAAGGCACACAACTTTAAATGAGGTTGTGTTTGCATTGTTGTTTTGTAGATATTTAGGTGTTAGTCAGCCACCACCACTAACTGAAACATGTAGGGACAGTGCTTTTAAAATGTGGGGTTTTCTTTGATTCTTTGTGCACCTACAAACTAATATTTCAATTCAAGTCATCAGTCTACGCCCCCCCCATCCATGGCATGGACCAACACATCGGGGATCGGTGATGCGTGTGATGACAATCATTGAGTAGATGCTCAGGCCACGTCCACACTAAGCTGTTTAAATGTGAAAACTCATATTTATCTCTCGGTTTTGTCCTCCCGTTCACACGCTCTCCCACGCAAATCAATTTTGGTGTGTGTGTGTGTGTGTGGTCTGTGCATGCCCATGGAGGAAAGCATGCGTTTTGGCGGTTTAGGGTGGACAGTGAGCTTTTTGGAAAAACGCTGGACACGAAAACGTCCCTTTTCTTTTAACCTGCCTAGTGTGGACGCAGCCTCAAGTCTGGCGCTGGACACGCTGGCTGCTATAGCGATCGTCCCTGTGACCTTTTGGTTTGTGGACGTCCGTCTTTACGACTATCCTGCCTCCGCTGTGTCCTGAACCTCTCGCAGGTAATACCAGGCATCCTGTCTGTGTGTAGCGTGCCGTCATAAAAACACAAGGCTTAATCACACGGTTGCTCAACTCTATCATTACTCACAGTTTTTACGAGTGTCGGTGTTAATGTGTGACCCCCCCCCCCCCCCCCCACCACGCCTCACCTCCTGTCAGCTGTCTGATGCGAACACTGACTCATTTGCTCGAGGATGACTTCATCTCAGTCGGTCAGCGTGGGTTTTGCTGGCAGGCTTTCTTCTCACTGTGAATATGTGGTGGTGTGTGATTGTAATGATTAACAGGTAGCTGCTGAAAATGTCCCACAGGTGTTGCGTAATGTCTAATGACACACTGTAATGGACCCGACGGCTCAGTGAGTGACAATTTCCTGGCAGCCGGCCAAAAATGTTTTAGGACTTTTCTCTTGTTTCCTACGTCGTTGTCCGTAAGAAAAACGGTGCGTTATGCTTTTGCGTTTTTGCTTATTTTATTTTTTTGTGTTTTATTCTGAAGTATACTGGAACTATGAGGGGAAATAGGAGGGGGCGGGGGGGGGGGGGGGTACTCCTCCATGATACCAAAGCTTTGTGGGAAAGTGACTCTCCTCTGGGTCCTCAGAGAAAACCCAAATGCTATTTTAGTGATTTGTGGTCTAAATCACCCCTTGTGAAATACCAGCCTAAAATTAGCCCCTCTTGGTCTTTTCACCGACCGTCCCAGACTTCCTCAAAGGCTGAAGCTGTTTGGACGTGCTCTCTTTGGTCTGGGATCCACTGTGCAGCATCGCAAGCTTCTTCTTCTTGCCTCCCAAAAAAGCTCCTTTTATGGTCGTTTCCACTGTATACATCTAGAAAGCCATTGTAAATTAGCCCTTAAACAGACGAGCCTTGGTTGTCCTTTTTTGAAGATCCAGTTACAGAATTGGCTTTTCCACAGATCTCAGTATAAGCACACAGTTATCTCTAACTAAGCTGCTTGACAGGATTTATTACATTAGCTTAATTGTTTTGGAGATCTTTTTTTGATTTTTTTGATTGCTTTACCATTCGCTGAAGCAATGTTGGGG
The DNA here is from genome assembly GCA_034670385.1 of Hoplostethus mediterraneus. Classification (NCBI taxonomy): domain Eukaryota; kingdom Metazoa; phylum Chordata; class Actinopteri; order Trachichthyiformes; family Trachichthyidae; genus Hoplostethus; species Hoplostethus mediterraneus. The sequence continues at coordinate 266,882 of JAXDDW010000231.1, read as the reverse complement.
CCGGTTCTGCGGATTACGACCTCAGGGGATTGAAGTGTGGTGAGGTGACATATGGCATGTGCATTTACCCCCTCTGTCCAGGGAAACAAAGCATGAAATAATAGTAAACGTGCAGCCACGGGGCCAGGGCATGGATGGAGGTGGCGGTGCCGTGCTGATTTGTCAAGTTTAATGGGCCAACTGCACTTGAAGATTTGTAAGTTGTTTTCCAGTTAGACCACAAGGGATCTCTCTCTCTCTCTTTCACACACTCTCTCTCTCTCTCTCTCTCTCTCTCTCTCTCTCTCTCTCTCTCTCTCTCTCTCTCTCTCTCTCTCTCTCTCTCTCTCTCTCTCTGTCCTCTTCCTTCCTTCCTTCCTTATGAAAAGATTTATGGTTATGGGCACTGTTTTGGCTGGGGGTGAATTTGTTCCACAACTCCCAGCTTCCCACACTGCAGTGTTTGGGAGTGATGGATTGGTTGTGGTCTCTGATGAGGGGCGGTGCCTGTAAACAACAGTGCTGGTGCTATCTCTGTTTATTTTTAGAGGGGGGGGGGGGGGCTGTGAGGACAGACCACACTGTACGCTCAAACATGGAAGCGTTCCACGTTTGACAAACATCCAGAGTGATCAGATGTCTTCCTGTCCTCTCTCAGATGTGAAGGAAGAGTAGAAGAAGAGTGATCCGGCGGCCTCGGTAACCCTTTTAGTCTTGTGCTTGTCTTGCGTCTCGTGCTTTTGTTTGTTTGATTGATTTCACTTGAGCTTTGACACCGGAGAGCACCGGTTGCCAGAACAGAGGAAACCACATGTTTTTTCACAACCGAGAAGAAAAGGGGATTTTAGAGATGCTATCGCCTTGTCAAACGTTTGTTCACCTGTGAGACACAATAAGAGTCAACATCTACAGAGTGCATCCTCCCCTAGATGACCTAAAACAAAGATGTCAGGTTTAACCAACGCAGCAATTGGGTTGTGTGATCGGAAGATGTCCCATCAGCCATCTGGGATTAAGGCTTTGAAACCAAGATGGCAAATTTATCCTTTGAATCAGCTTAAGAAGCCCCCTGAATCTACAGATTGGATTAAAGTCTAGAATTAGGAAAGGCAGCGTTAATTTGACATCCTGCGCTCATCACCAATGATCAATCCGTTAATGCAACCCTTGGCTTTAGATGGCTACCAGGTTTTATTTCATTTTCTCTTATTCTCATACAGTTTTTATTGGCATCATTTCCGGTTGTTCTTCACGTGGTATTTCAGCGAGGACCAAGTGGTTCAGCTGTTACGGGGAACTCCTCTTCATCCTCTGCTCATCTTGCCTCTGGTGTTCCCCTAGATTCAATTCCAGGTCCATTACTGTTCTCTATCTACATGCTTCCTTTAGGTCACGCCATTCACAAACCCATATATCCTTCCATACCTATGTAGACGACACACCGCTATATGCTTCTATAAATGGCAGCGTTCCCACCAGCCTGGCTCTAGTCACACGCCGTTACAGACGTCAAGCGTTGGATGTTCCAGAATGTCTTCCAGTTTAATGATGATCAATTCAATCAATTTGATGATTTTTATTTGGCCCTTCCAATACTATGAATCAGTTGCTGCCTTGGTCTCTTAGCTGAATTTAAGCCTGCTGCTAGAAACCTCGGAGTGATTTATTTATTTATTTATTTATTTTATCCAAGCTTCTGTTTTGGTGATCAAAGTAATAAAGTTGAACAGTTCTGTTTCCTCTAGTAGAAAACCATTACCAACTATACCATACCATTATCCTTCTCTGACCTGATCCACACTTAGTTGTTCCAAAATCCAGGCTGAAAACGAAGGATGATGACGCGTCTTCAGTGTCACTTAAACTTACTTTTATAAACTTAGGTTTTGACTTAGTTTATACTTACCTCGTTTTTTTTTTATCTCACTATCATCTTCTCTTTAATTGTCTCTTTAATTTGTTCTCCTTGTCTGATGTTCTCTGAATCATTTTTAACTTTGTTTTGATTTTGAAATGTATTATTATTTATATGAATACTACTACTACTACTACTACTACTACTACTACTACTAATAATAACAATAATAACTAGCCCTGCTTTGCTGCCAGAGCCTTAGCCTTTGTACGCTTGCGTGCGACTAGGGCAGCGGCATGCTGGGAACAGCTCATAACTTGTTAAAGACCAATGGGGCTTATGGGAGAGAGACCGTCCACCGTCTTTGTCTGCGATGTTCAGTAAGTTGAGGCACTCGGTCGCTGTGCCCAATGAAAAGAACGAGGGACCCCGTTTGATGTGGAGGTAAACAGACTGAGCGTGAAGCGTGGCCAGGACCAAATAGCGTCTGTCCTCTCTGGCGGGACTCAAATTAGGCCCCAATGGGATGTGGAAGGGGAGGAGGCTGGGAGGAGGGGGAGGCTGGGAGGAGGGGGGGAGGCTGGTGGGGACCGCTTTCAACAATACCACTATCTGTCTTCTCAACGTCGTCCTCCCAACTCACAAATTTTTCCCTCCTCATCGTTGTGACCGAATCCAGGAGCCTCCACATCTAGTGATGAGTCGAGATAGGGCTTCTTTAAGTTGTGCAGGAGGCCCTTTGGAATTAAGATGTTCTTCAGCCTCTGTAGCGAGACGGACATGCAAACCAACCTCCACAGGCAACACGACCTCAAAAGCTTCAAACCCATGCAAGGCCAGTGTCTGCTCAAATTGTTCCCTGTACATAGACTATAACGAGTTACGGTACAAAACACTAAGGAAAGAGGGATGCAGCGATTGACCACGCTTTAAAACACCACAATGTTCTGTAACTGTAAACTACTACTACTGGTTCTCCGTTGCATGAGGTTGCGGCGACCAAAACTCGTCCTTAGTGTTGTAAAAGTAAATTGCTGCATAATAATAATTGTAAAACTGTGAAACTGATTTTTTCTCAGACTATAATTATGCCATCAAGATCTCATACTGTTGCATCCCTACTTTGAACCCACCCAGGACCCTTATTTGTCTCTTGAGCTCTTCTCCTTTTTAGATTCTCTTCAAGTGTTAATTCGATTTCTGCTTTAAAATATCGTTATAATTCTGAGTAATTGCGATTGAATGCAAAAAAGAACAAATTGGCTAATAAAACTCTTTAAAAAACCTTTCCCAAGAAGTTCACAGGTGCTTTCAATTAAAAAAACGTAGTAAAAAAACATTTTGTCATGAAAATCTGACTTGCATTTCACCTATATACTAGGCTGCTGGTAATAACAACTGAAATGCTTGACAGTTATGAAATGAATCACGTTTTGAAGTCAACTGTGCAAACCTCCTCGTGCCCAAACCCCATTCACCTAGGATTAGGATGCTAGTAAAGCTGAACAATGTCCTCTTGTCCTCAATGCCAAGTTCACCCTCTTGACAGGTGTGCTGAAGGGGCCCATTGGGTCGGCCAGTCTTCCTCCTTGTTCAGATAGATTTCCTAGCTCCCTGCCATGCTGATGTTCCTTTGCCCCGCCATAAACAGCGTGGCGAGCCGCTCTCGTCTCTCCGGGCTAATGCTTCACCGTTTTTGGCTGCCAGCTAGAGGTTGCACCGTGGGGGGATTTGCAGTCTCTCTTAAAGAAAGCATAGTTGGAATGCCAGCCTTCAGAGCTTTGCATCAGCGGTAGGCGGGGGTGGTGGTGATGGCGGTGCTGTGGGAGGGGGGGGGGTATCAAGAGAGAAAGGTTGCCTGTCTTTCCTCACTTTGACAGACAGCTCCAAAGAGAAATGAAAGAGGGGAAAAAAGCGAATTCTTGACTCCACACTAGGCATCTCATTGATATGCTAAGGACTAAGAGAAATATCCGAGGGTAAACACGGCCGTCGACTAGAAGGAGATTTGGGAACGTTTTATGAGTTCACCCTTGGAGTTCGGGGTGATTGTGAAGGCCTTTAATTTGTTTTAATCCTTTACTGGAGTTTGGTATTTCTTTCATACGTGATATCTCCTATTCCCCCTGATTCCCCCATCAATCAAAATGTCCGTGACTGCAATCTCAATTGAGCATACGTTTTTTTTAATCTGCATTTGGTTTTCTTAACAGCTAACGGACCTGGCTGAGGCAGCATCCTCCTGAGGGCAACATAAAAGCCCCCCCACCTGGGTGGAAGGTGCTGTGTGTCTAGCCTGGGGCTTTTTAAATGCTGTCTTCTGTGTACGCAGTCATGGGAAAGAGCTTCAAAGGTGGAGCGACAGGGAATGCCCTGGTACGAGCACAGAAGTCTGGGAAGGCAAAGGTCTCCCGCCTTTGACCAGCTGCATGTAATCTCCTAATCCTCGGAGTGGACCGCCGGTGGTCTGGCGACAGAGGTGGACCAGGGCCACTGGCCACAGGAAGTGTGTAAGGGAGGGGCATATGTCGGGATGTATGGGCCACCCATTGGAGTGACCCTACCCCTAAAGACAGCTCTGTGTTAAAGGTTAAGTGGATCCATTTTGCATGACCCCCTTATGGCGGGACAAATGGTTCGGTTTGTGGAATGTAATGACTTTGGTCACTTTTAGCGAAGGGCATGAATACCCAAGAACATATGAGACGCTGGTGAGTGGGGAATGTGTCAAGGAATGTGGCATTTCACCCTAAAGAATTAAAGAAGAATCCATTTGAACATGAGTCATGCAGTGATTGATTATTAGGCCCACAGTTGGTTTATTGTCCTTTGATGAGGGGGAGGAGTCAGAGGAGCCCTCTAGCCTTTTAATGAATGCACCTTTTCTTTTAAACAAGTGCCAAACCCAGAGTCCTAGCTGGTTATTCAGAGGGCGAGTGACTGGAATGTCCAGCTGTGGCCTGACTCAATGGGACACTTGGAGAGGTTTTGATTGACATTAGTCATGGCTAGCCTGTCCAACGCCCGTTTAGCTCTGTTTGCGGTGAGCTCCCTCCATTTGATCGGACCTGCGCCGACCCGGTTGTGACATGTTTAGTGATTTCACACTTGCGTTGTGGCAATAAGCTCCCCTCCGTTCTCTCAGATGTTTCGAAGCATAAATAATACGTTGCTCCCATGATTTGCGATGCATGACTGAGCCTAGCTAGGGTCGCAGCGACAGGAATGTTGCCAAGTCATATCGTACCGGGCCCTCGTGGAAGGTTGGTGCTAAAAAAGGAATCGTGACGTTGACGCGAAGCCCCAGAGGTGAGACGTTTCACTTAAACAACCGAGAGAAAGCATGTTTCTGAACAGCAGTAGCTTTGGATAAGAGAGGGATTTCTGATGTGTTGGCCCATACGTTGTTGGCCAATGTGCAGAATTACAGACCTTTTTTCACCACATGACCTCCAGAAGATTAACAGACCAGTTTAATGCCTAATTCACTGGACCACCGGTTTTCAAAGTGCTGTCCAGGGACCCCCAGGGTCCTAGAGGGGGGTTCAGGGGTCTTCAGCAAAATTAACAAAAGTTTAATTTCACTTTAATGAATTTACTAGAAATGATCCCAATCAGAGAATGTGTTGTATATGACTGTAGTAATCCTAGGTTTCACTCATCTCCTCAATTATAATGTAGACAGTTCTACAATCCAGTACTAGATCAACAACAATGAGACCTCCTGCATGGGGTCCCTGGGATACCATCTTCTGTTTGGGGATCTGTAACATGAAAACGTTTGCAACCCGCTGCACTCGACAGCTGTCCTCCACCAGAGGGGCGTCTGAACGTGGTGGTATTGAGGTGTCATCTCGATGGTGAATGATCCGACAATGTTTTCATTATGGATTCCCCCTCCGCCCCTCGCTCCCGCGACTCCCGTCCCCGCTCCCGAACAAGAGGCTGGAATGTCGGGTTTCCATGACGCTAATGAAGTAAAAACCTGGCAATGTGTTGCTGGCAGCCTCTGAGCGGCTCCTGATCCGCGGCCTCCTTCTCATCAGGATCAGAGTCTGATCCCCCTGTAGCCTTCATTCACCAGGGCTCTTTATACCCGGGAATGTCTCTCGCTCTCTCCCTCTCTCTCTCCCAGCCCCTGGTGAAGCTTGGACGTGGGGTGCAGGGGTAAATTTGGGACAAAACCCAAGGGAGAGCACTACCCCTAATAACACACAACCCCCTTCCCCTTTTTTCTCCCATACCCACCACCACTCCTCCCCACCCCCACCCTTAACCATCTCGGTCTCACACACACACACACATGCAGTCCAAGCCTCCTGTGAAAAGTGAAAGCTGGTGTTGTGATTTATTGTTCCATAAATGCTTCATGTGGCAGGCCCATGAGGCGACCAGTCCCTCTGTTTGCTAGCGGCCCCAGAGACAATGGTGAGTTCTCCGCACTCAAACAAGCCCTCACTCAAAACCCAGTGGTCTTCCCCAGGGAAAACAAAATGATCCTTTCCAGCAGCTTGTTTGTTTTTTTACCAGGTTTCAAAAGGCAATGGACCAATTTTTTGCATATTGAAACGTCTCCATTCACCAGAACTTTTACCACAAACTTCCTATTCACACTTCTATTGGGGTCTTTAAACGGACAATAAACCCGCTTCAACAAAATTCACGAGGGAGATGTGCGTTTCAGCCGTCCCTCCCCGGTGGGAACAAGTCCTCTCCCCTTTTGTCTCCCACTCAAATTGGCAGTTGCAGGGTTAAATCATCAGCCTCTGTACATTATCCCGTGTCCTGCTGGGCTGGTGGACGCAACCATAATGTCTTGCTAATTAGCCTGCATTTAGGATGGCCCAATAGGCCACACAACAGCCATTGAAGATTGAAGCCCATGGAGCTTTGGAAAGGAAGAGCCTCTGTCTCGTGGGCATTCAGTTCAGGCTAGTGCTTAATAAACCTCAAGCTTTCCCGAGCTTGATGCCCCAGGACTCAGGATTCAGTTACTCTGTCAGTGAATGGCCTGTATATGTGGGGATGATTTAGGCCATTGTGGGTGTTTTTGTCATTCAAAGGATAATGTCCATAAATGGGATCTAAACTGACCTAGGCCAATTAAGGGCTTAAGGTTTGAGGCGGTCGTTGTAAACTTTGACCCCTATCCAATCATTGTGGGCTGAGGTCCCCTCATGAGGTTGTGAAAGACCAGGTCTTTGGGGGAACTGGACAATATAGATGGTAATGAGCTGGTAGATGGCAGGTAAGAGATGGCAGGGTCATAAAGGTGCAGATTTCCTCTGACACACCCAGTAAGCCGAGCCTCCAAACCAGTCATCTTGAGGAGTTTACCATGGGATGTTAGCATGGAGAAACAAAGGCATTCAACTGGAAAAGGAAATGAAGACACTTGGTAACACAACCAGTCACATGATGTTCTAGACCAACTGCAGACAGTCGCACAGTGGTGGCTGCTGTATGAAGAATGTGACGAGTTCGGCCAGCAAACCTTTTCACCCTGGAGTCTGAAGCCAATGCAACATGTTGTTTTTTCTGAAAACCATAATAGACATTTAGAGATACTGCACTAACAAGGCAGTAGGGGTGGGCAATTATCGTATTTATAATCGTAATCATGTAATGATGTAATCCTGGCAAATTTTCAGAATCATTCATTTCGATTGTTATTTAGGCTACAAGAACGAGGAACGTCTAGAAGCGCCAGTTAGCAAGTTAGCAAAGGTGTGTGTGTGTGTGTGTGTGTGTGTGTGTGTGTGTGTGTGTGTGTGTGTGTGTGTGTGTGTGTGTGTGTGTGTGTGTGTGTGTGTGTGTGTGTGTGTGTGTGTGTGTGTGTGTGTGTGTGTGTGTGTGTGTGTAAAATCACAATATAGATTTTTAGTCATATACCCCTAAAAGGCAGGCAACCCCTCAAGAATTTAGTTTCAATGTTTTGTTTCTATACTGAGACAGTAGGAAGGAGATGCATACAGTAATCTTTTAAATGTCAAAGTAATTCAGACTTAAAACATGGAGAAAGACTTTCCATGTACTCCTTAAATGTAGAGAATATCTCAAGTCCCGATACGATGCGTGGTGGAGCCAGAAGCACACCGCTGGCCCTCTTCCTGCCTAGCGGGAATTCGCGGAGCTGAAACAAAAGAGGCGAGGCTTTCGTCATCAAAAACCACCAGGTCCTCCGCACTGGACCGAGCTGCGCATGACATCTGATGAAGATGGATGAAGACTGTTGCTATGGAGGAGCATCGGACTGTAGGGCCCGTGGAAAAGCTCTTGGCAGGCCAGAGGCAGCAGGGCACGTTGGCATGGACTAGTTTATACAGTTTTTCATTATTGGAGTAGTCTGGGCTTTGTGGTTCTCTTTAAACCCCTCAAACTGCAAGTTGCCAATTTGGTATGTCTGTTTTTTAGTCGTTTGTTTGCTAAGTTGAATTGTTTGTGTCTGTTGGTTCTTTGGAAGTGATTATTGTTCACCTGAAATGACCTACTGACCTCCGGGTGGTGTGTTCTTTAGGTCCTGAGTTATTATTCCTTTCCAGATTGCCCCAGTTCTTTGGGTGTATGTGGCTTGTTGTTGGCGTGCTGGATGCTGATTGGCTCTTGTCAATGAAGCAACAGCACACACGGTGCTTGTGGTTCATTGTGACCGTCAAGTCTTATTCATTGGAGAAAATGGGGACTGCCACAACCAGAGTCCTACCAGAGTACTTCTTTTCTGGGGTGTTTGATGGTTGTTGTGATGTTGTGACCTGTTGGTCACTGTGAACTGGTCATCTACTGGTCAGTTGGCTGGATTTCCGGGTCAGGCCGCAGCTGGCATTGTCATGACGGCCACACAGTCCCAGCAACATTAGTCCCACTGTCGGCCCTTTTTGTCCCACTCCGAAAAAGAGGGCTAACAAATAAAAGAAAAAATGGGAGACGGCTAAACTCTGATCCCCCTTTCCATGCGATGGGTAATCCAGGGGTGACCGTCAGCACAAAATGTGGCTTTGACTGTGTGTGTGTGTGTTTGCCTTCATAAACCCACATGTATCTCTTAGCCTCCCTTGTTACCTCTGGTGTTCGTGGGCCCTGGGGAAGCCAACCACCGAGCTGTGTCAGAGCTGTGTCACACTACCCTGCAGGGCTCAATAAAAACTTCAAACAAGTAGTAAACAAAACCTTCAGCTGAGTTCACATCTTCTCATTCAGCCACCTTATCGCCACCTCACCGCTCAACCATGCCAAGAGCACGTTATCAATGCGACTTGATAGCAAAGTGCATTTCCCCCCCTGTGCAAAACCACACTGCGGTGACTCAATCTCAGCAATGGTTACTTCCAGTACAAAAGACCACATACCTCTGGGATGCCGTGTTCTCTTTGCATGTTTACTAGCTAACCGCTAATTGCCGAAAGATCACTTCAGGTCATCTTTAGTTATGCATTTGGTCGCCAGGTTACTCCCGTGGTGACTGCTGTGTGTAGGTTTGCCGATCGCTGTGACATCCCCACCAGCATCTCTCTGCTTTATGGTCCAGTTGCCGAGGCAGACTGACGACTACTGTGCTGACCAGGGCTGCCGTGAATGGATGGCGGTGCAAGTCTGACATGGCTGCCATGGTCACCCTTAAAACCAACAGAGCTGGAATGTCCCAATGCCAATAAGGTTCCTGAAGTATTCTTTTGCCATAGAGGTTTTTACGTTGGCAGTTACCACCAATAGAGTTATGTTGAATGGATGGTTAACATGGGAAAACACTCTTGTCTGGATCTGTATGTGGCTCCTTGTAGGGTAAACGGTTGCTACCTTTTCTGTCTGAAAGTCTGAAAGTTGTGCCCAATATTGCACCAAATATTGACTTTAATGGGGCATTAAGGGAGCAGGAATCATAGTAGGGGAGACAAGTCCTTTTATTGTGAAAGGTGGGAGTCTGAGATGTGACATTGACTTCAGCTACCTATAGTATATGGTTCTATCTAAGAGATTACTCCATTGCCCCACCATCTAGCTGTACTGTTATTATTATTAGTATATACATTTGAATGTGGTGAAAAGTGGTTTATTAAACATAATGCAACTGACAGTTACAGCATTTTAATTCGATTCAGTATCTTTATTGTCCCGTGAGTTGTGCAGTCTGGTTAAAACATAACTACAACGACAACAACAAACGATGGCAACAACAAACAATAACGAGCAATAAGAATAACACAAGGCTACATGAAAAAGAGCAAAGTGCAAATAAACTCTTTACATATTAAGTCAAATGTATGGGGGGATAAAATAGGAGTTGCAGCATTATGGGAGCAGTCGAACATCGTTGTAAAAGTGACGTTTCCTCTCGTGACTCTCCAGAGCACCAGGACTGCCTCCACCAGGCGGTCCACGAGCGTCTCGGCGAGCTGCTGCGAGTCCTGAAGGCCATCATCAGCAAACACCAGAGTCTCAACTCGGTGGACATCCTCAGCACGGCTGGAACCGTCATCGCCAGGGTCAAAGGTCAGCCATGACGCACTCAAACGCACACATACTCCTCACGGCGTCTGTACATCACACCACCTACTCCTCCACTCTTCCTCCTGTCTGTTTTCTGTCTGTTTTATCTAACCCCCACCCCCCCTTTTCCCTTGGCAGCCTCTCCTGGACTTTTACTATGACTACGTCCTTTTTCTCTCACATGCTCTTCCCAAGTCTTAAAAAGACCACAGCTGAAAGAATTTCCCGGGATGTTTCAGAGGAGATTTTTCTTAAAGCTTCAAAGCAGCGAAGCTCTTCAGAAGTCACTCAGCTCTCAAAACGCACCAGCGTGAGTTTGAAGCCCCATACAGAGAGTATGAAAATAACATTTTGGAGTCAGACGTCTCATTCATCCCCGTGGTAAGAGGCAGGGAGAAGCGGGTGTGAAGTCTTTTGTGCTTTGTCTGCCAGTCCAGAGGGAACTAGATTGAGGAATCCCATTCAGTCTGTCTCTCCGTCTCTCTCTCTCTCTCTCTCTGTCTCTCTCTCTCTCTCTCTCTCTCTCTCTCTCTCTCTCTCTCTCTCTCTCTCTCTCTCTCTCTCTCTCTAAGATTATGGCATGCAGGTCAATTCTTAACTTGGCCGCCACACAAGAATCCCCTGAGTATACCTCGTCTCAATTTGCATTGCAAAGAAGGGCATTGAGGGGCTGCATAGTTTTTGAAAAGCTTTTACTTAATAAAGAACAGTGACATGGTGAAGTGAACAAAGGCTGAAGCTCTGCATATGCATGTCAGGAGTTCACCTTCCACCGAAGTATGTGGAATGTGTCCACGCACACTCGGGTGTGTGTGTGTGCGGTAAACAATTATTATGTGCATACAAGTCCTATATTTATCATGCAATAACTTGGTTGCTTGTCTAGTATTCAGACATGCTGGCACACAATAACAAGAGAGACCGACTAGGAACAACTTTATGACAACAGGCCAACAGTCATAGAGGAGCCTTTTGTGCTGAGAATGCTACTGAACGGGTTGACAGGTGTCCAACACTGTAAACCACTGTTTAATCCACAGCGGCTGATCTAGGAACAGCTTTAGTGGCATCAGCTTCAGTGATACTGGTGAAGCAGTTCCTGTGATGGATCGCTAAATAATGCAATGGGTTTAGTGTGCAACTGTAATTAACATTTCTCTATCATCTTCATCTATTATCAAACTGTTCCTGCGTTGCAGTATGTCGTACCTCCTTCTCGGCCACTAGGTGGCCAGAGTTGTTCACTGCACCATACAGTGACATGGCTGTATCAGCTGTACACTCACACAGACCTCCTTCACTATCAGGGCTCAGGACTGTGGAGGTCTCGTGGTCTAGAGGTTGCACAATGTTAGGTAGTGAGTTGTAGTTGTGGACTATTGAAGCAGGTGGATCATACCAGGAAGTCGGTTGCATGTTGCTCTGTGACTTAAGCCAGGGATTTGTTATATTGCTAGAAAGAAGATATTTACTGTTTCAATAAATGCTGTTTTCCAGGGGAGTTTGTCTTTTACCCCCCCCTACTTCAACACATATCCACGTGCACACCTCGCTATACCTCCCCATCAATGGTTTTTTGTCAGCCAAGTTCCTCCCATCCACAAACTCTACGCAGGAGTTTGCAGCTGATGAGTGTTTCAAGAGTGTTGTGCTTTCCCAGTGAAACAATGCCATTTTTGCCCGATGATGTAACTTCCACGTTTGGACCACTGGTTGGGGCCTGAGCGAGTACTGTCATTGTATTCCAGCGAGCCTCAGGATGTCCTGTTGGGGGTTGGAGGGGGGGTGGGGGTGGACAGAAGAGGAGGAGATGCAACCACACAAGAGAGTTCAACACTCTGAACCACGGTGGTTAGCTGTTCTTGGTTTACCGAGGCTCCCAGGGTCCCATGGACGTCGGACCGAGTCAAAACCCCACAATCCTTTTTGCCACCATTCCTCCAGGGCCTTACCATTCCCTCAGCTTTTGGAGAAGTCCCAAGTCGGACCGATTCTTTTCAGCTACCACTTTTCTGGAATGAGGGATATCTTTTGGACTCTCCAAAGGATGATAACTTGTTTTGTGGCGTGGTGAGCTTCCACACATGAAATGGATTTTTCATTCACCTGACTTGGACAGGAGAGACCGATGCCAGTCACCCATCCAAGTAATGGTTAATAGTCATGGTCAGCAGGAGACATTTTCAACAAAAGAAATGCTGAAGAAAAGTTTTTTGAGGTGGAGAGTTGATGGTTGCAGCATAGTATACTCCTCTGTGGAGCGCTTCAAAAGGACTGGATGCTAAGCGTCATAGCCACTGAAGAAGCATCTCAGTTTTGGGTAAGTGGGTGTGTGTTACTAGAAGGTTCATTATGTAGTACCGATGGGAGAGCAGAGCTTCGACAAACTGTGAGGAAAAAAGAATTCTGGAAACCCGGATGCCTCTTGAAACAACCTCCTTCATCGCTGATTTCACCTCAATTCACCTCTGACAATTCTCAGTTTGTGGTTCAACCAATGGCTACTTCCCTGACTTGATTCAAAAACAGTATTTAAACCATACGCTTCGAATGTTTGGGTTTTTTAGCCAGCAAAGCCGCTGGTTAAATCTCAGCTAGCGGAGGTTAGGGTGGGTTAGGGTTAGAGTCAGTTTGCTTCATACATCCAGGTCTGGCTCTTTGAACTCTTTGAAATCTCTTTTGTTTTAATAGAAAGGAAGGAATGAGGACCTCATGGAGGCAGGGAAATGATCAATGACATCACTTTATTATTAGTTGGTGGCTGTTTTTTGGGGGGGGGTTTTTAAGCATCTTTCTGCAAGTTTATTTTCTCTTTGCTCAGTCCAGGACAGGAAGTTTATTGTGAAGACTGATTGCAACCATATTGACGTTGGTGTTTTTCCCCTATTCTCTCTTCAGTCATCACTGTGTTTACACTTGGAGCAGGAAATGGTTGCCATTTCAGATTACAGACAAATATATACACTTGCAGTCTTTCCTTATCTTCTCTGATTTCAGGGTTGCAGGATATATAGAATGTATGGACGTTTCTTTCTAAAACGCTATATATCCAATTGTGGGAGAAAAGTGTCACCCAATGTGGCTCAGTATTTCAAAAATGCAACTGATTATATCATCAAGTGTTACCACATTGTAAACAAACATTAAGGTATGAATTAAAAAATAAGCCACAATAAATTTGATTTTCATGCCAATAATCAATCTGTAAGATTAGATGTCTTTTTTAAAAGGTAGACATTTTAAAAGATATGACGATATGAGAAGATATGAGAAGATATGAAGATATGAAGTTCCTTAGTTCGATTTGACGAGTGTGGCATGACTCAAAAGCAAATTTTCAATGACTCCATACGTTTCCCTCATACAGAGGATGATGAATCACACCGTGTACGTGATGATTAAATATTTTGGCATTTGCTAACGCAGCCAGATCAATGATACAAGTACAGGATGTCTACAATATGTCACAGATGCAGCGTCTAACCTTTCCACCCAAACCTGACTTCAGCGTACTTTTACTGCTTCGACAGGGGTGAACTTCAAGGAGGTGAACGAAGAGAACAAACAGAAGCTTTTCAGCGAGATCTACACCGCTATCGACACATTGGCGTTCACCTTTGGCAATGTGTAAGTACTGTGTTACCGCAGTGATTGCGATAAAATGCCCTGTTTCATTGTCTTAGCCTTCGCCACTACATTAAAACACTGGTAACTATTTGAGCTGCTGCTGCTCTTAATTCACTGCCAAGTTCCTTCAAGAACAGTTGCATTCATTCCGTCGCTTGTCAGGACATAATTCATGATAAGGTTTTCTCTTAAACATCAGTTTCACCTCATCTCAACCGAATCTCTCACCGCTGATCTCTCTGTTTTCCCTCCAGAGTGTCTGACTTCCTTATGGGAGATGTAGAGAACGGATCGGTGTTGGGGCTCCCCCTAACGAAGAGGTGCAGGGTAAGACGAGTGCAGTGTTCATTTTCTAGCATGTTCCCCTCAAGCCAGAGCCTCTTTTGCCCTCTACATGTTAGGGATGCACCGATACTGGTACTGGCTGTTGGGGCTGACACCAAGCTTCAGTACTGTGTCCATACCTGAGAGTTTCTCTGATGCTAAAATCAAACACCAAGAGCCATGTGACATCAGATTTGCACTTGGTACCTGCAAGAACTTCAGTATCCGAAGCAAAAGGGTGATGTTGGTGCAGGTTCTTCACTGTCCGAAGAAACCCCAGGATGTGGCCTACTGCCCCTTATTTGGCAAGTGGAGGGCAAACGTTAAGACAAAGCACCACCAAAGCAGAGTTCAGGGGTTAAGAGAGCACTTCCAGGTTGACGTGTGTTCCCGACGTGGCCTCCGCCAATGATGAATTGACTTCATATGTTGTTTGTTTTCCTCTGAGAGGGGAAGTAAAGATTGTTATGCAAGTGGGACATTCATCTTCCTCATTGTACAACTTTTCTATCCATTTATTTTCCAGTCTTTTGAAAATCTCGCTGTGGAATCTGGAGGATCCGGTCCAGAGAAAGATGATCCGCGAGGTAAGGCTGATGACACACGGCAACTGTTTGGCGCTACTTTTCTGAATGCATGGAGAGAAACTAATGCTGACGTCTCGTTCAAAAGTAGTTTTCTGCTGTTGCTACTCGGCGATCGTGGTGTTGTCTGTCTTGTAGCACTACCAGTTGTCAAGTCCCGGTGACCTGTCAGCTTCACCACATATTAATACATGCAACAGTCAATCCCCTGCCAGCATTACTTACCTTCGCAGGGTATTAGCCGAGGTCAGAGCGGGCTTTTCTCCCTGACTCACAGCCACCGATACTAAACACTTGCACATATGTCCGACGACGGTGAGGGGCATGCTGGATGGGGGATTGGCTGCCGGCGGTCATGTCCAAGCCCATCTTTTTCACAATCCCCCCCATGTGGGATTTGGGTGTCGCTCACAGGGCCGTCCCCGCCGGTTCGGGCCGAGGAGGTGGACGGGACTCTGCAGCGGCGGGACAGCGGGGTGGAGTCGGTGCTGCTCTACGCCAAGGCCTGGTCCAAATACACCAAAGAGCTGCTGGCGTGGGTGGAGAAGCGTCTCAATATGGGTGAGCTTCTGTCTGTATCACATTGAAGTCTATGGAGAAACTTGTCATCCCGTGTGTTAGTATGGCTAACCTTGTGCTCTTTAACTCTTGATGGGGATATTAGCGTATCCACGGGTCCTTTAGAGTCTGAGAAAGTCTGAAATGATCTAATTTTAAAGCCTTTAAAAGCATTAAATACCTGTAGTCGTTGGACATAATGTATCTAAACCTTTAATTTCCTGTTGTCATTTGTCTTATTCTGCCCATTCATACTGTAGTTTCACATCTTTCATTAGCTTGGTTGTTAAGTTGGTCTTAAATTAAATACCATGCGCTGGGCTTTGACCCTTACTGTACCAGAAATAATTCCACACGTCTTTGGTATATGACTTTTAAGATATCTGAATACAGGATACAGTGTACCAGTGTGAGGATTAAGAAAGAAACCCATGTCCTTAGATCAACACATCAGTATGAAGTCTCAACCAAGCCAAGGTTGTGCTCTGTGACAGCTTGTTGAGGAGCCTGGTTAATGAATGGTGGTGGTCTGGTACTCAGTCACTTGGAAAGTCCACACGGTGACGCCAAGCACTCCATCACGCTGTACAGAACATTTCATATCAGGAACTGTACCTGATGTTTTAGTACATGCACTTTAGTTGACTCATTTTTTATTGATTGATTTTATAGATTTATTTCATGACCCAAGGACATTTTGTGATTTAGTGGCTACCAGTTGATACAACGGCATTGTATTGAAGAGAGTGTAACAACAGTTAATACAGGCTTCATGACACTTACATATTTCAAAATGTTTGTACAAACTCCAGAAGCAAGTTGAAACCAACAGGATTTAAAATCTGAAACTTTGACAAGTAATTGACCGTTCAGTCACTATCACAAAGATATTGCAGCACTGTGTGAAAGGTCATATCTGGTGTTCCATATGTGTAACGTTAACCCTTTGTGGTCCGTTTGCAGATATCGAGTGTGCAAAGAGTTACGCCAAAATGGCCGAATCTGCCAAGACGCTCGCAAGTCAACAGGTGACTAGATTAATGTGGACTGGCACTGCCATCACGGTTTGGTTGCTGCCTACCTTTGGGCATTTTGGGGATTGACATTTAGACTTTCTCCTCCTCGTTCAAGGAGTTCATGCCTTTCCGTGAGATCTACATGTCGGCGTTCAAGAATGACATCGAGTACAGCCAGCTGGTGCTTCACACCGTGGCCGCCCTCCAGACCAACAAGTTCATACAGGTACGTCAATTCAGCAAAGCGATCTTGTGATCCACTGATGAAGATGGGAGTTTCTATTGGATTGTGTGGAGAAAATAGGACTGACTGACTCACTTTGTGTGTTGTTTCAGCCTCTCCTGGCCAGAAAGAATGAGCTGGACAAACTGCGAAAAGAGGTCAAGGAGCAGTGGCAGAGAGAGCAAAAGAAAATGGTGGGTTGAACGTCAAAAAAGCACACACACACTTCATTCACACACACGCCTGGGTCAGAAATGAATAGTGGCTTGCTGCAAAAAGACCCTTGAAAAACGCTCCCTCATTGTGAAATAGTCACATGTAACTCAAACCATAACCGGGGAGTCTATAACAGGGGAGTCTGCATGAGAAAGATTCAGTTTTTGGTCAGAAAACGACAAAGTACGCAGCCTGAAGCGGTCAGAAATGTCATCATACAACCAGTAGTACAACACCGTAGTACCACACAAACCACTGCATCAACAAATAAAATAAAAGCACCACTAGCAAAATAAAAATAAAAACTCAACAGTGGAGGATGGAAGATGGACTGGTTGGGGGCAGAGAGGGAAAAGTCAGAACAAATATTAATGTACAAATTGAGTGTAATCAAGTTAATATGTATTAATTATTATTTAATCTTAAGTGACAACTAATTGTTTGGTTAATTAGTAGTAAATTATCTAATGTACATTAATTCATTGTATTGTAACCTAAGAAGTTAAATAATTAAAGTAGTTTTGTACTATCCAGGTTTAAATACTTGGCTAAGGATTCGTAAATGATTAACAAATGATTTGTGAAGTATAAATATGCGTTACGTGGGCCACTATTAGAAAGCTGCAACTGATGTTTACAATGGTTAATAAATGATTAGTAAGAGGTTATGGAGCGTTACCATTAACCCTGAAGAGGAAATCTGGTTTTTCTATCTGAAGTATTGGATTACTGTAAAACTGAGACTTGGTTTGTGGGGATGAAGGAGTCGTAGGATCTGCAGTACTGCGTAAAAGTCTTTAGTTTTTAGCAATTTTTGTTTTTTGCATTAGTGTTTTATATCACTGTTTTGATATTTAGAAACTTTTCATTTCACTATTTTTGAAAGCTTTGCAGAGTGTTTTTACATGTGCCTTAGACTTTTGCACAGTATTGGATATATTTCCCCCTATTATGGAGCGTGCTGTGTTCACATACTGGCTTACTGTGGGAGTGATGTGCAGGTCAGCGGACTGTGGAAAGGCTTACATGTTTCCTGCTTCGCAAAACGAGTGACGTGAAAAAGACCGGTCATACTTATTCACTTCAACAATTGTATGAATTTCTGTCCATGTGTGTCTTTTAATGTTTGTGTGTCTTTATGTACTTGTGTGTTTGTGTTCAGCATGAGGCGGACAGCGCTCTGAGGAAGGCCCGGCTGCTGCAGGCCCAGCGGCACGAGGAGTACGAGAAAGCCAAGGTGTCCACCAGCCGCCTCGAGGAGGAGCAGATGGGTGGAGGAGGAGGAGGAGGAGGAGGAGGAGGAACAGGAGGAGCGGCGGCGGCCAAACAGCTAGAAAAGAGACGCAGGCTGGAGGAGGAGGCCCTGCAGAAGGTACAGGACCTCGTCTCTGGGGCTCGCTTGTGACGTTTTAACAGCAATAACTCATCACCATGTTCATGTTGAGACACGAGGTGTAGTTGCTCTAAACAAACGAGACCATCACACCCTCGGCATCGTGCGCCGCTGGGTCAGATTTGGTGGGAAATCTGCACCACAAAACAAGAACTGTTTTCACCGCAAAGTAATGGACAACTTTATCTCAGTTCCGCTGTTTGAACTGCATAGTTTCAACTTGGACGTTCGCTTACCTGGTCAGAATGCATACCGGCTGTTATCAGGAGCTTATCGGCTCTTATCCTTCTCCTCGCTCTTCAAAACAAACAACACCGGGGAGGGGAGGGGAGGGGAGGGGAGGGGGGGTTGCAGGAGGAGTAACATTCTCTTTGTGACAGGAAGCAGTGGGGCTGATGGGAAATGTGATCTTAATTTTGAGAAAAACATGCTACACGAAGTGCTTCTTCTTCTTCTCCCTCTTCGTCGTCGCTCCAGGAGGTCAATCACATCCCATCAGTCATCCATAACTGTTCACCAAACCTGGAGGAGACAGATTTTACAGCCTGTCTAGTATTTACTACTTAGGTTCTTCACCACTTCAGCTGCGGTGTGTTTTTGAGTTGTGCTGAATGGTGTTGGTTGTGCCCGGCAGGCTGAGGAGGCCAGGGATCACTGCAAGGCCTGTCAGATCGACGTTGGGGAGAAGAGGGTGGACCTGGCCAACACCAAGAGTGAAATCCTCACCCAGCTCCGAGAGCTCGTCTTCCAGTGTGACCTCACGCTCAAGGCTGTGAGTCCAGAGTTGATGCTGCAGGAACGCTGAGTGATTAACCAGTACCAGTACCAGTACCAGTCAAACGTTTGGACACACTTGAACTCATAGAGGGGTCTTTCTTTATTTTTACTATTTTTACACATTTTAGAATAATAGTAAAGTCATCAAAACTATGAAATGACACAGAAGGAATTATGCAGTGATCCAAAAAAGTGTTAAACAAATCAAAACTATCTCATATTTTAGATTCTTCAAAGTAACCTCCCTTTGGCATTCGGCACCAACGAGCAAATAAATCCCACAAATTCACTTTTAAAGAACAACAATCAATCAATATGTGGCCTTTTTTAAATGATGATTTAATCATTCTTGTGATTTAATCAACATTCTCCAAATTCTTTTTTTTTTTCCTTTTTTAATTAAAATTTCGAAATTTAGTTTTAGTTTTGAAAAGAAATTCCTACATAGGCATTAATGTGACTATTTATATTTAAGCAAGCATTTAAGCAACAGCCTTTAGATCAAAATGTCTTTATTATTAATAATAATAATAATAATAATAATAATAATAATAATAATAATATATTTATTTTATATAGCGCTTTTCTGAGAACCGAAAGACTCTTTACATTAAAATCACAAAGAATAAAAGCCAATATTAAAATAAAATCGAGAGAAGAGAAAACACACAAAGGCTTTAAGATCATGAGAAACCTTTGACTGGTACTGTAGCTGTTGTTGTTTAGCCGTGGCCAGGCTGGCGTGGTTCCTACCTTCCTACCGTGGCGTCCTCCGGTGACTCTACTCTGCTCCTTGCTTCCAGGTGACGGTCAACTGGTTCCAGCTGCAGCAGGCCCAGGTTGTGTCTCTGCCCGTCAACCACCAGAGTCTGTGTGAGAACGCCAAGCTGTACGAGCCGGGCCAGCGCTACATCGACTTCGTCAGGAGTTTGCCCGCCGACCGGCCTCGCGGGGAATCCCACTCCTTCGATTCGGGCGTCAACACGGGGTGAGGCGCCGACACACCGAAGACATAGAAAATGATTCAAGACGAGAGAGAAAAGTAAAGGAGAAGGTCTTAGTCAAGGGGACGTGGGTCTCGTCTTTGAGTAGTGTCATGTTTGGATTCAGGTGGAGTCTGATACATGGCACCAATAGGAATGTGGTAATACCTAAATCCAACTCGTTCAGCTCCCTCAGTTGTCAATGTTTACGTTTATTTGGGGAATTGTACCTAAGGAAAATACTCCAGGGGTCTTTATAGGGGTCCCAGGGGTGCTTGAAGGGGTCCCAGGGGTGCTTGAAGGTGTCCCAGGGGTCTTTATAGGGGTCCCAGTGGTGCTTGAAGGGGTCCCAGGGGTCTTTGAGGGGTCCCAGGGGTCTTTATAGGGGTCCCAGGGGTGCTTGAAGGGGTCCCAGGGTCTTTGAGGGGTCCCAGGGGTGCTTGAAGGGCTCCCAGGGGTCTTTGGAGGGTCCCAGGTTTCACTCTCACCAGTATATGCAGTTATACAGTCAAACACTAAATCAGCAAATGACAAAAAGCTTCCCATTAGAGATACCTCTGGTCCAATGGGGGTTCTGTAATAGCAGAGTAATTGCAGCACTGTAAAACACGCTGGGGGGGGGGGGGGGTTGGCGGTTGGGGGGCGTGGGGGGGGTTGTTTTGGAGAGCGTCTAACAATCGAGTGCCTGCAGGCCTTCCTGCGGAAATGTCTGGTCACGGGAGAGAGGAGCTGCAGATTTCACTACACCTTTCTGAAGGGGTTTCTCTTCGTTAGCGGTCTATCCCATAATGCACGTTGTTTCTGATGACCTGGAGAGACCTGCTGCTGGTCCTGCTGCATTTCTTTAATGTCAGTTCCAACTAATCCGTCGGTGAGGTGCCAGCTACGTTTGGCCTGAGACCCACGGCTGTTGTTACACAGCTTCCTTTTGAGTCATCGTTGTTGACGTGTGGTTCATGGTCACACACACACACACACACACACACACAAGGAAACCTAAACAACACACACACAAGGAAAGGAAACCTAAACAACACACACACACACACACAGCAGGCAGATGGAAATTAGAGAGCGCTTTGTTCACAGAACCCCCCCCCCCACCCCACCCCTAATCTCTCTGATGAAAAGAATGAATCATGGGTGATGGGAAAGGAAGCCTAAACAACACACACACACGCACACACGCACACACACGCACACACACGCACACACACACACACACACACACACACACACACACACACACACACACACACACTCTCAAAAGGTTAAATATAGACTGGTATGGGACACTCAGTCTAGAGTCATGCTCTGGCTCTCTCTAGTGAATCAGCCGTTCTCAAGACTCCATTAATTGCCATTTTATTACAATGAGCTGCTCTTTGATGTTTCATGATTTGGGATGGGATTAGTCAAATGCAGCGTTGGCACCATGTTGTTTCAGATTGATTCCCGTCTCATGGACAAGAGCATCTGTCATACAGCAACAGGAATCACAGATACTGATCAATGAAACATTGTCTGTAGAGCGTACGGTGCAGTTTGTCTTGATATTCCCCTTTAACACCTTGAATATCTCCACCAGAACCTTACACCAAGTATTCGTCTGTTAATCAAAATCGGTCCACTACCAATATGATGAAGGTGAGACTATGGTTTTACCCAACAGCTTCAGGGTGCCTTGAGGAGCTGCTAACCCACCTGGAAGAATTTAGTATGGCTTTCAATGGAGAGTTTTAGTGTCCCGTGATGGTCTCAACGCTGTTCAGAGGCTTTTCCAAGATAACATTTCAGAGGAAACACTGCATTTAAAAAAATTTTCATCATGAAAATAGTCAGATATTCAATATTGGCACAAAATATCTGCAGCGTCAGTCTAAAAATATTAGTTTTAGTCAAATTAATATTAGTCAAAAAACCCACATCAATGAAACCCTTGTAGCTGCTCTGGTCACCAGCATCAAAACCGCCACTGCACCTCATTATTTTCATTCCCTGGTTTCTTCTTCAGGATGCTTTTCACCAAGCGCTCAGTAAGCGGCAGCCACTCATCCCACGGTAACCTGTCGCAGGTGTCCGTGACCTCCGACCTCCTCGGTGCAGACGAGGTGGACAGTCCCACTCACGCTCGACCCACCAAGATCGCAGAGAGGCGCTCCAACAGCAGCACCGACATCCAAGGTAGACCATTTAGCTGCTGCTCTTCTCCAGAGCGTCTTGAACATGTGACCTTTCTGTTACAGGACAGTCTCACTAAACACTAGGCCATCATGACTAAACCATGTAGTATTGAATAATTTGATCTGTATTTACTTAAATGAAATATCCACCCTAAAACACTTTCAAGGTTTTGGTGTCGGCCCCTCAGAGTCACAGAACAAGGACTTCTTTCTAGACATTTTGCACCGATGTTCAATAATCCGCTGTAGAAGATGGCAATTTCTTCACCGTCAGTAGCCTCAATAGACCTGAATTCAATGTGGTGTGGTTATGGTATGAAGGGGTTACCTCGGTTGCTTGGGTAAACAACCAATATAAACCAATATGAACAAAAATCAATTATAATTTTAGAAAAGCATTGATTTATTCTTTTCTTTTTTTTGTTAAAATAGCCTGTCCGCATATAACCTGGATCAGTTTGATAGTGTCTACCTAAAAAGGTGATTCTACTAGGTGGGTTTACCCCCCCACTACATCCCTGATTATAGGAGTAGGTTCCTAATATGACAGATTCTGATTGGATGCTCCTGCATTTTGGAGCCAATCCTCGAAGATGTTCCCATTGGATTACAAAGGGCTTTAAAACTATGGATCATTGTGTATTAAGTGAGCATTAAATTGTACCTTTAACCATTAGCATCTAGGGGTAGACTATCAAGGAGATCAGCCTATTCGACAACAGCTAATTCCCTGTTGTTGATTGTAATTAAAACCCTTTTGTTTTACGTATGCATGCAAGCTGGAATCCACCCGGATCTCTTTAGAGGATCTTTGGCTAATCAGTGCATCAGTGGTTGATGGCTTGATAACCTTTGAGTCCATCCAGGTGAATTGATGGCCAGTCGTAGCCCAATAGGGGAAACAATACTAAAGGTTGATAGGTGCCAAGTGGCCGTTGCACTCTGCAGGTTGATTAGATGATTGATTAGATCTCATGTTGTAATCTTTCCCCTAGCACTTAGGATCCAGGGCCCATTTCGTCCGTGGGTCTCGGCTAGCCAAGGCGGCGGGATGTGCAGCGATTCAGAAAGCGCCGGTGGAAGCAGCGAGTCCCGATCCATGGACTCGCCCACCGCCAGCCCAGGTAAGACCCCCGACATTGCAAAACCTCCCAAACGCAACCTCAATTTTACCTCAAGCTCGTCATTCAGTATCTCTAAGGGATCCTGTTCCTCCAAAGCTATTATCAAAACATCTTAATTTGGCTTCATTTTGTTCAGTCTTTGATTTTGTAAGAGTAGGTGTCATAAATAGATCCACCCTTTTGTGATGATGCTACTGGCCTACTATCACTCAACATAGTGTTAGCATAGAGCACCGGAGCCAATGACATGGGTGATTTTGTCTATGTTGTCATCACTCAACAGGTAAGTTAAGACAATCTGACAAAAACTTGGTGGATTCCTTTATGGCCATTACTTTCAATTGACCTAGTACTATATTGCTGCTGTCATGGGGGTAAAAAACATCAAAACACCTCTAAAACATCAGGTCAGTTAGCCTTATGTCATGGATAAAGCAGCCACTCACTGAATGTGATGGACAGGAGGGGCGTTCCTCGGCGCTGACTGTTTAAACTGGCTCCGAGGCCCGCCAACTTGATGTTCACCCAAGGGTGTTGGCAGTTATATCCCAGAATCAAAGGGTTCAGCAACAGTTTGACAGCAGTGCCTCTCTGCTGTGCAGTATGTAACGGAGTCAGAGGCAACACACACACACACACACACACACACACACACACACACATATATTTTCAAATGGTGACATGGGAGTGAGTTGAGTTTCTGTGTTTGCCCTGTTGCTACGCTACACTACCAGTGTCACAATGTTATTCTACAGAAGTACTTACAAGTCCTGAAACAAGATGTGGCAAGCCGTCTCCGAACTCAGCAGGGGAAACATTACTGAAATGTCAGGAGTGTCAGTGTGTGTTACTACTACTCATCCTCTTCATCTCTATTGGGACACACGGCCGCTCAGTCGATGTTGCTATGGTACTCTTTATTTAGTGTTTACTGCTGACACTTCAGATTACGTCTCCCCTTTGTCATAATTTCATTGTAATTTGTAAATCATTGAGTTGCTACCAATAAATGTGTTATTGACCTGATTTGACTGAATGTTGACTTGAGAGAAACAAAGTGTAGATAGTGAGCCAGTACCCCATTCTCTTCCTTTTCGTGCTACAATTGGTTTTTCCACCGCAGGAACACTCCAGGAACTTCGTACTATTGGTACTTACTTCCAGGAACTATGACCTTTTTCACCGGGGGAACTAGCCCTGAAAAAGGTTCCTCTTGGATAGTTCCTGGTCCCAAAAAAAGTTCCTGCTAGCGAAGTAGTACTTTTTGGGAACCATTGGGGCGGAGTTGCAGTATTGACGGCCAAACGCTGTGCTTGTTCAATTGCTGCTTCAACTTTGGCGTGTTCCAGAAACCTTCCTAATATCACGTTCATACTAAAGTAAAGACCAACAAAGATCAACACCTGAGTTGCTTGCTGTTGTTGTGGGTTGTCGTACCTAAATGACATATGAAACCAAACAGTCACATACTCCTCCAACCTGGAACTCTTTTGGGGAACTAAAAAGGTCCCTGCTCAAAAAAGTACCCAAACGGTTTCAGGTTCCTGCCGTGGAAAAACAACCAATTAGTTTCTTTATAATTTAGCATCTGTCACATTCTGTCACTGTTTGTTGCTGCCATTAGGTATTTAGTTCAGCAGTAAGATGGGGGATGACTCTGCTGTCCTTGCAGGCTGTGGTAGAAGGTTATCATTGCACCATTGTAGATGTTTAAATGTATGAAAATGGCCTTAATATTAAATGGCTCCGTTTCCAGTTGTACTAAAGTACCTGTAAACCTCCAGCGTAGAGTTTATCCCTGATTATCCTCGTTATTGGGCTCCTCAAGCAAAGCACCAAGGTTGCTGATAGGGGCTGGTGGGAAATCATTGATCAGTGTATGGAGGTGTGAATCACCCTGCATCCCCGACTGGCACTCTCAACAGATCTGGAAGTCGACCGCGCCTTTTCAGTCGGCGTACTTAAACTCTGAAATGTCCCTCAGTCCAGAGCTCGGTTCTCGTCATTCACGCCAATGTAATGGAGGCCGCAGGAGACTGAAAGGAGGAGAATTCAACAGCATTCACTTTCTGTGAGGATGAGGACTCACTGGTGTGTCCTGTCTTCCTGTGTAGGAGACTTCAAGAGGAGATTACCCAGAACTCCCTCCACCGGTACCATGTCGTCCGCTGACGACCTGGACGAGAGAGAGCCTCCCTCCCCCTCTGATAACGGTGAGTCACACACACCATACATTTCATGTTTTTGTAACGTATCATATTCATATCGTTTCATACCGTACATTTCCATTCATTTCTTCTTTGTCTCAGTAAGTACGACTGCTGCAGCGAATGTTTTTCCTACCGCTCATTCATGCATTTCCGTACTTGCTTCCTCTCTTGCTTTCTTTCTTGTTTTCTTACGTCTCTTGCTTTCCCCTCTTGTTTTCTCTCTCCAGGTTTAAGTGAGATGGTAATAGAGACCGCCAGCTCCCCGGGGCCCTTCAGAAACACCCAAATGTCCAAGGCAGCTCAGACCCACAAGCTGAGGAAGCTTCGAGCGCCCTCCAAGTGCCGCGAATGCGACAGCCTGGTGGTGTTTCATGGGGCCGAGTGTGAGGAGGTGAGATTGGTTTCATAATAACGAATGAAAAACCTTTTAACCTTCACAGAGAACTGGGTCCATGTAGTGGGTCTACAGCACGACAGAGTGTTACATATTCAAGATGAATCACTCATGGTCAGCAAAAATCTAACAAAAACAAAATCGAAAGACCCCCTCCCTCCTCTCAAAAAAAAATGTGAATATGTGTAAAACTTGAAACTGGCCGTAAGCCGTCCACAGAGACCAAACCCACCAGTTGGTCTCAGTCGGGGGCATGGGCAATGGAAACTAAAGACCTTTTGTTCATCTTCTGAGGAATTGGTCCAAACCCAACTATCGCCCCAGTGTTCTTTCCCCTTCTGCTTACATTAGATCCAGTTTCATTCCATATTTATTAGCTACACCGAACAAGACAATGGCAAAAAAAAGTTAGTCAGCTGAAAGGTTAGCTTGTGGTTTTTCAGCTAGGTTATGTAACGCTGGCGGACACATTGACAAGCATGCAACCAGCGTAAAAGAATGTAACTCTCCTGTGTATTGGAATCAGCCCAAGGAATGCATTACAACGATCAGTTCCCAGACTTGAAGCCTTCACAAACTGTCCTGGTTGTCCTTGCTGGACTTGATTAAAAGGGGAATCCAATCTAAACACAGTAAATTTAAAGAGTCTTCAAAAGATTGAATGGATTTAATAAGAGAATTATTGAGACGTTACTTTTGCTGCTGCAATGAGCCAATTTCCCCATGGGATCAATTAAGTTTCATCTCTTCTTACCCAATATGGACATTTCAGCAGCTTGTGGAAACCTTTTAATGACTGTGATTTCAATGTGTCTCTGCAGTGTTCATTGGCCTGCCATAAGAAGTGTCTGGAGACCCTGGCCATCCAGTGTGGCCATAAGAAGCTCCATGGCAGGCTTCATCTCTTTGGCATCGATTTCACCCAGGCAGCTAAGAACAGTCCGGACAGCATCCCCTTCATCATCAGGAAGTGCACGTCTGAGATTGAGAACCGAGCGCTCAACATTAAGGTATTTTCACAGTCAGATTTTATATCATCATATTTAAACATCAATATACCATTGTCAAACTGATTGTGATACCTTGGTATAATTACTGTAAACAAATGAGACCGTGGTGGAGCCTCCAGCTCACAACAGTGGTATTGTTAGTGCTAGCGTTTCTCAAAATTCAAGTCCACAATTCCCATAAACCCTGTTGCAAAGACAATGTTGCTTCCTGTCTCCCTTCCCTCCCTTTACCGAAGAGGATAAACATGTTGAAAGTCTCCTCCCGTGCCATAAAGCAAGGCTGGTTGATGCTCTTTATTTTATATATATTTTTTATTGAGGGATCATTAAAGTTAGTAAATTAAAGTAAATGTTCTCTTATGTTCCCATGTCAACTGCTCTTTGTTTCTGTGCTGTGAAGGGTATCTACCGTGTGAACGGAGCCAAGTCTCGGGTGGAGAAGTTGTGCCAGGCGTTTGAGAACGGCAAGGACTTGGTGGAGCTCTCCGACCTTTACCCACACGACATTAGCAATGTGCTCAAACTCTACCTGAGACAGGTGGGCTTCTTTTGCAGTAATATCACCTCAAAAAAGGAAGAGATGTGCAGTTAAGCCTTCAAAGCATTTTAAAATGTACAGATAGCTGATAAGTGGAGTAGATCTGCCTGACGCAGGCTGTGATTTGAAGCCACTTTGCTCTTATTTGCTTGAAGCAGATGCAAATGGTATTTGCAGACAATAGTAAGTAGTAAGTAAGCTAGCTAATGAAAGATACAACAGAAATGTCCAATGAAGAGGTCATTTATCACCATGCACAATAATACTGTCATTTGCTTTTTTTGCACCGTCCTCCATGGAGGTTGTTTCCTAAACAGAGTACGGTACAGAAAGTGAAATAAATCTCAGAGCCTGGCGAAGTAATCGTTGGTATTGATGAACAACCCTATCAAACACTGGCAGATATATAATGGCCATGTTGTGGGCAGTAGAAATATTACTTATTGCACATTAAAAAAAGAAAAGAGCCAATAAGGCGACCCAAACAAGGACATGAGATAGTTAATGTGTACTCTGCTCTAGCACAATAATATTTATTTCTCCTTGTTTATTGTGGGTACATACCCCCCACCTCTCCTCCCCCCAACTGTTTATTTCTTCCTTTCTAATCCCATTCCACTTGTCTATTTGTCTTCATATTTTGGTTGTCCCAGTTTATTTTTAACTTTGATTTATTTATTTATTTCCCTTTTTTTTTTTCCAGCTTCCTGAGCCCCTCATCATGTTCCGTTACTATAACGACTTCATTGGTTTGGCCAAGCAAAGCCAGAGCATCATCGTGGAGGAGGTGGAAGCGTCGCGGCTCAGTCCCACCCCCGTGACCCCGGCCCAGGTCAGCGTCGAGCTCAACCGAGTCCTCTTCAAGATCAAGGACCTGCTGAGGCAGCTGCCACTGGCTCATTACAAGACCTTGCAGTTCCTCATAGAGCATCTGCACAGGTAGGTGCTGCATGCAACAAAAACATTCTCACCAGCACATAGCACTAAGGCTAGGAAAACATGAAGGCATAATTGTGTGATATGCTCATACAACATAAATGATCTTCTCAATGTCTCCTAGATTTTACATTCTTTGAGCAATTGGAAAATTTGACCCACTTCTAGACCCACTGTTTATTTCCACCCCACCAAAGAAGAAAACAGGAAACCGAGGATAGATCTTTTTAGTCCATATAATATAAAGTATCCAAATAGACCCACTGGTTCCGAAAACATAACAAATTGTGACAGACAATACAATAAAATACAATGGCAGGACACAACGACTTATTTTTTGTGTGTGGTTGACGTGGTGATTTACAGTTGAACTACATAATCAAAAGTGAAAATCGAATTTTTACTTCTTGGCAACCTTCACAGGTGTCTACTGTCTGACTTGAATTTTTCCCTCCCCTCCCCCCAGGGTGACGGAGCAATCCGAAGAGAATAAGATGACGGCCAGCAACCTGGGAATCATCTTCGGCCCAACGCTGATCAAACCGAGGCAGACGGACGCTGAGGTTTCCCTCTCCTCTCTGGTGGATTACCCCTACCAGGCCCTCATCGTGGAGCTCCTGATCAGACACTACCAGATGGTGTTCGACACCCCCCTCAGCCCCCTGGCCGGCACCTCGCCCACCGGGGAGGACGCCCACCCCCACCCCGACACTTGTCTGACAGCTCATGAGAAGGAGCAGCAACTGAGCAGGCACTCAAAGTCCCTGGGAGACATCAAGGAGGTGAGGCGAGAGACACAACAGAAAATGGTTCAGACTCGTAGCATGAGGTTGATAATGGCAGATGTATAGGTTAGAGATTCCACACTGAAAGTTATGTTGTCTTATTTTATGTGTAGCATTCTTAAACATCAATATATCATTGCTAAATGAATTGTGATGCCATGGTATAGTTACATAAACAGATGGGACCATGGTGGAGATGTCTGGTAGCCTCTATCTCACACCAGTGGATCCTTGATTCTTCAGTCTAATGGTTTCTCTTTGGCTTTACTGAAGAAGATGAACATGTTGGAAGTGATTTTTCCATGGGCCCATCACTCCTTCCACCATCCCCAATTGTGAGAAACTTTATCTGTTTGCTCTGGAAGAACAGCGCCCTCTTCCTGTTTTGTGCCATAAAGCAATCCAGCGGATTTCCTTCCAAATCTGACTTTGTGGCACATACAATGATTTATTGATGTTAAAATGCCATACGTAGCACGTTTTAAAAGCTTGTCCATTGCATCAGTTTGATAACCGCAATATAGGACTGTCTGTCTGACTGTTTGTTTGTTGTCTGTCCTTATCTGTGTTCTGTCTTACCATCACAGCAGAGCTCTAAGGTGTATAAGAGGCATTCCTCCATAATCCCTTCTTCCCACTTACTGGCTGAGGTCCAGGAGACCATGCCATGCCTTGATGGGAGAGACTTTGAACCTGGTCAGTATTGTTATGAAGGTAGATACCCAGTAGATAGCACCGTAATTATCCACCTATATAACTCATAATCCAGAAGAACAGTTGTGGCCAAGATTATTGCCCCCCTTGCATTGTGCAGATATTGTACAATATCTTCTGAAATAAAAATCTTTTTTGCTTTCAAATTTGAAAAGCGCCATGAGCTTGAATATTGACAGCCTTTAGAACAATTCAAACCACCTGCCACAAGATCAGCACGGCCTCCACAAAATAAAAGATATTCTTAGCATTGAACTTGGTATGTTACCGTCCATGAAGTGACAGTAACATTCATGCACATTGACTTCCATACATCATTTTACCTGGCAGATTCATGTCTAATTTTTCTTCATGTCTCTGTTTTAAGCTGACGATGTGGATTCAGAGACCTTCGATGGGGGTTTGTCATCGAGTGTCCCTGACGTCCAGAGGTCTGGTGAGAGAGGCCTCAGTCGTTCTCATCACATCACCATCACCAGGGTCCAACTCCGACACCCTCGAAACAAACTCTCCTCCCGGCCGGTCAGCATGCCCGGTGAACGGCACCTCAATCGTGGCCACGTAGACGAGAACAACGCCCGAAACAGCACCGAACAAGACGACGGGAAGGGGAGCGGTTGTGACTGGTCTATTGAAGAGGTGTGCGAAACCGAGAAAACAAAGTCGCGAGTGAGCACACATTACCGGAGTACGTTCATCGACACCCAGACGTTACGCAGGACTTGGGACAAACAGTACAAGCACTATGATGTTGCCTCTAGGACTGCCAAGATCATGGCCAGTTCTTCAACAGAGAGTACAGCGGGGGACGCCGGCAACTTATCAGCGTCTGTGCCGGCGTCCACATCAGCCTACTCCCTTGGAAGTACTGGGAGCACGGGTAGCACCATCTACCCCAATAGACCTTACACCATCTCGGTGCGACCCAACAGGACTTTAAGAAGGGAAGACAATGTGGGCGAGCACAGCCCTGTTGCAACGGCTTTCAGGGCTCCCAGGACTCTGCAGCCTCCCCCGGGAACCTTCTACAAGCCCCCTTCAGGGAGAAAAGCCAAAGTGCTGGAGAACTGTGTGTTGGCTAACAGTGCCGAAGAAGAGGAGGAGGAGGAGGATGACGAGGAGGAAGAGGAAGAGGAGGAGGATGAGGAGCTGGGGATTGAGATTGAGGTGTCTGTGGATGAGCCTCTTGAGGAGGACATAGAGGCTGAACAGGCGGCCATGTCTGCCTCCATGCCCCAGTCGCTAAGCTCCAGCCCAGAGGAGCTTGGCCAAAACCAGGCCAAACCAGTGTACCAGAGACTAAGGCCCAGGCGACTCCAAGAGGTGGAGCATCGAGAGGCTCATTTTGTGTGATCCTCTGACACCCATAGGTAACCATTGAGAGTCAATGGCCATCAGAGAGCTCCAATGTGAATATGTGCCATATTGTATTAGAGAATATTTGCATGGACTTTGCAAAGAAAATTACCTGTGGAAGTGTTCTATATTAATATATTACCTGTTATCTCGATGGACGTCCCATGATTTTGGGCACTGGGTGGTAAGAAATAATGTATCATCGGTCCTAAAACAAAAAACAGGATGCACTTATAATGCTGTATTTTTTAAGTTGCTTCACCTCATTATCAAACCAATATTTCATTTACCAATCACTTTCTCAATACTCACTAGCACCAGGTCAGAATATTTATAATTATTTTTTAAGCTGTGCAATTACATTTTATTAGAATATTTTGCATAAAGGTCTTACGTGCTCACTATGTATGTATGTTTATATACCAAAAATACTATGATTTCAGCTGTTACACCAGTGTATATAGCCACTACATTGAAAAAGAGTTTGGTGCACTTACTTGGCTTCCACAAATCTTTTCTGAATTGCATGTTTCTGCCTACTGTAAGTCAGAATATTGTAAACGGTGTTATGTTTAGGTTATATTTCATTTCAATAACGTGTATAAAGCAATATAATCACTTTTGTTACATGCTATACTTGGTATCATGATTGACATTTGGTAATGTTACAAAGCACCACTTGCAGAGGGTATACATCCACTTGTTTTTATACTGTTGAACTCATTGGTGTCAACTTAAACTGAAAAGCTTTTAGAAATGCCATTGGATTCTGTTATGCCGATATCTTTCTTGTTTTAATGAGGATATAACCTATAAATGTCTTGATAGCCAAAGCAGTTTTTTTTTCTCTTTTTACAACTGTAGTAGTTTTATTAATAACCATAATCTTACATGTTCATTTTACGTGGTAAATGGTGTAAGTGCATCATTTATTTAAATGGTATGTTTTTCATGGTAATCTGCAAGGTTGACAGAATGTGTAATTGTATTACGTTCAGTGTACAAAATAGGTACATGAAAACAAACACCTTTTTGTAACTTATTAAAAAATATCTGACAACTTCCAAAAATGTTTTGTTTTTCCTGCAGAATTCTAAATTTGCAACTCCTTAATCTATGCAATATTGACATTATTATGTCATGTATTTGACCAAAACCAAGTCGTATGATAGTTTTATAAATGGGGATACTAGACCATGTGAAGTTGTAATTAAAGCGCTGCATCAGTGAAATCCAGTGTGCACTCATACACCAGGCAGTATGGTAGAAGTCACACAAGCATGACCAGCTCAAGGTTGATGCGTAGTCCATTCACATACCAGGAAGTACCTCAGTGATTTCCTGTACTGTAGTGGCTAAGTCAACGCTTGAATTCAATATTTTGTTCCACAATTCTTAGTTCCAACAACACTGCACTACTGCAACACTATGGTATTAACAGGCGGACTTTATAAACTCAACATAGTTTCACACACTCCAGTCATGCAGAAGCCCCCCAGCCCCCACCCCTCTACCTGAGCACCTATAAAGCGCTAACATATTTTAGGCCTGCTGGTTAGGTCATGTAGGTCTGGATGAGAGGAGTTAGCGCTCTCCCAGCACTGAGAAAGAAGATTAAATCAATCTGCTTAACTATTCACAAGGTCTGGGAAACGAGCTGTGTTAGCAACCCAAGGAACAATATTTGGTGTTATGCTGTACTCATTAGGTGTCAGTCCACGGTATAACTGTTCCTCTGAGGTAAGTGATATGTTGTACTAACCTATGGTCATGTTTTATCATTTATTCATACATAATGAAAGCAAATGGTGATGCAGTTGTGATACTATTGCATAATGCCTATACTGCCCGTGAACTATAGAGGAAATACCATGTGTACACAGGATTGTGCTCCTTGCTTGTGAAATGAACCTAGACGATACAGAGTGTATATTTATAGATGGTGGAAAGTTGAGTCTTTGTACGGAATAGTCAGCCTCTGACCATGTGAAGCGTCTTGAGCTTATTAACCCCACTACAGTGCTATTACTAGCCTTGACCTGGAGCACTCAATGAATGTACAGCTTTACTATGTAGACAGCAGCGTAATGTAAATGAAAATTCCAATTGAATTATCTTTGAAATGGATGTGTAGGAACTATTACTTAAAGGTATTTCTTTTCTGTTGAATTTCTGTATAAAGTAAACATTGTACTTTGAGCAGTAGCAAAACAGGACCCTACTTGGCAACCATATTCTATTTTTTTAATTCCACATTAGTCCTAACTATTTTTAATATGGACAATATTTTACTATATTTCAACACTGGATTGAAAGCACTCTGCTCTCTGTAAATATTACATTCCTTAATGATATTACAGAAAAAGCAGATATGAAGCATCGCACAAGGACATGTTAAAGTATGATTGTTTTTACTGTATCACAGTAGTTCTACAGTTAAAAATACAGCAAATGATAACCTCCAGCATCATTTGTTATATGAAAGTGATTGGTACTTATAACTGTTGTAACACACTCTCTTGAACAAGTACTTGGGGGACAGCAGCAAACTTAACAGTAAACACGACATGCTAATATTAACACTGACCCATTTTGAGATGGTTTTATAATTTATTATTATTAAGGTGGTTTTATTTTGCTCGTAAGATAGTTGTGGGCTGGTTGAATACAGGTCTGTGGGCTGGTTGAATACAGGTCTGTGGGCTGGTGGCGACCCCTGCGGGGGTGAAAAGGTGGAGTCATGGGGGCGGGCAGCCAGGTCCAACTCCTGCTGTGGAAGAACTGGACCATCCGCAAGAGGCAGAAGGTAAAATCCTCCTATCCATCAATACATACAACAGTTCTCCTGCTGAGAGTCGTGGTTACCGAAAATACATTCAGGTGACATCCTTTGCTGATGATACTGGATTATATACTACTATACTATACTACATCTCCTATAGCCACTGATCGGCATCTTCCTTGAGGGATTTTCTCCCACTCCTCCATACAGAAGTCGGCCATCTCAGTGAGGTTTGAGGGCGTCTCACATGAACAGCCGCTTAAGGTGCTGCTACAGCATTTCAAATGGATTTAGGTCATCGTCTTGTTGAATAACCAACTTTGGCACAGCTTTAGCTCTCGGACCGTTGGCCTGGTGCTTTGCTCATGAATTATCTGGTTTCCCTCAGAATTCATGGTTCTCTTAGTGATGTTGAGTCTTCCAGGTCCAGGAAAAACAGCCCCAGACCATGAGACTCCCACCACCATGCTTGACTGTAGGGATAAGGTTGTTTTGGTGGTGGGTAGTTTGGGGTTTGACTGTTAACTTTGTCTCAGATTACATAAATATGGAGCACAATGGTACAGTTGTTGGTCCTTAGATCACTGATCATGAGCTCAACCACCCATTGCTAGATGTCACAATGTGCCAATTCCTCTCCTGTGAAGCTTTACCAAAGATGTTCAAAACCACAGTAATTCACTACAGGACATATTGGACATGCTACTTGCCTCATACACCACTTACAATTCAAGTTTACAAGAAACTCTGTCAAGACTTAAGTAGACATTTTGTGTCTTAGCTGTCCTTTTTTAGCAGTTTTGGTTAACACCTTTCGAAAAGATTTTGTCTATAAAATGAATGACCAGTGAGTCTGAAAAATGTTGATAAAACACAGTTACAAGGTGTATGTTGTGTTTCATCCAGGTGCGGTTCTTCATGGAGATCATGTGGCCTGTGATGCTGTTCATGGGGCTGGTGTGGCTAAGAAGAGCCAATCCACTCTACCGCCAACATGAATGTAAGCAAACAACTCTTTATAAGTCTCAGGAAAATATTAGCACTTTAATCAACAGAGATGGAAGAAGAAAATATCTTAATATCATGGCACACTTTTTGTAATTGCTCATAAATGATTTGTGTAAGTGGGAGCAAAATGGCTAACGGTATCTCCTCTGGCTCAGGCCACTTCCCCAACAAGGCCATGCCGTCCACAGGGATCCTGCCATGGATGCAGGGCATCTTCTGCAACGCCAACAACCCTTGTTTCCAGTACCCCACCCGCGGTGAATCCCCTGGCCTGGTGTCCAACTACAACAACTCCATGTGAGCATCACCCAGGGCTGGTAGAGGAAGGTCATTTTAGGCTAGAGGTTTTGGATTCACATGACACATTGGATCTGAGATAAAAGGGCAAAGGGATAAAGGAGAGGGAATATGTCAGAGAGAATATGTTTAAATGGGATTTCTGGCTATTCAAGATGTGGACCTGAGGTTTTACTTATAGTTGCTGTCAATCTGTACATCCCATTTTTTCCTCTCTAAATGTATGTCTACAGAAACAAGTCCAACAGTGTGTACAGCAGAGTGTGTGATCTGTTATTGCCCTCGTTCCTCAGATTGGCTCGGTTTTATTTGGATGCCCAGGAGATTCTGTTCAGTGACCCAGAGTTCCTTCAGCTCGGTCGCCTTTGGAGGGAGCTGACGGACATGAGTAACTTCATGGACACCCTACGCACCCATCCTGAACAGCTCTCAGGTCAGTGCTGCAGGCCTCCATTAACACCAAACTTCACAGTCATGGTCTGCAGAGGCAAATCCAAGGTCAGTCAGGTGTTCTGGTGAGTTGTTGAACACTGAAGCAGATGTGATTGGATTGTGATTGAATTCCACATTCAATTGGAACATGATACGGTAGATCTGTAATAATTCCCTTAAGCCTATACTATATATAGCATTATAATTACGAGACCAGCTACTTCTACTGGTCTCCTCCTAGAAGAACAAGGAGTTTAATGGAATTTAAGTCCTTTGTGGCCTATACTTGAGCGATATTGAATAATGAATGCCAGGTTATGATTGGGAACACCATGAGCAAGTAAACAACACAGGAAACAAAACAGGATTTCTTCTCTGATCTCTTATCAGCTTTTCATTCATGGGCGCATATTGGTCGTTGAAAATCTTGTAACCAACCGTGAACCTCAGATACACCTCAGTCAGCCTTTTACCCTTACTGACCTCATAGCCCACACTTCTTTCCCATCAGTCCTGTCTGTGTATCCTTACGGTGTGACAGGATTACATCACGTGGGCTTAAGAAAGGCCCGCGCATAGTGGGAACGTAAGCCGCTTACTTTCTCCACCAGCGTGCTGTTTATTTAGTGAGAAAGCGATCCACATGTCCCTACCGCAAACAAGAGAACATAGAAACACTGGTACCATCTCCGGGGACGCCATGCTAGCATTCCTGCGATAACGTCAATATATACACCCGGAGCTAATGTTAATATGTATAGATCAAGAAAAAGGCATCCTTGCTGGAAAAATAAATCTGTGCAGCGAAGCCAAGTGCATTCCAGCCTGTGAATGATTACGTCTGGCCTGTCTCGAACCTGCCGAGTTATGTAAACAATGAAATTTATCCAACTGAGCAGACATAGATTATTTGAGCAACCATGTGTACTCACTTCATTTCTGAGGCCCTGGGTTGTCAGTAAGTGGCTTACCAGTAATCACAAGCATTTGTGTGTATGTGTTTGTGTGTGTGTGTGTGTTAGTGTTGTGAATGTGGGAATGTGTTGGTGAATGTGGGTGTGGACATACATGTTGGTTTTTACCCTCTCAGTTAAATGAACACGGGTGATTTGAAGTCCTGGGTGGCTTCGTGACACCATCGCCTCACAGCTAGAAGGTTCTAGGCTCGAATCCCTGGGCCTTTCTGTGTGGAGTTTGCATGTTCTCCTCATGTTCTCTTCATGTTCTCCTCATGTTCTCCTCATGTTTGTTCTCATGGGGTTTCCTCCCACAGTCCAAAGCCAGGTGAATAGGCCATAAGTGTGATTATGTTTGTGTATGTGTTCGCCCAGAGATGGACGGCATGTTCATGTGCTTTTTGGTTAGAAATGAAAACAAACATGGAGGTGATGAAGCAACTGATTTATGTCTGGCTGCTTCCAAAAGAACATCTAGATCTATCTGTTAGCAAGACCAGCAAGGGAGGAACATAAGGGGATTTGTCAAGTTTAAAGTAAGCAGATAGCGTCAACAGACAGAACGATGTTGGTTAAGGCACCTACGTCCCAACTTGGCCAAATTGCGAACCATCTGGAATCCTGACTTCCCCAACCTGGGAGGACGTTCCAACACTACCTCCTGGTGGGAATGTCGAAATGTCTGATAAACCCAACAGCACATGAAATCACAGTCAGAGTGTATTGAAGACAGTGTGGAGCTCAGAGTGCAAGAGGCCTGCCAGATGTCCTCACCGCCACTACCCACCTCCATAGATCAAACCCACCTCCGTAATGGATTGCTTCTCATTTCCCACACACACACACACACACACACACACATACACACACACACATAGAGTCATGCATGTCACATGAACTACTACTCTCTCTGTACAGGTCGTGGAGTAAAGGTGGAGGACATCCTGAAGGACGATGAGATTCTGACTTCATTCCTGCTGAGGGACGTCCCTCTGACCGAGTCCGTGGTCTATGAGCTGGTCAATGCCCTCATCAGGCCTGAGCAGGTACACACACACACACACACACACACACACACACACACACACACACACACACACACACACACACACACACAAAAAACCTTTGACTGTAGCAAAGGTGTTCATGGGAAATGTGATTTTAAACACTAGCACTAACTTATACCGATGTTTAAAAATGCTACACATGCTGCACCTTGTGAAATCCTGTTCAGCGCTTCAGTTTGAAGTGAAAATGTCACGTGAGACAAGTGATACTACAATACTTATTTACTGTTGATGCTAACAAAGGTTCTTCTGTTGAGAACAAGAAAGTACAGAACAAGCAACGACTTGCTCCCTGCTCGGTGTTTCTGGGAAGTCTGGGATGTGGTTTGGTATGATGGATATCTCATTCAATGGCATTAGTAATTCTGGCAGAAAGACAGCTGGCAGAAAACTCCCTTTGGCAACCCCCCCACGCACACACACTCACACACACACACACACACACACACACACACACACACACACACACACACACACACACACACACACATACAGAGTCACACACATGCACACTCGTTGCAGCAGCAAATAGTAATAGGATGCAACAAAGAAAAATAGAATGCAAATGTGGTATGTAAACATATATGACAGAACAGTTAGACAATATACTAAAGATCTGACATACATGCTGTAAAATATCAATATATATGGAATACATAACAATGTGAAGGTTTTGATGGATTGGCAACCTGTCCTGCCTTCAGCCCAGTGCATGCTGGGATACGTTCCAGCCCCCTGTCACCCTGAATAGGAATAAGCGGGTATGGAAAACGAGTGAATGAATGAACAATGCAAAGGATATGAGAATATGAAGAAAACATTGGCACATGTGCAGGGGAACACGTACACACACACACACACACACACACACACACACACACACACACACACACACACACACACACACACACACACTACAATCTCCACTTTTTGGGACTTTGCATTCCTTTGTGTTGGAGGGGTTTTCTTTCGCCGTGACTCCTGTGCGGCACTGAACCCTTTGAGTCTGGCAGCCATTTTCTCTTAGGAAACGGAAAGTGGCGACCTGTGAGCAGGGGGGACAAAGGGACACCCCGGTGCAATGACATCAGTATCCAAATAGCCCTCATCATAGCTTTCACATGGAAAACAGGAGCCACAGAATAGCGAGCCGGCGGCTAGCTCTCTCACTGCTAGCTAATTCATCCCGGCGCTGTTGACTGCAGGGGAATGGCCCCTGGTTACCAATCAGCCGGATGGATGGCAAATAATAATAAAATGTCCTTCTAAATAGATTGGAAACATAATAATACTCGTTAATCTAATAAGGCACCAGGTAATGTAAGAACATCTCCAGACTGATATTGTAATTTTAGTTTAGCCACTTTTGACTCATTTCAAGGGACGTGTTTTTATTACATTCTGAAGTTATTACATTATCCGACAGATGCTGGAACCAGCGGCAGGTAAGGACTGCAATTTCACACTTTCATGCACGCGCACACACACACACACACACACACACACACACACACACACACACACACACACACACACACACACACACACACACACACACACACACACACAAATTCAAAGGGATCCAAGCAAATCCTTCTGTAGTGGGTCAAGTATTGTCCTGCTCTGTGTGTGTGTGTGTGTGTGTGTGTGTGTGTGTGTGAGGTCTTGCATGCATGTGTGGGAGTGACTCCATTGTAACTTTGTTATAGCTGCTGTCGTTAATGCAGGCGCACAGGAAGTGATGCATTTTACGTTTCGTTTTGTTTGGAATAAATAGAAGAACTAGGTAGTTAGCATGAGCCACCAGTAAAGAGCGCCACCTACAGAAACTCAGAGTCACTGAGTGCTTAGCACCATATAGGATTAACAGTTAAAGAACCTTTTTTGTTCCTAGTCCCGTTATTTCAGGGAGCCTTAAAGCATGAGGACAGATTGAGTTTATCTTTATGAAACGTTCTTTACTGTAAAACTGCCGCACACCAACAACCTCTCCTCTTTGACCTCTTCCAGTTTGCCTACGGCGTCCCAGACCTGCACCTGAAGGACATCGCCTGCAGCCTCACCCTGCTGGAGCGCTTCCTCATCTTCCCCAGCCACCGGGGGCTCTACGGCGTCCGTAACGCCATGTGTGCCCTGACGCCGCAGCGGCTGCAGATCATCGAAGACAAATTCTACGCCAATGTCGACTTTTTCAAGCTCTTCCGGCTGGTCAGTGGTGGTTTGTACCGGGGTTTTTGAAGGCTGATCTGGATACAGGTGTTCTTTGGATTGAAGCTGCTGATAGCCGACATCTTGCGCTGATATTCAATATCTTTAAATTTGACATTTTTCATTCCAGAATATTCCAATAATTGCAACCATTGAGGGTGAAAAGCCTCTAAAACAGAATTTAGACAATGGGACACTAAAACTAAAACACTAAAACCCAAAATACTATTACTACTACTACTACTACTACTACTATTACTACTATTACTACTTCTACTACTTCTACTACTATTACTACTACTAATAATGCAACGTATTCACACATAGTTATGTAGAATCTGATCAAAATGTGTCATTAGATTAATTTCAGGTTAAGGGCTTCCATAGACAACCATTATTGATCAATTCCACAATAAAGATGTAATCAATCAAAGGCAGAAATAATCTCATTGGTTGGGATAAATCTCAGTGGGCGGGGCCAAAGAACAACAGTTTTTGTTGAATAGTAGAAAAATAAATATTATAAGGCTATTATTAGGCTAGCTTACGTCTTGTCTTTTTCACTGGGCTTTGATCTAATGTTAGCTAGCCAGAAAAACTGGTTCTTTGGCTCCGCCCACTGAGGTTGATCTGTTCTCAGAAATGTTTGTATAAAAACTCCAATCTGCCACTAACCAATATGTATTCTGACTAACAAGAAACACTTTCATAAACTCCTAGATCTCTTAGCCAACGTTGTGATGCCATCCATGTTTCTCTGTCAGTGTAAAGCTCATACAGCCATCAATGTGATTTAGTTATTTGCGTGAATTGGACTTTATCCAGTTCGTGTATGAATAGAAAAGGCCAGCGCAGGGTGGCGGCTGGATGAGTCCCATTTGGGGTGGTGCCATGATGTTTATTTACTCATGTGCAAAGATCTGCAAGGGTCGAAGCTAGTAAAGGCCGTGCCAACTGGCTGAATGGCTAGTATTGAGTACTGAGTTGGCTCAAGGCAATACGGGAAACACTAGCAGTCTAATATAAGTGAACCAATTCCAACTTAGGCCACATTATGTGTCTTATTAATGTCTCTGAGGGAAATAAAAGTTTCCCCTTTAATCTTTCAGAAGCGTTGAGGCAGAGAAAATGAATCCCGTAGTTACACCTCATCATAAAAACTGGCTCTTATTTCTTTCTCCATCAATTCTGATAATTGTAGTGACACAGGGATAGTCGTTACACCTAATGTCT
The DNA here is from genome assembly GCA_034670385.1 of Hoplostethus mediterraneus. Lineage (NCBI taxonomy): Eukaryota > Metazoa > Chordata > Actinopteri > Trachichthyiformes > Trachichthyidae > Hoplostethus > Hoplostethus mediterraneus. The sequence goes on along the minus strand of JAXDDW010000231.1, from coordinate 225,630 downwards.
TAGCACTGTGGTTGGCACTCCATCCTTGCTATTGATTGCTTACAGTGTTGGTGATCTAGGAATCTCAGTTTATTCCACTGCTATAAAATGTGTAATTTAGAGGTAATGAAAGATGAGATGTGTCAATATAATCCTGCAGTGACATTATAATACTGCTGCTAATAGATTATATACACTCTCCATTAACCTATAGGCAGGGCTGGAACGTAAAGGATTACAATAATCTGATTACATAAAAGACTACTAAAAACAGAGATAATCACATAATAGATACTTAAAATGAAAAATAGATTAGAATATTTGACAGAGAAAAAGAAATCACGAGATTTTAGACATTTTACTTCAAATAATATTCATAATGAATATAATAATGGCTGATAAATGATGATAAATTGTGATAATGGCTGATAAATGATGATAAAAAAACAATTAAATCACTGTGAAATTCTGTTAGTTGGAATTTAATGACAGAGTAATGTCATAGTCTATTGATTTTGGAAACAAATGAATCCAAAAGTGATCAGTTTCCATCACTGAGTTACAGTGATCCACTGGAAGCAGCTTCTCATTCATCTGTAAAGGATTACTATTGAGAGTCTGCTTCGCAGCCCTGCCACCATGCTGCTAACTGCTGCTAGCTGCTAGCTGCTAGCACTGAGCTGGGCAGATTGGGAAACCGTCATCAGTATTAGCTGAGCAGGCAGACTTGGCCTCTTGCAGTAATAAGCTTAGTGGAGAGACACTCCTCTCTTTGTAATCACTGAAACACAAGGTACAACATCCTCATAGTTGCCTTCTTCCTCTTGGGCCTGGGCCAAGAGTCTCTGGCTGTAGGTCTCATGCTGTTTCTTTGGTTGTATATATCCAGGAAGGTTTTTTTTCTGACAGTCATGCAATTACAAACAATTCCTCCCTTCCAAGTACAACCACAGTCTTCTACTAGAGTTACTCAAGGAGTTAGCATGGAGCCAATGATCTACTGGGGACACGTGGATGATTTTGGTGTCCATGCTCCGATAGCTTTTAAGAAATATGATTGATATCTGATCTCACTGATCATTTAGCACGCAATCCATGCTGTACATCCAGATTACACTAGCAGACGGTGGCCCTGAAGTGCAAAACACATGAACAAGTCAGAAAACACAAGACATGAACGTGACTCCAACCGACTCCAACAACAGTCAAAAAATTGAGGTTTCACTGGCAGCAGGGTTTGACCGCTACGGGCGTCTGAAGGCCACCACGATATGATGCAGGATGTTTGATTCAATACTACACTGGTTGTCATTGGGAAGCCCTGAACCTAAATGGGTCCTGGGACATTTTGATTGGATTCCACACAAGTGCACATCTACGTCTACATGTCTACGTATGATGATGATGATGATGATGATGATGATGATGATGATGATGATGATGATGATGCTTATTATTATAGTAGTTGTATCCTGGATCTCTATGGAGAGTTTTATTGTCCCATGGTCTAAATCCTGCTCCAGGGGCTTTTCCACCCTAAGAGGAATACAATTTAGGACTGAAGACACGAGAAGATCAATCCAAAAATATCAGCATCACTACTGGTCTTCAAAAGCCTGTATTAAAACCCACATTGCACCTCTCCGCTGAAATGCTCCCAGATCAGAGATAGGGAGGAATGTCCGGGAGGAAGGATGTCTCCTCTGGCTGCTCAGTGCCTTGGCCTCCTGCTGCTTCCTGGACCTGTAGCCCATTGTGTTGTGAGCTGGCTGGAAGATCTCTGGTCAGATCCTTGGGAGAAACTGTCACTTGAGCTGCTGCATGTTCAGGATGTGGGCTGTGAGCAGCCACTGAGCAGTGCTCAGCAGATTCAGGGGCCCTGCTGCGCGGGAAACACATAAGAAATGAGTGATGAGGGCAGTTCCACTAAAACATGTTTACGTCACAGCGTATTTCATTACCTCATTTCCTCTGTGTTAATGAAAATGTCTAACAATAACGCTGTTTTTCTTAAAAGTGCTCTATGTGATATATCTACTGTATAAATCTACTACATTCATTTTGAGACATTTGTACAATTACTACTAAAAAATACATTTTACATTGTGGCCACCGGGTCGGATTTGGAGGGAAATCTGCGGGATTGCTTTACGGCACAAAACAATGTAAAATACAACTTTATTCCAGTTCCTCTATTCTAACTGCATAGTTTCAACTTCATGTTAGCCCATCTAGTCAGAAAGCATATTGGCTGTTATCAAGGGCTGTTATTGGCTCTTTAAAACAAAATGAACAACGCCAGAAAGGGGGGACAAGTGGTAAGATCCTTTTTGCAACAAGAAGCAACAGGGTTTATGGGAAATGTAGTCTAAAGTTTGAGAAACACAAAATGCTACACATAACTCCTGTAATTTTGAGATGCAGGGTAGCAACAGTGATGCGGCAATGCTGTCCAACAGGGTAGAAATGCAATAAAAACAAATTTAATATACGTGTTTGTGTTTCTTCCCAGCTTCCCGGTGTGCTGGACAATCACTCTGACGGCGTCGACATTCACTTCTGGGTGCGGGTTGTCTCTGCGGTCTCAGAGAAACTGCTAGAGGTACGACTCCGCCCATCCAGCTCCAGTCCACCTCCATTCAAAAGTTCACCGCCTGGTATTTTTAGCTCTCAGGAAACAGTTGCTTCCTGTCGCCTGAGTTTTTACGCAAACACAGACAGCGGGTGTAATTTAGTGCGTATGAGGAAGGCTAAATCCAGCCTCCAAAAACAGATGCATCATGGGGCCATCCCTATGGAGGCAACCCTGAGGCTGCAAGAGCAGGTGAAGCCTCCACACACAGGTTATGGAGAGGTGAAACCCTAGTGGTGATTAAATGGTGTGTGTATGTATATGTGTGTGTGTGTGTGTGTGTGTGTGTGTGTGTGTGTGTGTGTGTGTGTGTGTGTGTGTGTGTGTGTGTAAATATACCGTATGTTTGTTGTGGATGTTTCCAAAGGACATTCTGTTGAGGTGACATCCTGACATCCTGTTGGCGGGACTTTTTGTCTCTGGCGACAGAAGACGTGAAACCACTTTCATTTCGTCAATCCCACTCTCCCCCCGCCCTCCCCCAACCACCAGAGCACACCCATCCAAGACAAAAATAAGTTGTTTTTTTTCCTGACGTGATATTTCCATTTGATGAACTTTTTTTTTTTTTTTTTACTTTTCACATGTACACGTCCATAAAGATTCAGCTGCCGTTACGTATCCTCATGATGCTGTGACTTTCATTCACACATGTCCACTCACGTTCTTGACATGTGGGATTTGTTTCTTTTAAATGCCTAATATGCCCCATTTTCTTATTTATACATTCCTTGCTGTATCCTATTATTATTTTGCTGCTGCAACAACCTGATTTCCAAACAGGGATCACTTCATCCTGTCCTTCATCTCCTCTCCCCTCCACAGTTCTCCCAGAGGAGTAGTTCCAGGGAGCTCCTCCAGGTTCTGACTCCTCTCTTCCAGGACAGTCTGTCCTCCGGGCAGCTGATGGCCGCCGCCTCCAGCCTGGCATGCGGCTACAGCGGGGGGGCGTCCTCGCGGGTCGCCTCCTACAACTGGTACGAGGACAATAACTACAAGGCCTTCCTGGGCATCAACAGCAGCAGGGCGCAGGGCCAGGGCTCCTACGACAACAGCACTAGTGAGTAGATCGGTTCACATGGGGCCCAATCGGAGTAGGAGAAGGAACTGACCGCAAAGCCATACTATACATCTTAAAGACATGGTTGTGGTTGTTGTTAATATTATTACTACTACCCCCCCCTTACTGTTGAAATAATTCGTAAAAGTCCACCATCTTATCAGCCTAAATCACATCGTGGGCTGCAGCAGAGAAGGTCATCCCCACTAATTGAGACACTGTAGATTTACCCAAATTCAATTCTAGTGTTGGGTATTCTTCTCTGCCCACAAGAAGTGAGTGAAGACTCAATGCTTTGGTGGCATTCACAATGTAAATGGGCAATGCAAGACATACTATGGACAGTTACCCTCTTGTGCCCCTCCTCCCTCCACCAGCTCTGTTCTGCAACGACCTGATGAGGGAACTGGAGTCCAACCCCACCACCAGGATTGTGTGGAGCTCCATCAAGCCCATGCTGATGGGACAGATCCTGTACGCCCCCGACTCGCCCGCCGTCAGGCAGATCATACGAAACGTAAGCAACATTTGACACCTGATGGATGCATCGAGCCATCGGACATTACAGTACCGTGGCTCCGTGCATTTTTAAGGATAGATGGCCACGGTCGGGTTCAAACTCTCAAAAATCCACCCAAAAAAATGCACTACACAGAGTTGAAATGTCCTGTTACAATAGGCTGTACTTACATTGTGCAGCAAACAGCCACAGCTTATCTTTTTTAAATTTTGTCTTTGTAGAAACAATGCTGGAGGTCATAAAGTTTTCCACTTCAGTGATTAACTTCATATCATCCATCTTCTTCACATTCTCTACAGACTCTCTCACCCATCAAAGCAATCACATGGATTTGTTTTCAGTGTTGTGACTTGTGATTTCTCCATGTAGCCCCAAAATTTAGAAACATTCAGTCTTATTTATTTTTGTGGTAATTCAATAGCAGAAGCGACGTTCATTTGTTGAGTGATGTTTCAAAAGCGAGCATGACGTCCGTCCTCCCACAGTGATGCTGTGTCATGGACGGGTTGGTTGCAATGGACTCGGCTGTAGTGACTACCACACAGTCTACTGGCGCCGTGGCTTTGTCAGTGTTATGTAAGCATGAGAGCCTATCCATAAAGACAAGCATGAACACACACACACACACACACACACACAGGTTTCCTCCTCCTCGACCCTTAATGCCCTCTTTGTTTTCCACTTCCTTCAGACTAGGATCTTAATTGCGTTGACAAAGGAATGACTCAGGGGTTAATATATTACTTTACAAGACCTGAAGCATGGCCTCCTCTCACTCTCAAGGCTCTTTGTTTTTGTGCCCTCGGCTCCATCATGAACCACTTCATGAGGTCCAGCTAGCGTATCATCGTGCCATGCAACATACATTGCTATCCAACCGCTGCATTCTGTCACTCCCAATAAGACCCTGGAGGGACGTGGAAGCCTCAGCAGACGGAAAATGCTAGAAAGAGGCCAACTCACTCAGATGTGCCCTGAACATTTTCAGAATTGGGGCCATTGCAAAAATTGGTATTTATCCTCCCTGCATTACCAGCAAATGTTAAAGGTGGTCTATGAAAGCAAGAGGGTTGACTTGTTGCAGGAAGAGGAATGTTGAGGAAGACTTTGCGCAGCTTTCATAGAATACCTTTGTCAGGTTTCTACCATCCTCTTCCTGCAACAAGTGAACTCTCTCACTATAGACTACCTTTGTCCACCGTCCATTTCAGAGCGGGACTTCTTCTTGAGCTAGACTTTAGTTTTCTGGTTGAAAAAGGTCTATATCTGTAGTGATCCTTTCAATAATGTTGTCAGACACACAAATAACAATCTGAGTCTGTCAGTGGCAAAATCAAGCACTTTTAGTGGACGTACTTTGACCGCGCCTCTATGCCCCTACAGATTACGTTGTAGCCATTGAGCCCATTTTGCGACTGCCGACTGAGCCGATCTACCGGAGCAATTACGAAACTTTTTGGACCTATTTTGCGGTATGATAGGCGATTTCGTGGATATAGAGGCCAGGTTTAAAAATCCCGGAATTGTCCTTTAAGAGAACCAAGAACAATTACATTCTCATCATCGTACCTCTGGAAACCCAATGGCCACCACGGCTGATTCACCCTCTTACGTAGGGTGGTGTGCCTCAGGGTAATGTTGATTCATGGTATGACCTGTCTTACTGTGTATTGTTGTGGCGACAGTGAGAGGTGATGTGCTGGGTTAGTCTTAAGAAATTTTTTTTTTTGGTTTTGTGTGCTCTGTGCCTTAATAATCCACAATAAAAAAATCTACTAATAAAAACAAAATGTTCGGGGCATTGAACTGTACATGCGAACCAAATGCACCATACAGACATCTGGATTGGATTTGTGTACTTTCGGTCTGGACGGTAAAGGTGAAGGAGAGGGGTGAGGGAAGAGGGGAGGCACGCTGGTTGGCTCTCCCCGGGAAAACACCCTCACCCCCACCCATCCCCCCACCCGCCCCACCCCTCACCTCTGGTTTGGCCTGGGGAAATGAGGAAGCGCTCACTTGTGGGAACCTGACTGGGATTCACTGGTCAGGCTGAATGCGTTCGGCCAGTTGTCACCAACGGCCTCCATTGTCCCCCCGGCGCCATTGTACCTATTGTCACCCAAACTCAGACACACAAGAGGAAGGCGTTTAATTGGGTGTACTTTTCAACGCTTTCATCCCCCACTGCACATGACTGTAGCATGACAGCAATAGCCAGCCTTTGGTGTGTGCCACACAAAGCACTGTGCACACACACATGTACAGGATTGTAACGATAAGCGTGCAGTAAATATTTGACATGTCATGTTTGGAGCAAACGTAGTTTTTATCTGAAGCGGCCCGCGGGAATTCTTTGTGTAAGAATGTGTGTGTTGTCTTTGCAAAGCCTGTTTTCACAGCGACTGTAATGTGGGAATGGTATGTAGCAGGAGATTAGGAGTACTGTGACACTGTTTGCCTGTGTGTGTTTTGGTGTGTGCGTGCATGTGTGTGTGTGTGTGTGTGTGTGTGTGTGTGTGTGTGTGTTCGTGCATGTGCGTATGCATGCATGGTGTTTTTGCCACAATGTGAGTCTTGTTCCTCTGTGTGAGTTTGTATATGTGCATGTGTTTGTGTAACTGTGTGTGTATGTGTGTGTGTGTGTGTGTCTGTGTGTGTGTGTGTGTGTGTTTGCGTGCACCTAGATGTGGGAATGTGTGAGAATATGACAATATTGTCCTGTCCTACCGATCCTAACCCCCCCCGCCTCCCCTGCCTCCCCCCGGCCTCCCCCGTCTGTCCTCCAGGCCAACACTACATTTGAGGAGCTGGAGAGGTTGAGGAACATGGGGAGGGCCTGGGAGGAGGTGGCTCCTCAGCTCTGGGCTTTCTTCCAAGATGGAGTCCAGATCAACATGATCCGGGTAGGACAACACGATCAGTGGATAGATGAATTCATGAATGACAGGAAGTGACACACCAGGTTTTGGAAGATTTGCCCACAGGTCAACTTACCTGTTGAGTCATGAGAACATAGACACTAAAATCATCCACGCGTCCCCGGTAGATCATTGGCTCCTGTGCTTCATGCATTACACTATGTTGAGTGATAGTAGGCTCCAAGTTGATTGCTTCAGGACTGTGCTACTGTTTCTCGCCATTCTCTCTAGTTTCAATAAAGTCTACTCCCCTATTCCCTTATTTCAGGACACCATCCTCAACCCGACGGTGATGGATTTCATTGACAGAAGTTTGGAGGAGGCGCCGTTCTCCTCCAAACACATCCTGAACTTCCTGTACAACGGCCTGCCTGAAAACCGCTCCGCAGACATGGCCGACTTTGATTGGCGAAACATCTTCAACCTTACTGACCAGGTCATGCGGATGCTCAACCGATATGGCGATGTGAGTGCACAAGGCATTGTTGTAGGTTTTGAGTGTCCAGTATAGTTTTTCCACACATTTCAGCGTTTCCTTCATCTTGTAACCCCGCCCCCCCACAGTGAAATAAGAGGGGTGAGCTATGGATAGGTCTCCATCCATTTGCTCATTTAGGAGCATCACGCTGATCAGATTTTGATTAAACTTGAAGAAATAATTCATCTCACCACTGTGTTCCAGACACCGACTAGCCCAAGAGGAACCTTTTAAAATTACAGGTTAAAATAAGGTGACAGATTTGTAACTGACTGGCCCAGAGGGGGACTGACTGCATCGTTTGTTTGCCGTGGTTTTGTATTTTTAGCTTTTTCAAGGTTAGGATTTTTTTTTTGGGCAACATTTTTGAACCTTTCCTCCCATTGGACTCTCAGAATGAGAATGCCGACTGTTTTTCCACATTTCATTCCACTTGAAATGTCAAGGTCTCTCCTGGACAGGCCTATTCATGAAATAATCCAGTTGAGCACAGGATTCGTTTGTTGATTTCAATACATTTAAACTGGTTGCCAAATCACTGCATGCTCAATACCACTCTTGACGTGATGTGAGCATTTAGATAAGCGGCCTCTGGGCTCTCTAATTTGTCCCCTGTCTAAAGACATAGAAATCTACCCAGGTGGGCGCGAGCTCGAGCAACAAACTAGCTGTCAAGTCTGTTTTGTTTACTGCTGATGGAGTGGAGGGTAAAAAAATAACACCCTGGACCTTCTCTCCTCTCGCTCTGCTTGAGGGCACTCCACATTAGTGGGCCAAAGCATTTGGAACGCAGTTAAATTCACCCCTTACCTCGCGGATGCTAATCGGGATGAGAGGCCTATCGCCCCGGGGGCTGACATGGGGGGCACCTGGGGGCACGGCTGGCTGGATGGTTGGCGCTCTTTGTCTTTGTTTGAGTTGAAGCTTACAGCACTTGAGTGTGACAGGGAGAGTGGGAACGATTGAGGCCGATTAGCTACAGCTGTCACTCCAGCCACCCTCCTTTTATAAAGCAGCAACAATGACCGTGGGCTTGATGGCTGGTTCACTGCACGTTGGTGGCATGCATGCATATCACGCCACACAGTGGGACGGTGGTGTTGTTGGTGAATGCGTGGGCAAATTAAGGGACGGTGTATTGAAATGAAATTTGGATCACTTGTTATGCATGTTGAGTATATATTGTGTCTGCGTTTGTCTATTATGTCAGTGCATGTATGCATATGCAATTTGGATGCATGTGTGAGTGTGCATGGCAAGGTGTGTGTGTGTGTGTGTGTGTGTGTGTAGGTGGGTGGCTGGGGCATATGCATGCATGGGATGTGAGGGGTAAATAGTTGTTTTTTAATGGTTACCCTCCTTTTGGGTCCAGGCCCTCTCTGCTTGCATTAGCCGGCTATATCAGACACGCTTTGTAGGGAATAGGAGGCCACTGCTGAGGTGTCACAGCCAATGAGAGTCTGGCTGCTGAACTCTTTGGCTTTGTGGAGGAAACCTGAGCCAACAGTGGCCTTATCAGACCCCACGTTAAAAAAACGGACCTGTCGTTTAGCTAATGCTAATTTGCTAATTGTAATTATTACACAGCTTTCGGTTCTGATTGCCCGACACATTCTGAGGTCTGTTATTTCTGAATAACACTGTTTCACATCTAATCACATCACTCAGTAGAAATCTATATGCCCCGCCCCCCTTCTGTTGCCTGTTATTCTCTACTCAGTGTCTGATCCTGGATAAGTTTGTGGGCCTGCCTGACGAGGACACTGTCACCCACCGGGCCTTGGACCTGTTGGGGGAGAGCAAGTTCTGGGCAGGCCTGGTCTTCGTGGACATGTTCCCCTGGACCACCAAGGTCCCGCCTCATGTTAAATTCAAGATCCGCATGGATATTGATGTAGTGGAACGCACCAATAAGATCAAAGACAGGTCAGAAGCAAATTCAAGAGTAAAATGAATGATTATGATAAGTTCTGGAGTTTAAATTTGTTGGTCTAAAAATTGATGCGTGTGTTGCTCAGGTACTGGGACCCCGGCCCTAGAGCTGACCCTATGGATGACCTCCGCTATGTGTGGGGCGGCTTTGCTTACCTCCAGGATATAATAGAGCATGGTGTCATCAAAACTCATACAGGCAAGGAGTGGCCACTGGGCGTATACCTACAGCAGATGCCCTACCCCTGTTATGTGGATGATCTGTGAGTGGCACACAGACAATCACACACACTTTCTCATGTTGCAGGGTACCTAGCAAATGTACGCACCACTACTTTCTTGGCAACTGTGCCAGTTAGTGAAACCAGGGTTGTTGCATTTTCACAGATTTGTTTTAGCTTTTTATGTTCAGAGGCCTCGTGATTTAGCCTTACACTACTCAGATTGAGGTAATATTTCTCTGGTAGTGTACCTGATGTCCTTCCCCAAGAGGAAGATGCCGACAACAACGATGCAATCCTGGTTCCCCGCGTTAATCGCTATTTCTTACTTCCCTGTCCCCTGTTTCTCCTTCATCTCCTCCCACTCTTTCTTTCTCTACCCAGCTTCATGCTGACCCTCAACCGCTGTTTCCCCATATTCGTGGTGCTAGCCTGGGTCTACTCGGTGTCCATGATAGTCAAGAGTATTGTTCTGGAGAAGGAGCTGCGTCTGAAAGAGACCCTGAAGGCCATGGGGGTCACCAACGGTGTCATCTGGTCCACCTGGTTCATCGACAGCTTCCTCATGATGGCCACCAGCACCGTCCTCCTCACCACCATCATCATGGTAAAGAAGAATTTACCAAAAAGCATCTGATGATCCTCTCAGTTCCTTTGCTACCCATATATGGTATGGATAGCAAATCTGGATATCTCCCCTTTTCACAGTGAGCATCTTCCTGTGATTAATAAAGGGGTGGTAGTGGAATCATTGTATATTTAGAAATCATTCATGAAGGGACTGTAAATAGCATGACATCATGGGAAGTCTATCAACCGCTGTACAGGAATGGGCCTGTCAATGATTAACACTCCTAAACCTCATTTGTCCTGCAATTGCCAGTTGTTCAGCCAGCATGTTTAGATGTGCTACTGTGACCTCTACTGGAAGCTTTCTGCCAAACACTAATTTTACTGAGAGTGGACAAATGTTTTTAACCCTTTTTTCCACCGAGAAACTTGACCAAGAAGGCAGTTCTGTTTACAGCAACGTTTCATCAAGTGTCTCTCTGTGTCTCTGGCCTGCAGGGAGGGAGGGTGCTCAACTACAGCAACCCCCTCATCCTCTTCCTCTTCCTGCTCAGCTTCACCATGGCTACCATCATGCAATGCTTCCTCCTCAGTGTCTTCTTCAACAAGGCCAACCTGGCAGCAGCCTGCTGCGGCATCATCTATTTCACCCTCTACCTGCCCCACATCCTCTGCTTCGCCTGGCAAGACTACATCACAAAAGACATGAAGATCCTGGTGGTGGGTGCCATTCTCTTAATATGTCCCTCCAACACTGTACCAGGGTTCAACTGAAAGAATGTTATACAAGTTTCCAATTTTATTTCCAGCACAGGATTGGCCATCACAGAATCTTAGACACTTCAGTTGTCCCATGTACATTACCAGTTAGATGTAGCATTGATTGGCTTGGCTAGGGCTGGCCCCAAGCTACATTGCAGGCCTAGTACTCTGTGAGCCAGAACCCTTCTGACTGTCCCTCGGTCTAGACTCAAGACTAAAGGCGATTGATCCTGATTGTCCCTCGGTCTAGACTCAAGACTAAAGGTGATTGATCCTGACCGTCCCTTGGTCTAGACTCAAGACCAAAGGTGATTGATCCTGACCGTCCCTCGGTCTAGACTCAAGACTAAAGGCGATTGATTCTGACCTTCCCTTGGTCTAGACTCAAGACCAAAGGTGATTGATCCTGACCGTCCCTCGGTCTAGACTCAAGACTAAAGGTGATTGATTCTGACCTTCCCTTGGTCTAGACTCAAGACCAAAGGGGATTGATCCTGACCGTCCCTCGGTTTAGACTCAAGATTAAAGGTGATTGATTCTGACCGTCCCTCGGTCTAGACTCAAGACTAAAGGCAAAATGATCCTGACCTTCCCTCGGTCTAGACTCAAGACTAAAGGTGATTGATTTTGACCGTCCCTCAGTCTAGACTCAAGACTAAAGGTGATTGATTCTGACCTTCCCTCAGAGTCTGCTGTCCCAGGTAGCCTTTGGCTTTGGGACGGAGTACCTGTCACGGTACGAGGAACAGGGCCTGGGCCTGCAGTGGGACAACATCCAGACCAGCCCTCTGGAGGGGGATGAGTTTTCCTTCCACACCTCCATCTGCATGATGGGCCTGGACACCCTGCTCTACGCCTTGCTGGCTTGGTACCTGGACAACGTCTTCCCTGGTCAGTTTATGAGAAAGAAATTAAGAGCTTGGTTCCAAAATGACCTAGAAAAAACTACTCGGTGGACATAATCATATCACATATTGAATGATAAAAATCAGGAAATTATTTATTAATTTATTTATTGATTGTAAAAGAGAATAAGTTTCCCTGTATGTTTAAATAAAAAATGTCATATAAAATCATACAGGATTGTCATATATAAACATATATCTTTAACTATCTGTATTATCATTCTAATCAAGTATCATTTGGATTCATTTACACATTTAGCTCATTATTGCTTTGTTTCTCTCCATCACAGGACAGTATGGAATTGGACGGCCATTTTATTTCCCTTTCCTGCCCTCTTACTGGTTCAACACTGTGGCTCCAGTTTCAGGTAAGCTCTTAACATTTCAAACCAAACCAAACCAAACCAAACCAAACCAAACCAAACTTTATTTATATAGGACATTTCGTACATTAAGATGAAATGCAATCTAATAAAAAGTGCACAAATTAAAAGTGGAGAAAGATAAAAGATTAAAACGTACACAATAAAAGATTGAAAGAAGAGATACAAAGTGATTCAAATTAAAAAACAACAACATTTATTCTGAAAATATCCATTATAAAAAATAAAAACATAGAGGGTAGAGATGTTTTATGCTATAGGTCAGCTGAGACAGAATAACCTATCTAATGGATCCATGTTCTCTCCTGAAGGCCACGAGAAACAGGAGTTGGAGAAAAAAGGCTTCGACAACCTGGCAAACAAGGAGCAGGGAGAGGAGGAGCAGAACCAAAACCAGGAGAAAAACCAGGAGAAAACCAAGACTCCCGAGGAGCCGACCTCATGTGAACACCCGGACAAACGCCAGAGGCTGGGCAAGGAGAACCAGGAGGAGGAGAATCAGGAGAACCACAGGAACCAGACAGAGAAAGTTAATGGTAAGGAACGCCATCAGACAGTTGCACACGTTCCCACCTGGCGTGATGATTATTGTTTCATCAGGGTGTACCGGGCCGATGCTCCCCTCTCTTCTAATCAGATTCAGTATGTGGGAACTCAATGCCCTTGAGTGTGTTTGCACTTGCTGGCATATCTGAACACACACACACACACACACACACACACACACACACACACACACACACACACACACACACACACACACACACACACACACACACACACACACACACACACACACACACACACACACACACACACACACACACACACACACTAGTAACATTTCACTTTCATGCTTAGTTAATAAGTGATGGAAACTGTTTTGTCCCTTTTACACCAAGTGGCATTCCAATCCCCTGATCTCACATCTGACTACATGACTGTAATGTAATGTAACGTAATGTAATGTAAGGTAACGTAAATAAATATAATAATACTCTCTAGTTTGTAGTATTGAACTACAACTATGTCTCAGTTCTGGGTGAATTTCATTCATATTACTGGAATGTTCTGGAAGGATCCAGGATACCCAGGAAACACTGTTTTAATGTGTTTAATGCACTTTAATGCAAAAAGCTTAAAAAACTGAGTAAAAGTTGTTATTTTCTTCTATCATGCCTCCATAACAGCCAGCCCTTGCTTGTCCTTGTTACTGTGGATTTGTATGAGAGCATTACACTTACCAATTGAAGTCACTTGACATTTATAGATTGGATACACAAAAGCACACAGAGGACAATTCAGTAGAGCAGCAAATCTCCTGGGAGTGGAAAGTCACAGAACATTTGACAAACGTAAAACGCATCACTTCCTGTCTCCAGAGGAATTTTCCCAGGAATGACCAACCTGACACCGGGTGCTGAGAACAGCGGATGGAAAGGTTTCATGAACTGGTTCACTACTATATTATGTCAATCAGTGAGAGAGAGCAGCAAAGGGACATTTATTTATATGACAAATGTCACGTATCAGTAGTATTAATGAAGTATTACTCACAGTACCCTCTAGTACAGTAATGTGTTGTTGCGTACAGGCCAGCTGTTCTTTGAGGCCGAGCCGGCAGGCCTAGTGGAGGGGGTTTGTGTCCGGGACCTGGTCAAGGTGTTCGGCGGCGCCTGCAGACCGGCTGTGGACGGCCTGAGCATCAGCTTCTACGAGAGCCAGATCACTGCCTTCCTGGGCCACAACGGGGCCGGGAAGACCACCACCATGTATGTCACACACGTGCACACGTACAGTACATGCACACGTACTGGACATGCAAGCATACGTAGGTTAGAGTCCCCATTTTAACACGTGCACACATTGTCATAACAAGGGTGTGAATAGTGCTATATTATTTCACCCCTCTTATTTATTTCCCCTCTCCCTGTCTGTCTGTCTGTCTGTCTGTCTGTCTGTCTGTCTGTCTCGCTATCCCAGGTCTATCCTGACTGGAATGTTCCCCCCCACCTCAGGAACAGCCACCATTTATGGCAAGGACATCCGGACAGACATGGACACCATCCGTCTGTCTCTGGGCATGTGTCCCCAGCACAACATCATCTTCCAGCAGTACGTAGCCCTCTATATACATGTGTATTATAGGGAGCTGAAGGGCGGTTTGGGTCTTTAAAGGTGCTGCATGCAGCATTTCAACATCAATAAATCATCAACACATTCAATTTGAAATATTTGTTTAATTACCGTAAACAAACCAGACCACCAGCAGCAGCCTGTCAGCCTCCACCAGCCTCTACTCTACATTTTACATTGTGGTCATACTTGTTTACATTGTGATTTGGAGGGAAATCTGCTGGATTGCTTTATGACACAAAACAGCAAGAGGGCGCTGTTCTTCTTTTTGTATGGATTGACTCCTAGTCCACAATATATTAGATAGGCTTCTTAAAATCCTAAAATAAGATAAGATAAGATAAACTTTATTGATGGGAGAGACTGTAGGCCTATAATATATTGCTATGGCTATATACATATTTACAAGGTGGTGGAGGGGGAGATGATTGACTGGTTGTTGGGGGGGGGGGGGGGTATTGCACAGTTCTATATCAGGGAGGAAAGATGAGGACTAGACTGTTGAGTTGAACAGTCTAACAGCGGTGGGGATGAAGGACCTGCAGTAGCGCTCCTTCCTACACTGAGGGTGACGGAGTCACTATCTGTCTAACGATCTATCTTTCTCTCTACTCCAGTATGACTGTAGCGGAGCAGATCCTCTTCTACTCGCTGCTGAAGGGCAGGCCGGTACCGGAGGCTGAGGAGGAGGTGGAGAACATGCTGCAGGACCTGGGTTTGCCCCATAAGAGACACGAACTGACCCAGAACCTCTCAGGTCCGTCTGGATGTTTGGTGTCAGATTAAAGTGGTAATCCAGTCCTCTTCCCAGAGATCACCTGCCAATCAAACAGTGTGTCCAGTACTGTGACGTCTTTCTCCTTGTCTGTTGATGGAGTTTCTGTAGGTAGCGCTCTTTTCTTTGTCTGAGAGCAGCAAAAGAGACATTATGGATTATCACTTTAATGGCTACATTCTTGGTGTATACATCACATATTAATGGGTGGCAGGGTGGTCTACTGGTTAGACACCAGGTTCAATCTCCCATGATCCACACACACACACACACACACACACACACACACACACACACACACACACACACACACACACACACACACACACACACACACACACACACACAACCAGCATCCAACAGTTCATGGCCTTGTTATCTTTCCAGGAGGCATGCAGAGGAAGTTGTCAGTAGCCATGGCGTTTGTGGGCGGGGCTAAGGTGGTGATCCTGGACGAGCCCACGTCAGGCGTGGATCCCTACTCCAGACGCTCCATTTGGGACCTGCTGCTCAAATACCGTGCAGGTGAGACTGACCCCTGCTGGCTGGAGGAGGGTATAGAGCCGCAATGTCTCAGTACTGTGGTGCCAGACCAGTTTTTGGTAACACCGGAGCTGAAGTGCATCATGTTGCAATACAAGCAGATTATAAAACAATCAGTAGTACAGATAAACTTTTTTTTTTCTGATGAACATCAGACAAATTGAAAATTACATTCAATTTCATATAATAATAATAAACCTTTCATACAAAAACATGCAAAAGTCTACTGTACTGTTGCGCTGTGAAAGAATAGAGCAGGTCTCTATTCTTTCACAGCGCAACAGATTTTAGATTTTGACTCAACTAAAAGAGGAAGTTGTTGCTGAATCAGGATCATTGGACTCCTACCCCTATCCTATTGCTTCCTTCAATCCTAAATCTCCCTTCCTTCCTTCATCCCCTCCTCCTCCTCCTCCTCCTCCTCCTCCCTCCATGTCCTCCTTCGCAGGGCGTACGGTGATCATGTCCACCCACCACATGGACGAGGCGGACCTGCTGAGTGACCGGGTGGCCATCATCTCCCAGGGCCGCCTCTACTGCTGTGGTTCCCCCCTCTTCCTCAAGAACTGCTTCGGCGCCGGCTTCTACCTCACCCTCGTACGGCGCATTAAATACGAGGCGTCGCAGGTGGGAAACACATCCTCATGAACGTGGAGCCTTCTGTGCGTCTGGTGTACCAGGGTTTGACTGATACTAGTTTTTGAAGGCTGATACTGATATTCTTGCTAAAGTTGACCATTTCTTGTCAGTGAATCCTCAAAAGGTTCATTCTTTCATGTACAATTTTATTCTTGACAGGATGGAAAAGCCTCTGAAACAGCATTTAGACCACAGGACACTAAAACTCTGCACTAAAACCAGGATAATAATAATAATAATGATAATAAAACATTTTCATGCACATTTGTGTGGAATCTGATCAAAATCAGTTCAGGTTAATTCAGATTTTTTGCTCATTTTTGACATTTTCCATCCATGTAATGTTAATTCTGGCAGTTTTTACATGCCTATGCCACAATTAACAATAATTTTAAATACATTTTGCCAAATCTCTTAGGCTCATTTGCTCCCATTCAATTCCAAATGGCATAAAAAGCAGCTCTGAGAGTTCGGTCGATAAAGACACTAATGCCAGACTATAAGCTTTTACATTTGGAAAGAAATTCTGTTCATCATTGAAAATCCACATTTTCCTCTCCAAAATAAACCTTTCAACCAACTGCTAACGTTCTCTGTGGTGACGTTAGGACCTGCCTGCTTCCGCCAGCTACAGGCTGTAAAATAAAACAGAAATTAAAGCTTCATTTTACACAGTTTGCTGCCTTCTTCTTCACTGGGAGCAACTTAGACAGAGCTTGTTTCAAAACTTTTCCTTTTAAAAACAACAAAATAAAGGATAATGTACTGTGCATTCATTTGTCTCAGAGGCGACTAAACTTGTGGGAATGATCCATTTTAACGCTGCGTTCATGCATTTTATTGTCTGAAACAAAAAAAATACAGACATGGTTCTTTCGTTAAATATATCAAATATCAAGGTTTGTGATGACTGGACAGACAGTCATGACTTGGGCCCAAATATCTGCTGTGCCTGTTTGTGAGCATGCTTGTGCTCTGAGCTGCAGAGGTAACCTGCTAGCTCCTGGTTGTCGTCCTGCAGGCCGGCTGTGACCGTACAGACGACTGCTCCTGCAGATGTTCCAAGTGTTCAAGGTGTAAAGAGGGCCAGGAGGAGAGCCCGGCCTCAGACAGACAGATGGACGGTAAGCTGACAGCAGCTCCACTACTCCTCCGGGGGTTCAATGGTCACATACAGTACTTTGACATTTATATAATCTGTCACTTATTTCATATTGCACATGTTTCATAGCTATATTCTCATATGGTATTCTTCATTACATTCTGCCGCTACTCCTGCTGTTACTCTGCTATACCATCTTAATGCTGTAATGCTATTTGCTATTTTAAATTCTATTTACTTCCCAAAAGAGATTCTTAAAGTTTCATCTCATCATATTTTATCTTACTTTAACTTTTCACATGCTTTATTTTCACTCCAAAAGAGCAGAGGAGAGGGAGGGAGGAGGGGGGAGAAGGTCTAAAATGGCAGTCGGGATGTGATGGGAGATGAGACGACACAAAAGCATCCTTCATTGCTCATCTCCAGGTAACGTGGAGAGAATCGCAGCGCTGGTCCACCATTACGTGCCAGAGGCCCGTCTCATCGAGGCCATCGGCCAGGAGCTGACCTACCTGCTGCCCAACCGGGACTTCCAGCCCCGGGCCTACGCCAGCCTCTTCAGGGAGCTGGAGGAAACCCTGACGGACATCGGCCTCAGCAGCTTTGGTGTGTCCGACACCTCACTGGAGGAGGTGGGTGGGAAAATAGTATCAGTGGTAGCAGTAGTAGTAGTAGTGTAGTAGTAGTTGTAGCAGTAGTAGTAGTAGTAGTAGTAGCAGTAGTAGTAGTAACAGTAGTAGTAGTAATAGTAGTAGTAACAGTTGTAG
The DNA here is from genome assembly GCA_034670385.1 of Hoplostethus mediterraneus. Classification (NCBI taxonomy): domain Eukaryota; kingdom Metazoa; phylum Chordata; class Actinopteri; order Trachichthyiformes; family Trachichthyidae; genus Hoplostethus; species Hoplostethus mediterraneus. Next base: position 207,308 of record JAXDDW010000231.1, on the reverse strand, counting down.
TAATAGTAGAAGTAGTAGTTATAGTAATATTATCAGTAGTAGTTGTAGTAGTAGTAGTAGTAGTAGTAATAGCAGTAGTAGTAGTAATAGCAGTAGTAGAAGTAGTAGTAGAAATAGTAGTAGCAGTAGTTGTAGTAGTCCTAGTAGTAGTAGTAGCAGTATTAGCAGTAACAGTAGTAGAAATAGTAATAGAAGTAGTCATAGTAATAGAAGTAACAGTAGTTGTAATATTAGTGGTTGTAGGTGTAGTAGTAAAAGTAGTAATGGTACAGTAGTAGTAGTAGTAGTAGTAATAGTGGTAGTTGTAGTAGTAGTAGTATTATTATTAGTAGTAAAACATATATTAAATGATTACATGTTTTTGTTATTGAGGATAAGAGAAAATGTGACAGACGTATTTCCATCATGGTTCCTGGTGTTGAAACTACGAGACAGTGAGGCGTAGACCTGGTGACTCTGACGAGTCTGAGTCTACGAGTCTACTGACTCTACTGACTCTACTGACTCTACTGACTCTACTGACTCTACTGACTCTCACCCCAGTCTGTCACACAGTCGCTTCTTGTCTTACGAGTCAGGTTCTTCCATTCCTCCAGAGTATCAGCAGGAGCGTCCGTCTATCTCCTGACCACAGAGCCGTCTCTTTCTCTTGCAGATTTTCCTGAAAGTCACTGCTGACGGGAACGCAACCAACCAGAAAAGTACGCAAGGTAAATAACGAAAACCAAACCAAGACACGTTCTTTTACTTTCCTTTCACTCTTCTACTGTCTAGCTGTCTCGTGGTATCAGTGCTAGCCCTCTCTTCTCCCTCCACCCTTCATCATGTGTGTTGTATCCTCTGTATCCCGCTGTCTAACTCTCAGACCAGAGAACGCTGCAGCAGATTTCTCGTGCCAGCGTCTTTGGAAACAACAGAGTGGCAGTTTCTGTGGAACCACCAAAAGGTGACCGAGGCTTTCAGGCTACAGCTCTGGACAGTCGCTGCTGTTGTGGGAAAAAAACACATTTCTGGCTGCAATTTTTGGCTTACTTGGATTGAATTGAAACTGAAGCATTTCATGATGTTTGGGCACTTCTAGTCAAACTACATGAGAAAATAAACATTGTTTTTTACTCTTTATTACTCTTTATTTACTTTGTGCAGAAGTAAATAAATCGTTTTTTGCCCAACAACAGCAACATGCAGAAAGCTTGAGCTTGAGCTTATTGACTAGAGACAACTGGACCATAGAATCTACATGTTGCTGCTATCATTGGGACAGCAGTGACATGCTGGACCGTATTGCTTAAGGCGAGTAGAGCAGAGCCAGTATATGCACAGTGCTTTTTGATCACTGTCCAGAGAAGACCACACATGCTTGTGTTGCTGGCAGGCCTCTTTAATCTAGACACCTGCATGTCCAGTCCGTCTGTCCAACTTGACCTCCGCCCTGCGTTGCAGAGACAGACGGGGCGTCGCACACCAATGGCCAGGGACCATGTGGCAGCCCAGAAGGCAGTGCAGGCAGGGGGTCCTACCAGGTCAAAGGCCTGTGTCTGGTCGTCAAGCAGTTCTTTGCTCTGCTGATCAAGAGGTTTCATCACGCCACACGCTCCCACAAAGACTTCTTTGCCCAGGTAACCGTGTTGTAACCCCCGGAAAGCAATACAAGAGAGGGTCAGGTGAAGCCAGGCCCAGGCCAGCCCGGACATTTCAACCTACCCCACCTACCTGCAGACTATCAGAAAGAAGGTTTTCAATCACAACCCTAACCCAGGGGTCGCCAACGTCTCAACTCAATAGTGCAGCCCTTTGGGAGCCACAGTGGATGTACAAAAAAACGATGATTTTAACACAAAAACATTTACTGATGTGAATTTAACATTGTTTTCATTTTCATTTTAAGAGGAACACCGGCGTCTTATCTTTCTGTTGCAATAACATATTTTACAGTCTGGTAGTCTGTAGCCTCTCTCATTCTGTCACACCCCGTCATACGATTAAGAGAAGGGGGGCTTGAGTGCTTGAAAACCCAATTAAAGGCTTAAGGGGTGTATCTATTGTTTTAAAATCGTTCATTTTAAAAGGATCCACTCTGTTCACTGCTACTGAAATACAGCTGAGAACCACTGCTACAGCGACACCACCGACCGCTGTCCCCACTGTTATTCGTTTTGTTGACGTGTTGACTGTGTACTGGATTTAACTTAAATTAAAACTAGTTTTCACCAGTTATATCAGGCGAGGTCCTTGTGAATCGTAAAGCTATGTTCAGTTAGGTTGACAAAGACAAATGAGCGTCTGCAGGTATCACGCTAAGTCAGCGCTCCTTGGCTGTCAGGGTTAGAATTAAATTTCCAGAGGATACCAAGGCCCTGGTGGTGCAGATAAAACAGCCACTTATTGAGGCAGACGGCCTGTACCGCTTGGCTCCCGCAGGCCTTCATCAGGGTGTGCAGTGGAAAGTTTGTCAGGTTTGTAAATGGCTGTCTTGCCTCTGTCTTGGCAGATTGTTTTACCGGCCAGCTTTGTGTTCCTGGTACTGACATTTACTCTGATCGTTCCGCCTTTCGGAGAGTATCCCAGCCTGACCCTCAGCCCCTGGATGTATGGGCAACAGTTCACCTTCTTCAGGTGAGCATGGGGCACTAGACCACCCACCTCCATTTACCTGACACTGGCAATCTTAGCCAGTCCAGTGAGGTCAATACAATCCTGCAGATTAAACCTATAATTGCTAAAATGTCTCCAAATAAAATCAATTGGATTGAATTTGCTGATTGTGATCTAGCTGGGTGTATTTTATTATTGTTGTCCCTTCCTCTTAGCCTCGCCTATTTGTGGTCAATTATTTGTATGAGCTCTTGTTTATTGGCTCTTGTTTATTTGATACACTTATTTGTCTTAGCTCTTGTTTATTTGATTTTCTTATTTATCTCATTTGTTTAAGATAAGTAGGTTGCTAACTTATTGCACTTTTACCTTAGCACTAGTTCTGCTCTTAGTTGCTTGTTTAGGGAGGAAATGCACTTACGATTTCTGGTGACTAGTAGTTTTCTATCTACCTATGTTGAATGCACTTATTGTAAGTTGCTTTGGATAAAAGCGTCTGCTAAATGCCTGTAATGTAATGTAATGTAATGTCCATTGCAGTAACGAGCGTCCTATGGATGCTCAGTTGAGATACTTTGGTGAGGTGTTGCTGAACAAGCCTGGCTTTGGGACTCGCTGCATGCTGGAAGAACCGCTGGAGTGAGTCACTTTGTTTTACAGGACTTGTTCCTCAATGTAACAAACACAGATGAGGTGTGTGTGTGTGTGTGTGTGTGTGTGTGTGTGTGTGTGTGTGTGTGTGTGTGTGTGTGTGCATGTACATGTACATGTGCTGCATTACGTCTCAACGTGCCTCAAGAAGAAAAACATGGAAACGTATTCTAGCTAACCAACTAGCTGATCTGTGCCACCATTGACTCCCTCTGTGCTGTTTTGCTTGACTGCATCGATCCGTTTCTCCCACTGGTAGAGACTTTCCATGTAACAACATCACCACCGAGTGGGAGATGCCCCTGGTTAGCCCTGCCCTGATAGAGATGCTGGCCAGCCCGGAGTGGAGCGCCGTCAGACCCTCCCCAGACTGCCAGTGCAGCACACCCAAGAAGCTCACCATGCTTCCTGTCTGCCCGAAGGGAGCCGGAGGCCTGCCGCCGCCACAGGTGGGTGGACCTGGACATGTCCACAGGATGTAGGATGTAAACGTGAACACATGGCTGAACTTATACATATGAGCTGCCACATGGAATGTAATGCAAACGTTACCTAGCATATACACACATTTTACCTTTAGACATTCAAATAGTATGAAACCCTCTCACATACACGACTCAAACCCTTCAGCATTCACTATCGAAACACATCATAAACACTACCGAAATGCTCTCATACAAACTATTGAAACTCTCTGCTCTCATATATGTTCTTGAAACCTCTTGTTCTAACTAATAAAACACTCATGTACAGCACTGAAATGCCCTATACTCACATATATCACTGAAGCACTCATACACTATTGAAACGCTCTTATACACACTATTGTAACACACTCACACACATTATTGAAACGTTCTCAAACACACCATTGAAACGCTCTTATACAAACAATTGAAACATTCTCATTTCCGTTAGTGTGTGCAGGAGTTCAATACTGTGTATGAGAGCGTTTCAATACTGTGTGCATTGAGAGGAGGATCATTCATGTGGATTACTGTGTTGTTTTGTGCGTCAGAGGATCCAGTCGACAGGAGATGTTCTCATGGACTTAACGGGCAGGAACGTCTCTGACTACCTGGTGAAGACCTACCCCAGCCTCATCAGGACCGGGTACTGTATCTGCTGTACCGACCAATCACTAGCAGACACGACATTGCACAAGAATATCCGTGTTGACAAGTCATTTACAGTTTTTTATGATTGCTTTGACTGAATTTTCACAAACGTGCCAATCTCTTGATGCAAAACTCAATACTTGTAATTTTGGGCTTAAAATCACATAGAGCATGCCAAATGAAAACAACTGTGTCAAATGATTTGGTTCATCATGCAAAAGGTTTATTTTAGCATCAGAACATTGAATTTGTTCCCTGTTGAATTTTAGTCCTTGCTGCATTTAAAAACAAAATAGTAAATATCAAAACATCAGAACAGAATATGCTATGGTCATTTCCTAACATTTAGATGATCCGAGGTTTTAGTAGTGGTAGAAAATTAAACCATTGTGTTGCGGTGATACTAACCTGGGCAATATTGTTGGAAGTAACACGACATCATTGAAAATCCATGTTGAGTTGAATTAGTGAACTGCATGTGCTGTAATAAGCATCGGGACATTCTACTCATTTAAAGTAGATTTGATTGATTTAGAGTTGTTGTGATTTTGGCAAGTCAGTTTGGGTCTCTGCAGGAGGTCTGCATGAGAGCAACTGAGCTACTCATTGCAATGGGAGGCTGGTACTGTTGACTCACAGACTGTTTCAGTTTTCATACACCAGACCCTCTATCTTTCCCAGAGCGGGGTAAATGGCATCACAGGTCCAAAATGGGCCCAGACATGCAAGGCACATCACTAATAGCTGTTAAAGTGGCTTAGGGTGGATTTTTCCTTTAAAGTTATATTAAAGTTAAAATTATATTCCCCTTCAAGAAAGTACACAGTCTATCCCCATGACACCTAATTTGCTGTGCTTCTGATCTCTACTCCTTGCAGCTTGAAGAGCAAGTACTGGGTGAATGAACAAAGGTAATTTCTAATGTGTATTCAGCTGCTTCACTATCTGACTGCACTTAAATTCAAATACTTGCAGAGATTCATATCATACTTGAAGTAGAAATGATGTGCAAGAAGAAAATCTGTCAGTAGTCGTGTCTTATTATGTGTAATGGTGCAATAGTCCCTCCGGTGGTTGTAATAGGTTAGTACAGTTTGGGTCAGTGAAGCTTGTAGATGCCATCAGCGTCTCCTCTGTGGTGTCCAGGTATGGAGGCATATCAGTGGGAGGACAGCTTCCTCTGTTAGAGGTGGCGCCTAAGACCATCCAGGATATAGCGGCTCAGATGGGACGACTACTCAACGTTACTGGGGTATGGTTTTACAATTTAACTCTCTTATGTGTATGTGTGTGTGTGTTTATAAGTCTGTACATGCCCTTGCCTTGTTTTCGACCTTGCCCTTAAGTGATTTGTCTTGTAATGACCCCTTTCACGTCTGGCTTGCAGGGCAAGTACTCCAAACAAACGCTGAAGGACATAAGGACTTTCCTGAGGTACATGGAGACGGAGAACAACGTCAAGGCAAGTCCAAGACCTCAAGAGTTCATCTCACGTGTGGTCCATTACATTACACAGCATAAAGGACTGTAAATAGTCTGCCATGTGTCACCAAAACTATAGAAAAACTAGACTAGTAGAGATTTTAAATAAGGTGAAACTTTTAATTTGGCACTGCTATATTATTATTAATAGTAGTAGAAATAGTAGTGGTAGTAGTGGTAGTAGCAGTAGTAGTAATAGTAGTGGTAGTCGTGGTAATAGTATCATTACCTGTCTTGCAGGTATGGTACAACAATAAGGGCTGGCATGCTATGGTGTCTTTCATGAACGTGGCCAACAACGCCATCCTCCGTGCAAACCTGCCCAAAGGCGCCAACCTGGATCAATACGGGATCACCGCCATCAACCACCCTCTGAACCTGACCAAGGAACAGCTGTCAGAGGTCACTGTGTGAGTCACCAGGGCATAGTCCCCGTCCAATCAGATTTCACGCTCTGAAACATTTCCTGGTGTTTGTCTGAAGGAAAATGGGAGGAGTCAGTGTCACGAGTGGGTTGACCCAGAGCCTTAAAGGTCCATTCACTGTCCACGCTCTTGTTCTTCTGCTCTCTCTTCCTCCAGTCTGAGCACGTCGGTGGATGCAGTGGTGGCCATCTGCGTCATCTTCGCCATGTCCTTCGTCCCGGCCAGCTTCGTCCTCTACCTCATCCAGGAGAGGGTCACCCAGGCCAAACACCTCCAGTTTGTCAGCGGCGTCAGCCCGCTGGTCTACTGGGTGGCCAACTTCCTCTGGGACATGGTACCAATAATCCTGATGCTGAACTTGGAACAGTCAATAATAATCAAAGGGCTGTAATGAAAATAAAATAAAATAAAATAATGTTAATAATAATAAAAATAACAATAACATCAATAATAATACAAATAATAATAACTTCAATAATCATAATAATAATACTCATCTACAAATACACAATAGTAACATTAATTATTATTTTTTTATATTTTTTTACAAAGAGCTTTCCAGAAAAAACATTACAGTATGTAAAAATGTGTTTTAAGAAGAGATTAAAATACCACTGAGTCGGTCAAACAACATCTCTCACTGACACAACTCACATCTCATCTAATCCTTAAAGGACAATATGGAAGAAACTTATCAATAAAGGGCTTACGTGTCTTGACGTGTAAAAAACTATTATATTACATTGATTTTCACCACTGTAATGTGTTTAAATCATGTTGTATGATGTTAAGAACACATGGGTGTCAATGAGGAAAAGAAGCTTTTTGGTTGCTTGGTTTCTGTAGTCTGATATTTTATGTGTTCTCTCTTCAGGTGAATTACTCCATCAGTGCAGCGATGGTGGTGGGAATTTTCATTTTCTTTGACAAGAAGTGCTACACCTCAGCGGCCAACATCCAGCCTCTTGTGGCTCTGCTCATGCTCTATGGGTAGGATCTGTTTCCTGTTTTGTACCCTGCAGTACACTTGCTTACCCTTACACTGCTACACGCTATACTTGATCAATTTATGATGTTCGGTTCAGTCCAGGAGTTATTTTGTGATGGCGTGTTGTAATTTACCTTTATGATATACCCGCTCTGCCTCAACCTGCCTTGTCTACTTTTTCTTCAGTGATTTCCTACATTTCCCAGAATGCCTTTCCACAATCCCCGGAGAAGGGGCGATAACATATTGCTTTCAGCTGTGGGGGTTACATATATATACATATATGGCACTTTTTAAAAAAATTCTATTGTTATTATTATTATTTTTCTCATTTCTTTTATCTTTTCATATATTTTAGTTTGAATTTCTCTATTTTATATTATATTCTTGACCTTTGCCTTTAGAATACTTGCTTATATACATACATACTTACATATTTGGCAGTAAACCTGTTTCTGATACACATGTGGGTGGAGAGAGAGAGAGATAGCTATGATGAGTTGACTTGCGCCTAACACAGGATGCAAGCGTCGTTGTTCAGATGCCTGTTCTGGCAGCCATTTTTCATCACGTAGGCTAAGGGCCAATCCCAATACACCCCTAAACCGTACCCCTTGGCCCTACCCCTCCGTTTTGCGCGTTCACGTGAAGGGGTAGGGCTGTCCCAATACTCTATTTTCGAAGGCGGAGGGCCAAGCCGAAGGGGTTTGTAGCCCTTCAAACGGAGATTTTTCAGAGGCACACTTCAAACCAAGGGCTACCCAGAATGCCCTGCGAATCTCTGGAAGTAACAGGAAGATCACGGGGACCGCTACGCTACCATCCGAAGTGAACCACAAATGTAGTATTTTCTTTGTTAATAAAGAGTTAAAAAATATTCCAACCGTGGTATTATCTTAGTTTAATGTCGTTTCAATGTATCATGGACCGTTTCTTTATAAAAAATAACAAAAAAAAACGCTAATATGCCGATGTCTCTACTTCGTTAGTTAGTTACGTTACAACATTGTTTTAGGCTGATTTGTGCATGACAGTCCCGCATTTTGACATATTTACATGTCGCATTTCCCCCTTTGATGGTATATGATGAAATATAACTAAAGTCCAGCAGCGAAGTTGCTGCACTTGTTACGGCTCCTCTAATATCAGTGCAGACTGGCAGGGTAACGTTAGGACGGCTTGCTAGACTACAGAGCACCGCTAACGCTATTCTGTCATGAAGTGGACTGGTAATGAAGCAGTGGTCTTTTTTATTTGATGACTTGTTTGATCGATTGGTAGCGTGAAACGTATAAGTTGTGAACGAATCGCGAGCGTCCATGCTTTTCTATCTCCATCAGATGAACGGCAAATGTCACTGTGATAATACCATTGTTGCCATAGTAATCTCCGACAACAAACTCGTCCCATCTGCTTATCGATGACGTATCAGCGTCGAAGTGCGATCCCAATACTTAGGGAGATATTTTCTAGCCCTACCCCTTGGCCCTCGATAGCGAGGGCCAAGGGGTAGGGCCAAGCCGAAGCCATAGGGGTACAAATAAGGATTGGGATTTGGCCTAAGTCTAGCTGCTGTCATCGCCAGATCGGCGTTACGCCCCTCTGGATCAGGTTCACTGCACAGCCAACACACCCAGACACAGCGACACGTGGAACCAGACACATGAGGTTGAGAAAGCCTGTATTTTCCAGTATTGAGGTCATGGCGTCAGTAATTTGACTGTACATCCTGTATGTATGCTGTAATTTCACACATTTCATGTTCATATGTTATATATGGAATATATAGATATTTGATTTTATAATTTTCACTTATTATTTTACTTATTTTCACTTTATACATTGTGCCTCTATGATTGGCTGTATCTCAATACAGGCTAAAATAAAATACCATTTTCTATATGTAAAAGAATATTTTATATATTTGTATTTGGAGGTGTTGGGGGGTGGGGGGCTGTAGGCCACCCCAGCACCCCCATAGGACCGACCTCGGTGTAGAGGCTGCTGGTTTCGGGCTCATTTATGTGATGGGCTCATTTATTATTGTCTCAAACTTCATGTGGTAATGATTTATTGATGGTAAAATGCACATAAACAGCTTATATATTACATACAATCAATGTACAAAATATTGAGACCACCCTCCTAATACTGAGTTGCACCCACTTTTGCACAGTCCATGTCTCGGTGGTCGATGCCCCTCCACCACTGAGGTGGTTTCATAGTGGAAGTTGATAAGGGCTCATAATCCTCGCCTGGATTTTCCCGGTCAGGCTATTGGATGCAAAGTGTTACTAATATTTTGTACCCTGTGTGTGTGTGTGTGTGTGTGTGTGTGTGTGTGTGTGTGTGTGTGTGTGTGCGCGCACTTTTGTCTTCATTACAGCTGGTCGGTGACGCCCATGATGTACCCCATGTCCTACGTCTTCAGCGTCCCCAGCACAGCCTACGTCTCTCTGTCCTGTATCAACCTCTTCATCGGCATCAACAGCAGCGCCATCACCTTCATCCTGGACCTGTTTGAGAGCACCACAGTAAGACCAGGGGCCTCCTCTACAGATGGTCATGTACCGACCAGCCTCAGAGACAAATGTGCATTAAGCATCACGTATTAAGATAAAAGATAAGTGTAAGGTATGAAACTTTATTGATCCCTGTAGGGAAACTGAGTCGAGGGACGTCCTGAGAACAGCTGATTGCATTTCTTAACATATAATTTGTCCGCCTCAAAAGAATTGAAAAGAAACTGTTAACGTCTGTGCTGTTTGACTGGAGACTGAGAGAGTCACCTACCTGATCACACTGCTCACCAGCCTGACATCTCACCTGGTCCGTCTCCACCCGTCTGTCTCCAGGCGCTGTACCAGTGCAACCGGCTGTTAAAGACCCTGCTGCTCATCTTCCCCCATTACTGCCTGGGCCGAGGCCTCATAGACATGGCCATGAACCAGGCTGTGACTGACGTCTACGCACGCTTTGGTAATTAGAAGACACACACGCACACATGCACGCACACACGCACACACACACACACACATTTGAATGAAATAGACCTGTTCATATAGTGTTTGCAACTTATTCTTAGCATTTGTTTGATACTGTTTGAAGTAAAGTACAGTAGGTGGGGTTTACTACAGCAGGACACTTCAGATGATTCAGATAAAATAATAGATAATCAATAGTCAATCAATGAAAAATATACAACATTACTAAAGTTTCAAATAGTCTAAACTTTCTGGTTCTCAGGGTTGGACCAATATATCAGTTTGCCAATATATCGGCCAATCAGTGGCGTCCATCTCTGATATGATGGATATGATGCAGTTTCATATTACATATTTATTATTACATTTATTATTATTTGATTATTATTAAAGTTTGCATAATATATTATTATTATTATTATTATTATTATTGTTATTATTGTTATTATAGTTTTAGTGTCCTATGGTCTCACTGATATTTGAGAGGCCTTTTCATCCTGCAAAGAATACATTTCACAATATATCAATATATCAATATATCGGTGTATTGTCCTTTGGAAACCCAGAACGTTGAACCTCTCGTCGCTCTATGTGGCAAACTCACTGCATATATGCAACACATATAACATATATGCAAAACAAAACAAAATGGTTGGCTAATACCATTTGACATTTGATCCATTTAACACACACACACACACATGCACACACACACACACACACACCTACACACGTATCCTAGCCATTCCCCGACAGGCCGAGGAGCAGAATGCCTCCAGCAGCCCCACAGCCTCCGACTCTCAGCTGAACGTTGAGCTCATGTTCCTCCTCCCAAAGCTTCAACTGGTAGAAATCTGAGACACACATCTGTCATTCCTCAAGCAACTGATAAGGCTGGCCTAATCAGACACTTAAATAGAAACGTGTGTGTTTATGTGTGTGTTTGTGTGTGTATACGTCCATGCATGTTCATGTTTTGCCCCAGGTGAGGACTACAGTCCAGACCCGTACAGCTGGGACTTCATTGGGAAGAACCTGGTCTGCATGGCTGCCGAGGGATTTGTCTATTTCATCCTCAACACCCTCATCCAGTACCGCTTCTTCATGGATCACTGGTCAGTGTAGTAGAGCTCGAAACCAGGACCTGACCTGGGCCCTCACTCTGCCTCAGATGCTTTCTGGGTATCTTTACTGTACTGTACTGTACTGTTGTTAAACCTAAGTGAGAAATCCAGTCTTACCAGTCTGAACTCACTGGGTCCCATCAGGCTTGGGCAAAAGTGTCATCCATTAAATCCAGGACTACCCTTCTTGTAAACAATTAATCTAATCTCACCCATATTGTGTTTGCTCTGTTTTAATAACTACTAAAACTCAAACTTGATGTGATTGGTTGATTGATTGGTGATTGGCTGGTTGGTCTCTTGGTTGTTTCTCTGCTTTCCCCTTGGCAGGATGTCAGACTGTGTAAAGCCTCCTATCTTGGAGGAGGATAGGGATGTGGCCCAGGAGAGACAGCACATCTACAAGGGAGGCAAGACCAATGATATCTTACGCATACGAGACCTGTCCAAGGTGAGAAGCTTTTCATCCCATTGGACTATATACTATATAATATATGGACAATGAACAAAATATTCACTGAAATTCAACAATTAATGTTCAAAAAAATAATAATATTACTATTTTATTATTAAGCAAAGGTCTTAACTCACAACTTTAATAGTAATCCACTATGTGCTTTAATTTAATGTTAGTAAGTACATGTGTAAGAGTGGCTGCCTTGTTTTGGACATTGATGACATTGCTCATTAGCTTGATTAGTTGTGTCTAAATTAAATTAAATTAAATTAAATTAAATTAAATTCAAAGGTGCTTTATTTGCATGAAATACAAAAGCACTTATAGCCAAACGTGTAGCCACTTATAGGGAAAACAACAAATACAACCATGACAATGTGAGAATAGATCAATAATATACTAATCGATCATTATATTTTTCGATATTTAATGTTAATGGTTGTTAATGGAGAAGTTAATAAGTGACATGTTAATACATATTTTGCATATTGTGTGGAACACAATAAATATATTTGAAATGTTCATTTGACAGGTTTTCATATAATTTTGAATGTAAGAAGGTTTGTCTTATTTCTTCACTACTAGTTACAACATGCTACATAGCTACTCACTCTCTCTCCCTCATTTCCTCCTCGTCTTCCATCTCTCTCTCTCTCCCTCGTCCCCGTCCTCCCTCCCCAGACGTACTTTGGGAGGTCGATCCCTGCAGTGGACAGAATCTGTGTTGGCGTGTCACCTGGAGAGGTAGGTGTGATTAGACAGCCACACCGTTCACCCCCGAGAGGAAACACAACAAAACCTCACCGCTTTATTTGTCCTCTGTCTCCCCCCCCCCCCACCCCCCCCACTGTAGTGCTTCGGTCTGTTGGGGGTGAACGGAGCAGGGAAGACCACCACCTTCAAGATGTTGACCGGAGACATTGACGTCAGCTCGGGGGAGGCATCGGTCACCGGCCACAGGTTGGCCATGAAGTCCATGTTTTGTGTCAGAAATCAATATCTTTAAATCGGACCATTTTCATGCCAGAAAGAAATCCAAAATATTGCAAGTATTGAGTGTTTCCCCTTGAATTTTACTCAGAAAAGCCTCTGAAACAGTATTTAGGGATACTCAAACTCTCCACTGAATCCCAGGATAATAATAAAATCAAAATATCTCATTAGACATAATCCAGATTAAAGGCTTCCCGTATAGATCAATCATTTTATTCACCAAGTAGAATATGCAGGAGTTTGTTGGCCTTGCAGTGCAGAGAGATATTGCCAGTGTACATAATCTTTGTCTCTACTGTGTTTCCCTGGCAGTATTTTGACCAACATCCTGGACGTGCACCAGAACATGGGCTACTGCCCCCAATTCGATGCCATAGACGAGCTTCTGACAGGCAGGGAACATCTGCACCTCTACGCCCGCCTCCGAGGGGTCCCAGAGTATGAGATCAGCAGGGTGAGATGACACTATTTGGGAAAAAGATGACAAAAGCCTGGGTCTGGCTGGTGTAAGCGGCGGTGTTGTAATAGTTGTAAAATGATGGTGTAGTGCTTGGTGCCGATGCAAAGCATGCTTGTGTCTGTCTAATGTTAACGCTATCCCCAAACCAACCACTACCAGCTACTAGCCCCTGTATCCACTGGGAACCTCTTTAGTAAAGATATGAAAGGTGCAATTTATGGATCCACCTGTTCGATTGAAACATGGTTAATGGATTCTTGTATCATGAGTTTAAGTTATCAAAGCTGAATGAAGTCAATGAACCTCTGTGAGCGCTTGAAACACGCTAAGCTGTCATTGAACACGAGCAGCACAGTCGTTCCATTGTAAACAATGGGAACCTAGAAAGAGGAGCCCAGTGGAGCCTTGAGCTGGCCGTATACTTACAACAGAGATGTAAACAGAGGCATTCAACTGGAAAACTGGAAAACCAATTGCATACAGTCATCATGCATTAGAGGCTGAAGAATCTGACTAGCCAGCAAGCCTGTGTACACTGTGCCAATGCGGCGCTTCATTTTCTACACCAACGTATCCTTTGGTTCATGCAAACCACCAGCTTCAGTCAGCCCAGGTTAGGTTGAAGTGTTACAAGAAGATCCTCCTCCTTCCTCAGGTTGCAGAATGGGCCATCCAGAAGCTGGGGCTGTCGGAGTGTGCAGGCCAAAGTGCTGGCACCTACAGCGGTGGTAGCAAGAGGAAACTCTCCACAGCCATCGCCATGATAGGCTGTCCTGCCCTGGTGCTGCTGGTGAGGCCAACATGAGAGCTGGGTTTTGAATCACGGTTTTTGGCGGGGGTAAAAAAACCTCTGCAATGCATGCATGCTTCCAACGTAGTACACAGCATAAAAGTGGAGATGTTTCCATGTGTCCAGGTGTAAATTTATACATTGTTGTATGTTGTTGCCCTGATGCCGTGTTAGGATGAGCCCACCACCGGCATGGACCCCCACTCCAAACGCTTCCTCTGGAACTCCATCATGAGTGTTATTCAGGACGGACGAGCGGTGGTCCTCACCTCACACAGGCAAGCTAACCATCTATCTGTGTGTGTTTGTGTGTGTGTGTTGTGTGTGTGTGTATGTATGCAGGCTTGTGAGTGCACATTTTTGTTCTAACCATGTTGCCCCCCCCCCCCCCCCCTTTCACAGTATGGAGGAGTGTGAGGCGCTGTGTACCCGCTTGGCCATCATGGTTAATGGATCCTTCAAGTGTCTGGGTACCATTCAGCATCTTAAATACAAGTTAGTTATTTTACTTCATTCCATCACTTGCTGACTGCTGATCAAAATCTAATTCTGTACCTGTTACAGTTTCAAAAAGCAAATTTTTCTTCACAATTTAATTGCAGCAAATATCCCAGAATATGAAATCCAATTGGCATACTATGAAATTACCCATCTTCAACATTTCCTGTATTCACCAATGTTACCCTGTAAGCCTGTTCACGTCTTCCACCGGTCTGAACGCAGGTTTGGTGATGGCTACTTGGTGACCATGAAGATCAGGACAGCGAAACGTGGTCGTGCCCCAGACCTGAACCCTGCCGAGGCCTTCATGGAGAGCACCTTCCCAGGCTGCGTCCAGAGAGAGAAACACCACAACACCCTACAGTACGAGATCTCCTCCTCCTCCTTGGCTAGGATCTTTCAAATGGTCCTGGCCAACAAGGACAGGCTCAACATAGAAGACTACTCGGTGTCCCAGACCACTCTCGACCAGGTAAATGAGAAAAGTCCTGTATGAACAAGTTATGGAAGGGGAATCTGACAGGGGTGTCCAGCTTCTCCTTTTGCCTTTTTCAGATTTTGATGACTTGATGAAAGGAACAGAATCTAGAGGTAGACACAGGTCAATAGAGTGTTGACCTGTGTCATATTAGTGGTGTCAGATTATTATTATTATTATTATTATTTTTAATTTTTATGCATTTACATCCCTGAGTTTATGATTTGCCACTAATAAATACTGAGATCTCATATCCCTCTATCCTTACAAGTCATATGTCCAGGTTCAAACAAGCATTTCTACATCAGCTTCATTCTTTCATGTCATCCGTCTTGCATTTAGCACCATTTGTTTTGTAGGTCAAAGGCTTCAAAGGCAGTGCAGCCATTTTGGCAGCATAGGTTTATTCACATGTTTATATGTCCCTCAGGTGTTTGTGAATTTCGCCAAGCAACAGTCAAGAGAGGATGACACAATCGTGTTGCATCCGAGGGCTGCTGGGGCACGGCGAGACGTCAAGGTCACGCCCATCAAGAGTTTGCAGAAGTGAACTTTCCTCAAATAACCTCAACCTCAACATAACCTCAACATCATCATCGACTGATGACTCGACACGTGGCAGTATTGGACATGTCTGACTTGCTTGTCAGGTACTCAGGGTTAGCAGGGTTTGAATTTGGAAAGTGTGGAGCATCCACATGCCTGGGGTATGTTCTGCTGTTCCAGAGGAGGAGTTCTGCTCACCTTGTTTGCCTTGTAAGCTACATGAAGCACAACTACGGAAACTGCAGTAAAGCAAGTGTTAACAGTCAGCAGAGATGAACAGTTATGAGGCCTACCTGAGAGTGATTGTTACAATTATGACAAGGGTTGTGACTTCGGCCCATGTTATGTAAAACAATGTGACATGTAGACCTGTAATGGGAGTTGCATGTGAACTGTTACCCAAAAAAACGCATAGAGCCTGTCTATCTGCTTCAGATGCCAAGGAAGATACGCCTTTGTTTGGCCTTTTTTAGTAAAGAAAAAGCATTCAAAAAGGTTTAGACTTAGCACTTTATTGATGCAGCATTGATTTAGGCATCACTTTTTTTTACCAAGATTTTTGACATTGAAAAAAAATCTGCTAGTGCAATATTGATATAAAATGCTTTTGCTGCTATGGAATTCACTTCAATAACCATGTGATTTTGTAAGCCATTGATGTATTGTTCAAACTTCAAATGCTTTATCATCCAATTTTGCTACGTTGTATGCATATGGATCATATGATCACCAATACCTTGGTGTCATTAGAGGAAGAGAATGTCAGAAAACTAATGTTTCTGAGGAGCATCATTTCAAATAAAGGTACATTTTTCCTTAAAACGTGGATCTTTTTAAGAAATGTGTTTGGCTTTGATTTGAACCAAAATGTCTTGAGATTTGTTACATACAGTTTGATACAAAAGTTTCGTTAGATAACACCTGAGATTAGGGCTCCACAGCCATAGCAGTTATTACCAACTACTTAATAAGTCCTCTAACTATTAGTGCCAGAAATCAGACTTCTACATAAAGACCTACAGCTGAGGAGTTCACATTAGCACACTTTAAATGTCTTTAACTGTATCAGCTTTCTTCCTGAGAACTTGACGATGAAGTTGCACTTCTAAATGGAGGCCATGACATTGTGAATTTTAGTGTTAGTTTTCTTCATCAGGCACTTTCTTGTGACTATGAAGTGTTTAGTGCTGTAGGCTTGCAGCTTGTAGCACCTATTGCTTTCAGTGAATGAAGAGAGCAGTACCCATTGGTTTGAATAGGGAATACTAGAAGTGCTAATGCTAATGCCGTTTTCCAGTCAAGAGCCAATATAGTAACATCTTCCCCACATTGTGATAAGTGCCTGATGAAGAAGACAAACATCAAGCTATCCCTAATAATAATAGTTTTTAAAGGATACAATGACTAAGTTTAATCAATCTTAACATATAGCAAACTGTGAATATGGCAGCAATGAAAGCATCGACTAATCTCATTAGTACTCATCATAATACCGATTCAAAACACAGGGCAGAAACTGCGTTCAACCAGCATAAATTGTAATCCATTCCATGAGTTCCCATGAATTTACCTCACACGTGAACACAAAACCTTCATTTGGATGGATACCCTCCTCCCATACCTGCTCCTTCCAGTTCATCCAATGGTAACAAGGGACCTTGAGAGGAGCTGGATTGAGGAGCAGCAAGCTTCTTTCTTTGGTGAAAAATACCTTCAAACAATCACAATATTCCAGAGGGTGCTATCCAGCCAATATACAATAAGATGTTTCAACCAGTATCAGAGAAACAGAGGGATGATGGCCATCCGGAGGTTGGGATAGTCCTTGAACTCCCGGCTGTAGGCTCTATGCTTCCCTTTGGCCCAGATGGTCATCTGAATGAACCCCAATAGTGCGTACAGTGCCACTGCAGAGAAGAGAGAACCCGAGTGTTAAATAAATATCAAAAAGAGCAGGAGCATAAAGATGGAGGCCTCTTCATTTGATGTCATTACAGCTTTCACACAAGGACTTCTGTCTAATATAGTGGACAGAGAAGAAGAGGCAGAGTAAACTTTGGGTGTGCACAGATTGGATATCGCTACCACACTGAAGCATGAACACAGTGTTAGGTCTTAAACCAATCCAGGACCTCAACATATCTTTACACCCTCATGGTCCCCCATCTTTCTGTCCTCACCTGGCAGACATTGTGTCATGATGGAGAAGCTCACCCAAGTTCCAACCTATGTGTCAAAAGAGAGGTAGAAAGGACACGAGCATGGCTTTTATTTTATCACCGGCCCCTCTTTGATGAGTATCAGTTTTATTAGAAGTGTTTTGTGTTACCTCGTACGTGTAATTTGGGCAGGACACAAACAAGAATAGCCACGTGAAGGGATTCTTAGTTGGGCTAGGGAACTTCCTGGCCTTTGACCCTGTGGAACAATTAGAAAACAACATTTTAAACAAATACACAACGTTTTCAGGAGATTGCCCCATCGGTCAACTGAGCAGCTAAGTGATGAGAACATAGAAACCAAAATCATATGTCTTTGGTAGATCACTGGTCCCGGTGCTCTATGATAACACTGAAGCATATGTTGAGTGATAGTAGGCCACTAGCATTAGCTCAAAAGTGAGAAGACCTTTAGTAATAAAAAGTTGTGTTTTTTACTATGTGGCCTGTGGATTCATACATTTTAAACATGTTAAAATGAAATATTAACTCAACATAACTGATGTAGCCAGGTTTATTTTTAGATCTATTTCAGGTGAGTAACCACGTATTCATCCGCTGCTTAGTGATTTTTGATTCTCCCATCACCCACCACCTTCACTTCCTGTGGAAACAAGGAAAACAGTTCCTGGTAGTTCACAACAGGATGTTCCAGCCTCCTACAAACACAAAAACAAAATGGCCTGACCACATATCATTTAAGATTACTGACCATTTAAATCTAGAGCTGCTATAAATTCACAAATTTCTTTTGATAATGCTCGTGGTCTACTATCACTCAACATAGTGTATGCTAAAGTGTTAGCATGGAGCCTGCTTTCACTCAACATAGTGTATGCTCAAGTGTTAGCATGGATCATACTATCACTCAACATAGTGTATGCTCAAGTGTTAGCATGGCGCCTATTATCACTCAACATAGTGTATGCTAAAGTGTTAGCATGGAGCACTGGAGCCAATGATCTACCGGGGACACGTGGATGATTTTGGTTCTCGTTCTCATGTTAACCAACGGGCCGATCTCTCAAAAACTCCTTAGAGATCCAGTTCAACACACATGTGAACCTAATATTCCACTACATTCATTAACTAAATACAAAAAAGTGTAACTTCTTACCCTCTCCTCCTCTGAGATTATTCAGGCTCATGTGAATGGAGAAGTTGCCCATCTCACACAACTGTAGTCATATCACAAACAAACATTACTCATAGTCATACCCCATGCAGATACTGTATATTGGACATGTTTCTGTTGGGTCAGAGCGCTGCCAGCAGTACGTACCACAAACATGACCAGTGCATAGTGGACCTGCAGATCTCCATAAGCTGTGAAGAGAGATAGCCAATGGTAAGCCAAAGGAAAGAGAAAGAGAAAGAACATGAGAGATTGTGTGTGTGTGTGTGTGTGTGTGTGTGTGCCTGCAACATGGGCTGACTTACATGGTGGTGTATAAAGAGGGTGGTTGATATAGTAGGCCAGCCAAGCTGAGAAGCCCCAATAATATGCACAGTTCTGGGACAGAACAGACAGAACATGACGTATGGTGGATGAAAATGAAAATGAAAAAATAAAAATAAAATAAAATTCTGACCGTTTGATAATATTACTGCATGCTGTAAAATGCTGGTAACTCTTTACTCGACGTGGTGTTAAGGCATTATAAGCATCTTTTAAGCACATTGTAAATGCATGATAATGATTATAATTGATTACTTTATGGCACAACTGTAGTTAATGACAGGATCTTGAATTGAATGATATTTTCTGACATCTCTCTGATGATTATGTTGTAATAAAAGTTTGTCTGTCCTTCTAATGATCTTATAATCTGCTGGTGAATCATCATAACGTACTTCAGGCAAAGATCACTATTAAAATGGTTCTGTAGTTTCTATAAAGTCTCATTTTTTGAACATTGTCTGTATTTCACTACTTCATCATGACAGAATAGTAAACTACCTCTCCTCATCAAGACACTCTGTTCTGTATATCTCCAGCAATCAGTTGCACAACAGCTGGTGTGGGAGACTGAAGAGCAGTCCACACATTTTAAAAGCGCTGAGCATCAATAGAGGCTCTTCCTTTTCAAGTTCAATAACGTCCTCACCCTGACTATGGTCCTGAGAGGCATGGTCCCGTGGGAGAAACGATGTACAAAGATAGTTTCAATCAACCTTTTCACATAGTGGCAGGTATGACAGGCACAGGCTAGTCTGAGAGAGAGAGAGAGAGAGAGAGAGAGAGAGAAAGAGAGAGAGGGGAGAGAGGAAGGGTTGATAGAAGTCAAAAGTATAAATGTAATATGCTCACTTCATCATACATGTTTCTTGCAGTAGATTTCCAATTTAAGATGAGAAAAAATGAAAGTTTAATGATCCATGTGCGGAAAATGGGTCATTGCAGGAGCAAAATAATGGAATACAGCAAAAAAAAAAACCAAAAAACCCCAGAATAAAAACATGTTATCCCCCGTGAACCAATCAGTAAATCGGAGCAGTGGTGTCGCAGTTATGGCCTTTCAGAGCTTGATGTTCTGACATTGTCAACAGACCACTGAATGCATCATCATCCTGCTGTTTTCTGTCATGTCCAGTGATGTCGTCGAACCAATGTCAATGGTTCCTTCTCAAGTCAAGCAAGTCAAAAAAACGTTGTTTCTTTTTTCCACTCACGTGACAACAGGGTGGGGGCTGGAGGTGAAGGCATATCTGTGTGAGTAGATGTAGGGAAGGCGGAGGTAGAAGAGGAGATAGGTGAGGAGGGGCCCGACGTACTCTGCTAGAAATACCTGAAAACCACAAAAGAAGTTATGCAAAAACTATAAAACTTTATATCAGGATCTGAAATTAACGTTAATAGTTCAGAAATTGAAATTATACAAAGTCAGGTAGGCTAAACGCTTCTCAGACTGTCTTTGTCTCTCAGTGGTTTTGATTATTTTACAAAGTATTCTCTTCTTCTCACCATAGTCCAGCCTAACTGTGGCCCAAGATCTCGGAAGTACATGGTGGCAGTGGTCCCAACAGGTAGGTTCTGTAAGACTTCATCATCTTTGAGTGATTTTCCCTCTGTCAGAGGCAGAGAGAGAGAGAGGGAGAGAGGAAGAGAGAAAACCCCAACAAGGCAGTACATTTTTCAACTACAAAGTTAATGAGAAAATGTACACATCAAGACCCCATGGAGAGGAGGCGCCCATGGTGACGGGTATAAAAGAGACCCAGGACAGTTATTATTATGAGACGTTGAGCAACTAAAGCAGAGTTCTCAAGAATGTGTGTGCAAGGATGTTTTTGTGATGCCAAAGATGTGGATTTGTGGAAGATGTGGATGTCAAAATGCTTGCCTCTTCCGATTTTAAAGAATCTAGTGTAACAAAACTCCATGAGGCCCATAACCTGTTAGTACGGCTCTACTACAACAAATACCTTTTGGTCGATATCTTAATGTGTTTAAATTCATCAAAAGACCCCCAGCAGATTTACACATTTACTAGATCTGCCTTGGGAAATGTGCACATTTACAAACTCTGTTGTAAATGTGCACATTTACCTGTAAATGTGCAGTATTGTGCACAAGACTTTGGCACATGTAAAAACATTCCGTAAAGTGAAGATGCTTTCAAAAATAATTAAACAAAAAAGTTTCTAAACATGAGAAAATTTACGATCAAGAGCAGTAATGTAAAACACTAATGCAGGAAACAAAAAAATAAAAGTCTAAGACCAAATTTATATACATTTACAATTTTCCTGCAATTTAACCTAACAAATACATATAGGTCGTCTAATGTTTCAAAACGTCTTCAATTCAAACCCTTCACATGAGGAACGTCTGTCACTCGAAGGGAATTGCTTCGTCCTGTGTCTACTGTAACAGGAAGTTGGAAGTCTGATCAATCTTACGGTACATGATTTCTCTACCTGAGCGCTCAGGGTGACAGCGCTCCTACATCATAAGGTGTACTAATTGGATGACATTTTTAGAATATGCTGAAGGGGAACTGGCCCAGATAGCTTTATAACCACATCATCTACCCCCGCTCGGGCCCACAGTCCATCCAAGGCAAAAGCACTGCAAAATAATACAGCTTGGCAGGTCATTATTTACTTTATCAAGATGGCAAAATGATGCAAATCAAGCAATCATAAAGTCTTCCCTGCAAAGGTGAGGTATGCTTTTCATGGCCAGTGAAAGGCCTTGGTATACATTAACATTAGGCTTGTCAAAACATTAGATGAGCGTTTACTTGTTGATAGAGGTTTAAACCATTACCATCAGAAAATCAGGGAATCGTGGAATATACTGTGTTTTTTCTGAGCCACCTCATGGATGGTTGGAGCGACTCCATGCTAGGCGATGCAGAACCGCTAACTGTGGTGAGATTTAAAGCTGCACTTGGCAAGATTTTTATGTGAAAATACTCTTATCAGTCTAAATCACAAAGTCTCCAGTTGAGACGCTGACGCAGATTCGCCCTATTTGCCAAAATGAAATTCTAGTGGCACGGTCACTTCTCCACCCACAGGAAGTCACAAATTGCAACGTTACATCTTTTGCCTCTCATCCTTTTGGTATAAAGCATCACAGACTTGCCGGGTTGGTTATTTACTGACTTCTGGGTATTGAAGTCAAAACAGTTTTCAGTTCCCTCTTACTGCCATTTGGTGCTATTTTTTTCCTTGTGCAGCTTTAATGTTGGGTTTTTGTTTATTTTGACTAAACTGAGCTCATGAAACATTGATAGATAATTACAACATGGCTACTTACTGGGATCGAGCTTCAGGGCCTGTCTAGCTGGATACCACTGGGGATCTGCACACACACACACACACACACACACACACACACACACACACACACACACACACACACACACACACACACACACACACACACATAAATACAGCGCTAGAGCAGGTAGACAGGTGTGGGCAGGAAGCCAAGCGCTGCACACACAGTTTGGCTTCAGGCCCAATGATAATTAATCAGAATGGCGTCGTGTTGAGCTCCGCTGCTCCGATGGACGCCAACGGCCTCGGGCTTGGCAAACATTTGAGAACCTTTCTGACTTGGCACTCTCTGACGGCACAACCACTGCAGGCTTCAGACGAGAAAACACCAGATTATGTTTTTAACAGTGCCTCTCTCTGGGGAAGGGATGTAATATTGATGTGCTGGATGATGATTTACTTAACCTTAACTGCATTAAAGATCGTTTATATCTAGAAAACATTTGTGTTACAGGATACAAATATATAGATTGGATATAAAGTCTGTTGATCCTGTAGTTGTTATACAATGGGGCAGATTTCAGGTTATGACAGGGAAAATGTTGATATTTCTAAATAACAATATAACACATGATGGCCAGCATAGAACCACTACACAATAATATTACTGGTAAATGACATTATTTGATATAAACACTTACATGACTTGTGAAAGAGACACTTGATTTCTCCTATCGTGGAGTAAGGCTCCACCTGAATGGAATGGAAACACACAGTACGTCACCCTGATGTACTGTGAATGAACGGGTTGCAATGCTTGACGTGGTGCGTAACCTTCTAGGGTTCACAGGGCATCGAGATCATGGCAAATAACGTCAAGCTATGAAAACGTACTTTATCTAGAAAGCAAAGCTGCTCCCTTGTCGTGGCGTCCAGCACCTCCACCTGTAGCGGGAAAACACACGGACACGATTCAGAAAAAACAAAACAATAAGCTACCACATTTACCACATTACCCTCTTAACCAGAGGGGGCGACAGTGAGCGATGTATGTTCCTATGTGTGATAGAGAAAAGCAGGTTAAAGGTGCTATATGTACCAATTTTAAACATTGGTGTACCATCGTCAGATTAATTGCGATACCTTGTGAGACCATGGTTGGCATGATTGGTACCATCTATCTCACCCCATGTGATATTGTTAAGACTACATTTCCCACAAACCCTGTTACTTCTTCTTGCATAGAGGATGTTGCTATTTTCTCATTGTTTTCTCTTTCCCGAAGAGGATCAACATGTTGGAAGTGATTTCTCCATCTTCCTTTCTCTCCATCTGCCGTTGCCAGAAACTCTTTAGCTTTCGTTCTGTTAGCGCTGGAAGAACTCTTCCTGTTTGGTGCCGTAAAGCAATCCAGCAGATTTCCTGACAAATCTGACCTGGTGGCCACAATGTGAAATGCAGAGTAGAGGCCGGTAGAGTCTGACAGGCTTCTCAGAGATTAAATGTGTGTTTCTAGCTATACTAATGTCTCAAAATGAACGTGGTAATGATTTATTAAAAGTTTCAAGTCCAATCAGTTGCTGGTCTGCAGCCTCGGCCTCTGCAGATCACCTCAGTAGCAAAACCAGTCAGTAAAATATGGAGTGAATATGATGCCAATATAACTTACAACTGTTTTTAGAGAGTCACAAATGTGAATGACATTTTGTGCACAGCAATGATAACTTATGCATGTTTTTTCTGAGTCACAAATGTAAAAAATAAATGTGTGCACAGCAAATAATATTTGTGCACATCTCACCAGTACAAAACCTGTCTTGTGAGTCTCGAATATGGATTTGTCAATATGCACGTATGTGTGGATCTCAAGTTGTGGAGACACAAAACTTCATATGGTTTTGGCACTATATTATATATATATATATATAAATATATATTTTTTCCTCATGGTACATGGAAATATGGAAATATGCATATTCAAGATTCACAAGACAGGATTTGTACTTTTGAGATGTGCACAAATCTTTTTTGCTGTGCACACATTTTTTTTTTACATTTGTGACTCGGAAAAAACACACGTAAGTTGTGATTGCTGTGCACAAAACGTCATTTGTGACTCTCTAAAAACATTTGTAAGTTGTATTGGCATCATATTCACTCCATATGAAGCCTGATGCACCTTCACATCACTCTCAGCTAAAGCTCTACAGATTGTTCCTATGCATTATTGGATGTCTGTAAGAGGGTCACTGGTTGTAAATCTGACATGGAGTGACCTTCGATGTTGCGTGGAAGTGCCCTGACCTCGCCGTCAAATATAGGGATGAATGATGGCGATGGCAAAAATACTTGAGAGGGATTTTCAAATTGCAAATGAATGTGTGTGTAATATGGTAATGTCCACTTAGTTTCTCTCACTCCAGTCAAGCACCCCCCAACCCCACCCGAGCACCTAGAACGCCCGAGCGCACTTGCTCAGTTTAATTGACCCAACCATGTAAATATCACAATGCCATTTCTTCCCAACGTAATGGCACAAATGAAGCTCATCTCATCAGAAGGCCGGCTGCCTTGTAGTCTCAATCAGAATAACAAGGCTGCGAGTCCTGGTGTCCTGCTGGTTTGCAGCACGGATCTTTTTAATCTTAATTAGACCATGTCAGCAGTGATGTACGGCGTTTGCATGGAGGATGCTGGGTGGTGCACCACAATTTGCCCTGAAAGCACTGCGTACTGTGCTGCTCAGCAGAGCTGTCCCAGCGAAATGGGTTCCTTTACTGGACGGTGTAATAACCCTCTAATGGATGCCTAAAGATTTGCTGAGTGCACAGTTGAGAAAGAGAGGGCGATGAAAGCTCCCCACAATGGCCACACAACCTTTCACTGCAAAAAATGGCACGCTTGGCAAGTCATTTTATCTTGTATCAAACCTACCAGCCTTACTTCAGGATATTATCTAGATAATTATTCTTGCTCATTTGATTTTCTTATTCATCTCATTTGTTTAAATAAAGTAGGTAGCTACCTTATTGCACTTTTACCTTAACACTAGTTCTGCTCTTAGTTGCTTGTTTAGGAAGGAAATGCACTTATGATTTCTGGTGACTAGTAGTTCTCTACCTACCTATGTTGATGCACTTATTGTAAGTCGCTTTGGATAAAAGTGTCTGCTAAATGCCTGTAATGTAATGTAATGAGAGAATTTTGATAATTCCAATAATGTTTTACTTAACTCAGGTCAATAGCATTACTTTCATGAAATGATCATGAAACAAGGAATTATAACTTCAAAGAAAAAAGAAATCTGTTTCACAATAATATTTTCCCAATTTCCCTCAAGCAGATGTCCTCAAACAGCTCACATTATCCTGAAAAAACATCGATATCTTGTTATGTTTCTTGCAAGCATCAAAATGATCTGTCAGTGCAGTAAGAGAATGTGACTCAAAGCATCCTGTAACAAGCTTGATCATTCTGTATATAAAATATTATCCTCTGCCGAGCTTTTCTGCAGTGTGTTTTCAAGCATTAGAGGACTTGAGTACATGGCGTGCTGACATCTCAGTGAAGGGGCATCTTGGGAGATGGTTTTGTTTCCCCCCCATCTGCCAGCCTACCCAGCTGCATTAAGGGGGCATGTGTTTGTGTTTGTGCGTTTGTGTGTTCACAAAGAGCGTCAGGGGTGTAATTAGGCCTGTGTGCTGTAGTGTGTGTGTACTCAGTGCTGCTGTGCCCTTGCAAATCAGATTATCAGACGTCTCGCTCCTCTCAGGGGTATTAAGGGCACTGCTGACAGCACAGGTCATGTATGTATGTGCTTGTGAGGGCTTTGTGTGTGTGTGTGTGTGTGTGTGTGTGTGTGTGGTAAGCGTGAAGAGGTTTTTCAAATGAACACTTTCTTTCTAAAAGACATATGAATTAAATAGCATTGAAAATGGGCCTCTAGTAATCTTTCGACCCAAATAAGGGATTCCAGGCCCCGCCCACTTCTTGTCTAATGTGAAAATGAACAGTGTAGAATAATTTCCTTTGACGTCCACAGCAAAACTGACTCTGCTTTCAAGAGCTCTTCTATTATGCATTCCTTTATTTGTTGAGGATTCTGATAAGTTTTGAGGCTGCAATGAAAAATTAAAAAAATAGCTAGCCATACTTAGCTTAGCATTCCAGCATTTGTCTCTTTGTGAGCTCACGAAAATGCAACTTCTGTACTGTGGTTGTTGAAATGATTTTTTAACAATTCAGTAATGTGTTAAAATATTTAATATCTCTGCCAAATGTCATTTCTACTTCCATTATTTCACCCATGTTAAGAAAAGAACAATTAGCAAATGGGATTCAAAATTCCCATTCTTTTCGTGTGGAAAAAAAATGGATCCTGATACAGTCCGAAAGCCCCGAAATGATGGGGCACTTCAGAGGTCTATTACATTACATTACATTACATTACAGTCATTTAGCAGACGCTTTTATCCAAAGCGACTTACAATAAGTGCATTCAACAAAGGTAGGTAAGAAAACTACTAGTCACCAGAAATCGTAAGTGCATTTCCTTCCTAAACAAGCAACTAAGAGCAGAACTAGTGTTAAGGTAAGAGTGCAATAAGTTAGCAACCTACTTATCTTAAACAAATGAGACAAATAGAGAATCGAATAAACAAGAGCTAAGACAAATAAGTGTATCAAATAAAAAAGAGCTAAGACAAGAGCTAAGTGCTAAGACAAATAAGTGTATCCAAGAGCCAATAAACAAGAGCTCAGGCACATAAATGACGACAAATAGGCAAGGCTAGGAGGAAGGGTCAGGGTAGTGTTTCCTGAAGAGGTGGGTTTTCAGCCTGCGGCGAAAGATGGGCAGTGACTCTGCTGTCCTGACATCAGTGGGGAGTTCATTCCACCACTGTGGGGCCAGAACAGAGAAGAGCCATGACCATGTAGATCGGCCGCAGGGACCTCTGAGCGACGGGGCAACCACTTGCCTCGAGGCAGCAGAACGAAGTGGTCGGGTGGGGGTGTAAGGCTTGACCATAGCCTGGAGGTAAGAAGGAGCAGTTCCTTTCACTGCCCTATAGGCTAGCACCAGGGTCTTGAACTGGATGCGAGCTGCTACAGGGAGCCAGTGTAGAGAACGGAGAAGGGAGGTTGTATGGGAGAACTTGGGGCGGTTGAACACCAGTCGAGCTGCAGCTTTCTGAACAAGCTCCAGAGGTCTGATGGCCAACGCCGGGGCACCAGCAAGGAGGGAGTTGCAGTAGTCCAGGCGGGAGATAACAAGAGTCTATAGTCTATAGATAACAAGTCTATAGGTTATGGATTCCACTGTATTTTCCCCTCAGCGACAATAACTATCCATCTATCTATTTTCCTTAAATCATCCCAGGAATAGAGGGGAAGACAACTGAAGGAGTCTCTCAGCCCTAACAGTGCCACTTAGTCTGAAAGCTGATCTAGAGCCACATCAGTCATTCCATCAAACCGTAACTGGGCGTGGCTGATGAACGGCACATCGCTGCCCAGCCTTTGATGATGCTGTCCATCCTGCTCTCAAAGTGCCAGACAGAACCTTTGTTGTAAATCAGCATCAATTCAGTCAGGAGGAGTAATCAATTAACCACTCAGCTGATTCTTTGCACACTGCCAATGGAAAGTCTGCCCTAAGTGTGCTAGAACCTTCTGCTCCACTATCTGTAAATACTCTAATAGGCTTTTCACACTTGAATATGTTAGCCCTGGGTTAACATATCTCACGTTTCACACTAGTTTTCTTTAACCCTGGGCTAATAATTGACCCCAGGTATTCAGTGTTCAGGATTTCACACTGTAAGCTTGTAGACCCCGGGTTAACATTTAATGCTAATGTTTAACTCGCTGTTACATTCTAATCCCTGTTACATTCTAACCCGTTACATTTTAACCCGTTACATTCTAACCCTGTTACATTCTAACTCCTGTTACATTCTAACCCCTGTTACATTCTAACCCTGTTACATTCTAACCCCTGTTACATTCTAACTCCTGTTACATTCTAACTCCCTGTTACATTCTAACTCCTGTTACATTCTAACTCCTGTTACATTCTAACCCCTGTTACATTCTAACCCTGTTACATTCTAACCCCTGTTACATTCTAACTCCTGTTACATTCTAACCCCTGTTACATTCTAACCCCACAACATTTCACACTATTGTTCTTAGCACCGCATTTCGGGGGTTGCACCACAAAAGTGGTGCTAACCCTGCTTCGTAGCAGGGTTTGTTAACAGCGGTTAAAAGCGGTGTTAACCCTCTTTCAAAAATGCAAGTGTGAAACGCTGCTTAGCCCGGGGTTAAATGTGTCCTTAACCCAGGGTTAAGGAAGACGTTAGCCCGGGGTTAAAGGGTAATTCCGGGATTTTTCAACCTGGCCTCTATGTCCACAAAATCGCTTTTCATACCTTTAAGTAGATCCCAAAAGTTTCTGAGTTTCTCCGGTCCATCGGCTCAACCGGCAGTCGCGTAACGGCAACTCTATGGCGGCAACGTAATCCGTAAAGGCATACTTGGCCGGTCAAAGTACGTCCACTAAAAATACTTGTTTTTGTCACGGACGGGACCAAATGTCTGACAACATTATGGAAAGGGTCGCTACAGAAACAGCTCGGAAAACGACGCTGAAAAGGATACGAAGATACGAACCAGCTGCTGCAAGTTCTAGCAGTTCCTCTACGTAAACTCAAAACTCGTCTCTCCGACTCACGTATCAACCGTAATTGACATATCAGACATTTGGATAATAACACGAATAACAATCTGAGCCCGTCCGTGGCAAAAACAAGCACTTTTAGTGGACGCACTTTGACCGGCCCGAGTATGCCTTTACAGGATTACGTTGCCGCCATAGAGCCGCCGTTACGCGACTGCCGGTTGAGCCGATGGACCGGAGAAACTCAGAATCTTTTGGGATCTACTTAAACGTATGAAAAGCGATTTTGTGGACATAGAGGCCAGGTTGAAAAATCCCGGAATTACACTTTAAGTGTAGTGTGAAAAGCATATTAGGTGGAAAAGGCCCTCCCAGTGTGGCTCAACACTGATCTGAGAGCTGAATGCCTGGCGGACCATCTGAGGTTTCAACAACATACCTTTGCAGTTAAAACTCATGGTACCGGTTGTACTGTACATGAACAAATACACAAACACAACCTCATATTAATGCCCAAGATTGCTGTTTGAATGTTCATCCACAATGTAGTCCATCATCCACGACTTTCATTGAAGAATGCTGCAGCTTTTCCTTGAGCCATGTGAATATGTGCTAGCGTGGCATGTGGCCTCTGTGCAGCAGCAGCAGCTGAGGGCGCAAATGCCAGAGCGTGTTGTAAATTGGGCTGCGTTCACAGGCCTCCTCTGCTCCTCTGTCGGTCACGCTAGCCGGGGAAAGACTGAAGGCGAGATCGAATCAAAAATACCACCAGTTTTCTTTTTTTGCGCCGCTAAATGTGACACAGAAACTTGGACCTTGGAGACGCTCCGGAGAGGAAACTTTAAACTTGCTTTGTGCCTCTGGAGCTCAGCGGGCACCAACTCATGATGAGGCTCCTAGCTGGCACCGACATCCATTTTAAAAGTCACTTTGACTTCAGCAAATTTCAGCACCGCCTCCGTGTGTTGTCTTGTAAATCTCCAGTTATTTGCTCGGCTGATGTGGAGTGATGTCAGCTCTTCCTGTCAGATGCATATTCAAACATTGCACAGCCTTCTTTGCAAAACATTCTCCCTCACACATCTGCAGGAATCAGTCGCTGTGACCTGATATCACCCTACTAATGATTTCTGACCCAGTTGTGCTCAAACGAGGCCTTGTGAATCTCATGCTTA
This sequence comes from Hoplostethus mediterraneus, assembly GCA_034670385.1. Taxonomy (NCBI): domain Eukaryota; kingdom Metazoa; phylum Chordata; class Actinopteri; order Trachichthyiformes; family Trachichthyidae; genus Hoplostethus; species Hoplostethus mediterraneus. The sequence continues at coordinate 176,909 of JAXDDW010000231.1, read as the reverse complement.
GAGATATAAAACTAAATAAGAAATAGCGAGCTCTTCTTTCATTCAAGTTTCAATTCACTCAGGTGCCATCATCATCATCCGAATCCCCCCCCGTTTAACAAACCATTAGAGGAAATGAACAGCATAGAAAACGACATTTGTAACCTTTCCATTAATACGTTTAGACCCCGAGGACTTACCTCAAAGAAGGTGGTCCGGCTCATGTTGGTGGGTTAATGTTGTTACGTCCTCTGAAACATCAGCACAGGCAAACACACACACACACACACACACACATGCAGAAATATTCCCTCTCCTCTCGAGGACGATCCCTGGACTGACCCCTTATTCTTCACAGCCTACTTCCTACTGCCTGCTGTCCTGTCTCTCTCTCACTCTCTCTCTCTCTCTCTCTCTCTCGCTCTCTCTCTCGCTCTCTCTCTCTCCCACCATTCATCTGAGATAGTGCAAGGACAGGGAATCACCAGAGGCACTCCAGAAACTCTCTACCTCCGACTCCCTTCATTCCTCTTTCTCTACTTGGCAGAGGATATTTGGAGGAAGCGCTTGGCAGAGTCCAGCTCGGCTTAAGTAAGCAGACACCCACCTGAAACTGAGACAGAGGCACGAGCGCAAAGGTAAAAAAGTGATGGAAAATAAGGAGGCTATCAAAAGACAAAATGTTAGAAGAAACTTGAATGATTTCTGTGGTGAAATTGGATTGACAAATAACCCCAACCCAAATATAAACAGGACATAAAACAACCAACAGTTTCAGCCTTTAGAGATCGCATTAAGTGGAAATGCAGACAAATGACGGAAAATATATATAATAGGAAATAAAATACATGCAGCATAAAATAAGTGATAAATAATAAAAGTGTTGAGACATAAAGAAATAAAATGAGAGGAAGTGTGTGAGTACAGCCCTGCCAGGGAGAGAGTTACGACGTGAACCGCCGGGCTCGGTTGTGTCAGCAGAAGACGAGAAGAGCACCAAAATATCCTCAGTAAAAAAACATTTAAAGTTGCTGAGTTACTTCAAAAAAGCAGATATTGTTAGATGTGATCTTTCCCATGCAAGTTAAAATGGTTCTAGGTTCTAACAGAACGGTTCTAACGGAAACAATAATAATAAAGTGTTTAAATGAAGTGATGAATCAGCACAGTGTTGAGTGTGGTTATGGTTTACCCTCCATAAATGGGCTGCTGATATTACAGCTGTTCCATTCATTTCTATTCCTCAGGGTTCACACTGGGCTGGAGCCTATCCCAGCATGCACTGGGTGGAGGGTAGGGAAACACCCTGGACAAGTTGCCAGTCCATCACAGGATAGATAGATAGATAGATAGATAGATAGATAGATAGATAGATAGATAGATAGATAGATAGATAGATAGAGAGAGACAGAGAGACAGAGAGATAGATAGATAGACAGATAGATAGATAGATCGATAGATGCATAGACATAATTCATGTCAGTTGAGTGAAATATCTACATATATCTACATGATGACTGGGTGGTCTGAATCAACGCTCGCTCTACAACAGGTTCAAGGTCTTCACATGCGCGCTCATGCCTTGGGGTTCAGTCACACCCCTATTTCTATACTCAAGTATGGAAGAGTTATTTTCAGCTTGGAGAATCTCCTGGGTGAAATGTGTGTGTGTGTGGGTGTGTGAGAGAGAGAGGAGACAAAGACAGAAGGATGCCGTGAATGCCTACCCATTATGCCCGTCCATGAACATGTCGTAATGAATCTCACCTGATGAAATCAAATCAGTGTCCAGTGTTTCCTTTAACTCAGAACTTCATGTGTGGCTCATCTGAGGGAACAAAGTAATAATGTCACCAAAGATTACAAACAAAACACATTTTTTATACTTATGTAGTGCAGATATTACTGTCTCTGTAGACATTTATTAGACTTAGACGTTTATTTGTAGCCTCTGTCAGTCCAGTAAAGTACTGATGACACCCTGTGGCTTGTGGCAGCTCTGCCTCCAGCATGCTGAAAATACATTTCAAAATAACAGTAATAACAATCCTACAAAATATTAGTATTTGAAACTGCAACCAGTTCTCCTGGAGGATGTTAACTACAGGAGACGGATGCTGACATCTGATGGCCAACAGTTCCTCAAGCGTGGAAATGAGCCGAGGGTCTGACACTCAGATTCACTTATTTCTTCATGTGATCTTAACTGGTGTTTGTTCTCTATGTAGCAGTTGGTGTGTAGAGTGAGAAACGACCCACAGGCTCTCTGTGTGGGGTTAGACTGCCCCCTGCTGGTCAGTGAGATCACTGCTTCCTCCTGACAACCCAACCACTGAAACCACAACCAAGACAGTTAGGAGACGTTTGAATTGTCTTCACAATAAGAGCATCTTGGGAGTAAATTAACTTATTATAAGAGATGGTACTGCTACTACTACTACTACTACTACTACTATTACCACTACTACTACTACTATTACCACTACTACTACTACGATTACTACTACTACATTCAAGCTTCAACCACTGATACCAAATTGACAAGACAGAGACATTTGAACTATTTTCCACTGAGAGCATCTTGGTAGTATATGAACTTATTATAAGAGAGACTACTATTACCACTACTACTACTACTACTACTACTACTACTATTACCACTACTACTACTATTACTACTATTTTCCACTGAGAGCATCTTGGTGTCTGAGCCTCCTATTATAAGATACTAGATTCTAGATACATCTCAGATTGGCTCCCATTTACTCAGACGTTCTTTGGGTAGTCATTACCTGGCACTCCCTACTATCCTTTAAAAAGGTATTTTTTTCTTTTTTCACGTAGGAGTAGATGTCAGTTTCGTTTTGAAAGAAAATTGCCCAAACTGTAAGTGCCTCTCTCTCCGTCTCGCCTCATTTCAACGTGCAGCTTTTCTTTAACGCCAAATTAGCAATGTCATTTGCTTCTGAATGTCAGTACCAACTAAGGGTTTGGTGGAAGAAACCATTGGCCTTTTAATATGAAGACGTGAATGTGGGCGGGGGGGTGGCGGCGTTTGTGGCGTTGAGTCACGATGTCTCATAGCATTGCCCACTTTGTCACGGCAGCTGCCTCCCATGATCAAAAGTCAGGGTTTCCACCGGGGCCCAGGCGTGTCGCCAGAAGGTCGAGAGGGTCGTTATTGACTTTGCCATCAGTCTGCATCACCCTCAAACGTCTGAGGATGCAAGTCCATTGCAGTCTGGGGGGTATGTGTGTTTTTTTGTTTTTCACCTGTACACATTGTTAGTCCTCTAAAAGAGCAAGCCTCAGTTGAAGGGATTCAGATGGAAAGGGACCGGGGGGGGGGGGGGGCTGATCGATAAACACAATCGACACCCCGCGAGGCGAGTGGGTGTGATGGCGGCTGGCAGGATGTCTCCTTCCCCTTCCCTCGCAGAGATCTGAGGCTGTGTGTGTGTGTGTGTGTGTGTGTGTGTGTGTGTGTGTGTGATGTTGCAATGGAGAAGACGCCGTTTTGATGAAAGTGAAAAAACTGCAGAATATGAATGCGCGTGCGTGTCACTTGTACATGCTTGCATACGATGTGTTGGGAATCCTCGGGTGTTTTTCATTCATTGCATTTTGCGAAGGGCCCTTGATGGGTTGCCGAGGTGCGGACCGGAATACCAATCATCCCGGCCGCTGGCGTTCCCGATGAGCATCCGTGTGCTTTCAAAGCCTCCCTTTGGTTCAAACCTCATCCATTTCATTCAGTCTGTACTACACCAAATACACCGTTCTGCCCATCTATGCAGCAAATTACAACCTACCAATGAATCTACAGAGTTGGTCGGTGTACATCACGATATTTGATCATAAGATGCAGTACAGGTGGCGTCTCTTCAGCAGGGGGAGGTAGAGACCCGACGCTGGAGAGGAACCAGGTGTCGGACAGACCAGGCATCTCTCTTACTCTCAAATTGCCTTTCCTTTCAAGTATATCTCCGTTTGATCATCATTCAGATTGTGGCTTGTGTCCATGACAGACGCTCTCCACTTTGCCGACGTTTGTTCTCGGGAGCACAAGGTTCTGCTGGAGGTAAAAGGGGCATTTAGCTCAGATCTGAATGGCAGGAAGCTCAGGGGGAACATCCTCTACGCAGCTCCACCCGCTCCCTCAGCTAACCTGTACATGGTGTCCCTGTTTATATCTAAAGCAAACTAAACCTGTATTACTATAATAACCATTCAATGGGAGGAAAAGAACAAATTCTGAAAAAAAACAAAAAACAACAATCACATTTTTCCCTCTCAAAAGGATCGACTGAGGCTTTTAATAGGACTGGCAGTATGTGACAGCTGGAATCTTAACTGTATATTGGATTTGTGTTTGCAAGTAAAATGTGTGTATTTTGGGCTATGGCTATTTTTTTTTTTCCATGTAAAAGCTATCAAGTATTTCTATGGTTTCATTGTGAGTTCTGGATTTTTCCACATAATAGAGATTCTGCTGCTTGGAATTCATTTTCACCCACATTTAATCTGCGAGGAACCAGACAAAGTGACATATACTACACAGGACTGGCCACTTCAGTGTACTTTCCACCCTGAAAAAAACCCCCTTTCATTTTCATTTTGAGAAAACTAACGGGTTGTTGAAAAGGAATAATGAGGATGGTGTGAAATGGCCTTAATCAAACTCTCTTTGCTGGGAAGATGGCAGCCTCTGGACCGCCAGGTAAGACATTCACCATAATGCAATATCAGATTGATTGCTTTGTGCTCATGCTGTGAACCATATTGCCACTTCACATGGTTGGAATACCCTGACCCAACCCCCCCCCCCCCCCCCCCCCCCCCCCCCCCCCCCCTCTAATGATTCAACAGCAATTCAATTCAAATCAATTCAGTATCAGCCCATCAGAGAAAGAAATCACACAATTTGCTGCCTCATCTACAAAACAAACATCAACAACATGACGAGGGATGATAACATGGGGAGAGCCAACAGGGTGATGCAGTGAAAAAACTAACTGAGCTGTCTGTATGTTGTTTGCTGGCTTTAATCTGGATGTTAATGTGCATGTTGGTCCAAAATAGTCAGACAACAATCGCTTCTAGGAAAAACACAACACATTTCTACTGGATACTCGTCTTGTCCCATCAATCGTCCCATCAATCGTCCCACCCCTAGTCAATATTACTCATTACAGCCATGTTTTGAGTAAGTAACATCATCAAAACGGTCACCAGATTCATTACTTAGATCATAACTGTGTGTTTTTGCATGAGTGCATCATCCACAATATCCTCGCAAACATTTCAGATAGAGACGTCAAACCCAGACTGCTCAGCGGGGCTGCAGGATGAAATCACATCCATCACCTTGACCTAGAAGGGCTTACTGTGCAGGCAACACAGGACGTTTCATATCTTGTTAAGAACCAAGAAACACCGATGAAAAAAACAGGTTTTAAACTGCAAGGGAAAGACCTTCAGTAAAAGGAGAGGAAATGGAAATGACCTTTAGGAAAAATAACTAACAATGTGTAGCGAGGGTGAGACTCAGAGGGGGTGGAGACTTGACCCGGTAACACCGACAGGGGAGAGTGAAAGCCACTGCTGACTGAGGAAGAGACCGAAAACCACACAGTAAGCCAAGCAACCGAGAAAAGAAACAGTTAGTGAACGGCAAGCCGCTGGTGGAAACAGATATAAGCAACTTGAAGAGACTATAGAATAGGTGAAGGGAGACAAAGATGTCAGATAAGACCCGGAAAAACCAGCAGCTTAATGGGAAACTTCACAATTCTATTACAGGAGAAAGAAAGTGAAGTGGAGGATGAGGATGAGGATGAGGATGAGGATGAGGACGAGGATGAAGACACACTACTGATGAAATAAGGATGATTGTGCACAGGAGATTAAAGAGCTCCTCTCTCTCCTCTCGCTCGCACTTTTTCTTGACTGGAAAAAGTTGCTACACTATCACTCTCTCAACCTACACAGAGAACCCCTTTCTCTGGGGGTTGTTGAAAGGCATTCTGGGAAATCACTAACTGAAGTAGACGAGGCAGGGTGAGGGAAACACTTAATCACACAATAACTCTGGGAATGCATTGAGCATCGCACATTGATATTGAACAGTGTAAGAAAATGCGAGGGTGGACGTTTCCTTTACACTGACACAATTGTAATTGATGGTTTTATAATCTATGAAATATGAAGGGAAAAAAATAGTATTTCAATATATCTTTAGACAAGCTGCAACCCGATTATGTTGCCTTGTGAGTGATTTCAGTGCACCTAGCTGCCTCACTGTCATTTCAGCACTGGAATAGAAAACCTCATAACCTTTAAAAAAATGTCAATACTCAGTTTAAGTTAACAATAAAATGATGCAGAGAAACATTAATCTGTTGTTCCTTTTGGCAGAATTTCTTTTGTGTCTTCTCTCTTTTATATATTACAAACCTTTCAATGTAAAAACATGAATTGAATACATAATAGAATATCAATAAATTCCCAATTGTACAAAGTTACACAATCACTGATTACAGTCAGTAAATGTTTCATTCAAGAGCCTTAACACTGCTTAACACCGGTTACATTGCCAATGATGTTACTTTACTACATTAAATACATTTCCTTTTCATCCACTACAATGTACAAGAACAAAAGGAGCAGACAGCTATAGGCAGTATAAACCACCGAACGCTAGTGACACACCAAACTCCATTGAAGATGCTACTCTTGTTAATGCTGTTATTTTCATCAGCAAACAGATCAAGACCTTTTCTCCATTGATAGGATCCACTTGGCATATGAGTGATCCACTGGGCAGCTCATACTAAATCTAAAGTTTTGTAACACTTTGTCTTCTTTCTTCTCCTTTGCTGATTAAAAACGCTCCCTATTGGCGAGGCATGAGTACAGTCCAATAGTGAAACCATGGAGCGCTCCAGTTCCAACAATAAATACATGTAATATCTCTTAGAAAAGAAAGAAAACAAATGAAAGTGCTATGTGTGCACTCTCCACCCTATGTGGCCAACACTTCAAGAGACACCTGACATGGAGAGCAAAACGCCAAGGCCAAGAGTGCCTTTAAACACGCCCGGGGTGGAAAGAGAGTGGGGATCAAAATGGTTCTGTCCAGATGGAGGTTTTCTCCAAAAATTGGTGTTGCCAGTAAGCCAGAGTCTGGGTAAACACTCACAAGAGGTGAGGCGCTCGCCATTAGAGAGGGCATTAGAGAAAGAGCAGGTCCATTCATCCGGCATCCAGTAAAACCGTCCTCCCGAGCTGTCCTGGGAGATTGCTTTGATCACAGTTCAGGGTCCGGCTACAGCAATCGAAAAGCAGCCATTTGCCTCACAAGCTCTTCTAACTGGCTCCTGGTCTGGAACCGGCAAACTCTGAGGCCCGCCGGGCTTTCCTGTGCAAGCAGATTGGTTACCAAGTAATGAGAGAAAGAGGTGTTTCATCTTTGAAGCAGCTGTGAGCGGCGGTTCGGTTAGTCATCATCCCTTAGTGATTCAAACCCGCAGAAGACCGGGCCTTTCTAAGATGTTGAGTTCTTCATACGTCTTCCCACTATTTCTCACTCGTGCTCCATTAGTGCTTTAAAACCTTCTCCCTGGAAACCTCATTAGAAACCTCAGAAATACCTTTGATTGGAAAAAGAACAGCAGATGAACTATCCACCACACATGTAAGCCTACACTTAAGACTGAGGCCCAATCCCAATGTCCACACTCACGGACTCACGGACTTTGAGGCGCGTTCCCGCTAAGTCCGCGAGGGTTTAGGGCTGTCCCACTGTCAAATCGTCAAGTGCATGAGGGCGCTCTCTCTCTCTCCCTCTCTCTCTCGCAGACTTTTTGAGCCCTTTATGCACACTTTTGCGTAAGTCCGCATCGATAAAAAGTCCCAAACCCACAATCGTACATTGGTGTATCGTACACAATCGTACACAAAAAATTGGTGTCGTCAAGGTAACGCGATATGTCGCAAAGTGCTGTCCCATTCCTATTTATACAGTTTGGAGTCCTTGCAGCCTCTTGCACTCAAGCACTTACCAGGTGACGTCAGTTAAGTCTGTGATGGTTCGGAGTTTAGGCCTTAGGGGGGACATTGGGATTGGACCTTAGACTTACACAAGATTGCTCTGAATTTCATCACACATTTCCCCCAAAAAAAGCCAACATGCGATTAGGACACTGTTATCTTTGGAGACTCCACATGTCTCGCTCGGTGTTTGCCTACTGCGCTGTAGCTAAGACCGACGGGAGATACTGTAGTTCTGCTGAGCTGTGAGGATGCAATCAAATGTTTCCTTAAAGTCCCTCAGACGGCGCCGATTAGCATGCTAATTGTTAGCCTTTCCCTGTGCAACGTTGCGGCTGAAGCTAGCCGAACACACCGGATGAAAGGCCGACAAAGGCGGCTGATTCGTCCCTTGAGTGCCGTTGTCAACACTGTCGCTCCACTGGGTTTGACAGCAGGAGGTTACCCGTATGATAGCCTGAGGCTGCTCCACGCCTGAGAGGAGGGGGTGGGGGGGTGGGTGTTTGATTCAACACGGCCATCGTCCCCCTGCCATGACAGAGAAAATGTCCACACAGCTAGAATCGTCCATGGTTTATTCAGCAAGCTGCTAGCTAAAAGCAGAGACACACTGTTGATTTTTTTCTCTCTCTCCTCTTGGCGTCGGGCAGATGAAAGGGCAATCATATCTCCGTGGGATGCGGGAGTTCATCAGACTGGGTTCTTGCACTTGACACCCCGTCAAAGTGTTTGACACTCGTCTCCCGGTCAGGAGGTGGTGGTGAATATTAAGCCCTGCAGACCGGCGCAGGAGTGAGTGGCCTTCAGTGAAGACAGCACGGAGCAAGAGAAATATGCTGACATCTCTACCGCATTCACTGCTAATTGTAAATGTTGTAAAATACAATACTAATAAAACAATAATCACAGAGGCACATGTGAGGCTGTAGTGTGCTGCTCAGTCTCAACCTGCTGAATCTGAATCTAGGTTCGTGCACCATTAGTGTCTTGGAAACCTCCATCCTCGCCCCTCCAAGAGTCTGGAAAGTCCAAAACAACTGATTATTTTTCCTCTGTCGATTCCGATCTGCTCTGAATATTTAAATTCTCCTTGAACTATATGCTCTTTGATGTCTGATCAAACCAAAACTATTCCAGCAAAGACGGGATCCTTGCAGTAAAGGTGACCTGGAGGCTGTTGTTCTCCCCGGGACGTTGGATTAAAGCTGGAAGTTTCATACATATACAGGACAGGGGCGACCTAGCCTGGGGCGAAATTATCTTTGTGTCTCCCAGACGTGATTATTCTCCTCCAGTAAGAGGAACCTAGAGACGAACTATCGGTTCAAATCGCTCAGTATCAGTTCGTAGCGCTAGCAGACGTGCAAATAAGTTCCCCTCTCTTCATGCACTGTAACATGGGCGGCTAATGAAAGGAGGTGCAGTGAGATAAATAGCTTGCCTGTGCTGCTACCACCAGCCTGCCGTTGCGAGTGCAGTCCCAGATCTGGGGCTGACTCGGTAACGACGTTGGAACTGCATCCGTTTTAATGCTTTATCGCAAATAGGACTCGCCTGCTGTTCTCACACAGCTTGTCAGAGAGACGGGTTCAATCAGTCCCTCGCTTTTTTTTTCATGCACACCATCCCCTGAGGATTGTCAGTTGTGGGGCAGTAGAAGACAAAGACAAAGCGTAGCCTAAAGGTAAAACCGAGCCTGCCTCAGAAAAGTACCAAAAAAAAAACAAACGCTAGTGACACACCACACTTTTTTCTTATTTTTCTCATGCTCCTTGCTCTCGCTAGCATACCGTCTGGATGAGCCGGGCACAGTAAGGGTGATTTATTAGCCTGGCTCTTTGAAGTGGAACCAAGCCACGGCGGTGTGGTCCGGCGGCTCCAGCGGCGCCTGAGGCCTCCTGATGAAGTGTTTACCTCTGGATGTAAATGCCATGCTGATGATGCAGTGATGTGTCTTAAATTATGTGTCTGAACTTTGATGTTCCTGATACACTTACAGTAAAAAAAAAAAGAAAAAAAAGCCAAAGGTTGAATACATTTCTTTTATATACCCGACTCTACTGGCAATTACAAAAATTGACACTTAATTTGCAGTGTGATTGATTTCTTTGCAGACATGGCAATCGTATCAAATACTCTCTCCTCCTAGGTAGTGTGAAAGCGCAGGGCCTTTTTTTTACGTTTTTGAATCGAGTGTGTAATTTACCATAGCGGGGAAATGATGAAATTAAATTTGAGCTGCTGCCTCGACAACTGATGTGCATGGAAACACAAGAATGTCTTCTTTCTCCGCCCCCCCCCCCCCACCTCTTTTCCCCTGCATATGTTCTCTCTTCCTCTTGCTCAAGTCCGGGCTGCTGGAGCACGATAAGCAGGAGTAAACCGGGAGAATGAGGATTTCCCCTCCATCCTGACATCCCCTTTATTTCATGTTTGACCCTTAAAATATGGCAGAATCCCTCAGCCTATAGATGAGCTCATATTGAACCTCCCTGTCTTGCTCCGTGAGGTACTGAGGGATGCGGGTGGTACTTTCAGATAACGCACCGGGCGAACAGGCCGCTCGATTGGTTCATCGATTTATCCCTGCCCCCTGCTGCTCACCACACCCTTCGCTGCCCCTTGTATTCAGTCGCCATTATCGTACTATAATTGGTCAAAATACACTCCCCGCAGTCTATTTTCTCCATCTCGCCTCAATGGGAAACAGGAAAGAGAGGATGCGAAAGAGAAACAGAGCAAACGATTACAAGGACTAACACTCCTGATGTTGTTTATTTACCGCCACCCTTTTTACTTGTGTTGATTAAGACCGCTCGCCATCCCCCTGCTCCCTCTGCCTGCAGGTACAACTCATTGGCGGTGAATGTCAGTATCAGTTGGTATTCTGTTCAGTGCAAGAAGCATGAAATGAAAAGCGGGTTCATTCGGAGGTGGGCAGGGCCGGGGCGTCCTCCAGATTGAAGCCCTGTCTCTGGCGCGGCGTTAGTATTACCAGGGGGGAGGTCTTGTCATTGATAATTCTCACCAAAAGGGAATTTTTTTTTTTTTTATCCAAGCTGGAATGAAAATGTCAGAGATTTTCTCCGGCTAACCCTGGTCGAAATCCTGTCTTCAAAGTGTTAACCCTGATGTCCTGGGATAATTTAAAAGGGGAAACAAAAACCAATATCATCAATCTGTGATGTTCAGGAGTTAAAAAATAAATAAATCTTGCAGCTGCATTGCATTCTGGTCTACTGAGGCTTGTGTAGGTGGAGGAATTGGCATCTCTGTCTGTCTGTGCTATAATGGATTTCTCCCTGTATGATTGTTGAACGTTGGTGAGTCTACAAAGAAGCCCTCACCCTCGATTTGATTCAAATTTTATCAATTTAAAAGGTAGATATTCAGTTTTAATACAGTTTCAATACTTTGGAACAGTTTCTTCCATGGTGGATGCATTTGACTTTATTTCCTTTTGATATAAAAACCGAGGCTTGCACAAAGAAGAGCAACTCAACGGTACACAACGGTCATTCATGTTGAATCGAACTTGTTTAGCACTTTTCAAACGAATGTACCAAAGTGCTTCAGAGACAACGAAGCTAATCGACTAAGGTCAGTAAAGTGGACGATCCAAATACCAGGCGTTAATTAAAAAAGAAGCATCAACAGGAGAATATGACGACGGTGTAACGAAGTATGACTTGAAATGCTTGGCTTTAATCCCAAGACGCCGTCCCGTTACAACACAGGAGGCGTCACCCGAGGTTGAGGAAGCTTAATAAAAAGGTCTTCGCACATTCCCACTGCAATCCACACCACCGCTCCCAGATACAAGGATTTAATACATGCGCTTTCTTTGAGGAATAAATGGAGTGCGGATAGCTTTGTCGATGCACACTGGATGCTGATGTGACTTGGCAAGCTAATGCTCCTAATAGCATTCCCATCTCACATGGCGATGGAATATAAATTGACCTAACACACTAAAGCAGAGGAGCTGTAATCTAGCGGATCGGCAGCAGGTAACTTCAGACCGCAGTGTAATCTGATGAGCTTGAAACACACCTTGTCTCTTTAAGAAGAATATCTTAATCTCTTAATCTCATTTTATCGATTATCAGTATGAGGAAAATGAAAGCAAAACCTGAAACAAACACGATTATTTGTTCATGAAAAGGTGCAGACATGATGTTGATGAACCATATGCACTGTAAGACAACCAGGATGACATACGGTGTCAAGTGGATTTATCAGTGAATTTGCAAATCCCTTCAAGAAGGAACAATAAACGGTCCAAAATCAATATTTGTTTTAAGATAATAAATATCCTCAATTATCATCATATTTAGAGAGTTGAGTTTGATGAGACCTGCACATGCTACAGGCCTCATTTGCCCATTTTAATAAATGGTCATCTGATGTTTGTGCTGCTGCATACTTACCTACAGTACCTACAGTACCTACAGTACCTACAGTACCGGCTGTGTTGCCATTCAGGTTTTTTTTTACCTACCTATTTTTCAGAGAGTAAATATGCTGATCATAATTAAATGGACCTTTTTCATCATTGGCTGACGACAAAACAATTAAATGTAACATAGAATTAGAGTCAGGACTGAGCATTGGTTGGGAGGGGTCAGTGAAGTGCACCTGGTACTAACTAACCTCGACATGTCAGTGTGTTTCAGTGGACGCTGGCAGATGCACCACATGTCATCTATCTCCCATTCATTAACACGCTGCAAGAAATTTAACTAATGAAATGACAAACCTATGGAGCCTAAACCATTGATTTACCCACGAGGCTTGTGTGAAAATGCTCATGTTGTGTGTGGGGTCAGCGAGGAAGGGCTTTAATGAGGGTTTTTAATATATTTCTGGTCTGGGAACAATTATTTTTTATATAGACTTCTAGCCGTAGTTTGGACCTTGAACACAGCAAGTGAACCTAAGCTTCACAATCTGTGTGTGTGGGAGGAGCAGGCAGGCTGGAGAGTGACTGCAGCACCAGAGGGGAACATTAGTGGAAGGATTTTGCCGTGAAAGAAATACAGAATATGGATGGACGGAAATGTCATGCCACCAAAACACACACAAGGACTCAATCAGCACTGCACGATGGCATTGAGGCTCCCAGTCAAAACCTCAATGTACCATAGAGCGTCACTCACATCCTCCGATACCCGGTTGTTTACAAGAGCTTTGATCAGCAGTAATTAATTGGGCCGGACGATAAATTCTTTGAAGAAAGGTCAGAGAAATATACCACTCAATGTGCCAAACCTCATAGTTCATCCCAGATTTCTCAAAACGTCTTTTTCAGGAGGACGGATCATGTCATCCTCCTGTCTTGGATTCAGCCATCTGGCAGACTCAGTTCATCGCCCAAAGCAGCAACCATGTTTCTGTTCTTACTGTCAGTAAACAAGAAGAAAGAAAGCCGTGTTGGTTTTACATAAAGAACAAGCACACACCACATTTCTATTCTTGTAGAGCCTGCACTATAAAATGAATGGAAATGGCATTTTGTCTAACAGGTTCCATTAAAATGTAATATCACATTTAATATTGACTTTTCTGTCAATATTAAGATTTTAAAAACATGATGAAACATGTACTAGAAACGTGATTACAGCTCTCAGCCGTCGATCTCTAATAGATGTAGAGTATAAAACGGTGAACAGTGATCATGATGATTTGTCTCCAGTGGCTCTCTCAGTTCAGCTGAACTCTCCTGACTCCACCTGAGCAGGTACAGAGGAAAAGAGAACATTACAGCCTGTCACAGAACAGATGCAATAATTAAAACAACGTACTCCTGATAGTTTAGCCATCTCAGATTAAACCTGAGGACACTGAACACAACACTTGAAACTGTCAAATGAGTTTCTGTTTCTGTGATTGAACTGAACCTGCTGCATGCGGCTCACCTGGGCTGTGATGGGAATACACTGACGCCTTCTGCCAGACTAACACCTTTGTGTGCGGTGACATCACACTGGGAATTATGGGAAACAGCAAGCCAAACTGGCTTCGCTGACGCTTATAAAAAGGTCAGTGCGCCCTCCTCCTCCCCAGTAGTTGGAAAAGTTCACACCCCAACACTTGTCACTCATCTTGACGAGCTGTCTTCCTTCAAACAGCATCTAGCCTGCATCCGTAAAGCCGCCATGACGGAAGACGGTGAACGCAACAAGTCTGCAATGAGAAAAGCAACCCTGATGTTCACCGTGCCTTGTCTTTCTTACTGCTGTGTCTATGTCTAAGGCTGAATACTAAAGTATTTGATAGAATCGGAGTACTCCAAACCGCCCAGACGGGTACATATACCCCCGAGACAAGAGCTGTGGAAGGAACTGGATAGGATGATGGTGCCAGGAGTGTCTCGCATGGACCCAAAAGACCTCAGTGAGAACATTATGAAGAAGCATTACCAACATGGCAGCTGCAACATTGAGAGAGAAAATAGCAGCAGAAAGAGCAGATGGACATTTGCAGGTGATTGGGTTTGAATCGCCAAAACAAGCATGTCCCCGGTTCTGTTTGTTCCAGCACAGTAGTGGATGGATTACGGCTTAAAGGCAGCCAAAGTGTGATTCCCACTAAATTGAATAAGGGAGTACAGCAAAAGTACATCGGGGATACTTTGAGATTGAGACTAGCTAGGAAGACTGTTTATCAAGATGTAACTGACATGACTGGAAATCAGAGAAGACGACAGAAAGACCCAGTGGTCACTGACCTTCCCCAGCAGCCGTGGGAGGAAGTAGGAGCCGACATGTTTCATTTTCAAGGCAGAATGTATCTCAAACGTCAAATTGACCTTCTCACGACTGCAACAGCCACATGGGTGGTCCCACACATGAAGTCCTTATGTGTTCGCCAGCCCACAGACTGTGGTCTCTGACAGTGGACCTCCATATGACAGACATTTGCTGTGGGTGTGTTGAGTTTGCAAGAGAGTATATGAATTCAAATGTGACTGCTGGCTCACACTTCCCACAGGCGAATGGAAATTCTCCCCCCCCCCAAAAAAAGGGGTGCCAATCTTTAAATACCTCCTGAAAAATGCAGCTGTCAGTGGGGGGGCAGACCGAGCAGCACCGCTGGCATGTGGAAAGTCAACTGTCAAATTCAACTGTCACCAATGAAGAAGGGCAGAGAGGAGCGATTGGTCTGGGACCGGCACTGTTGGACCCTGGTGTTAATAATTCTTATTCCTTTTGTTCAATTCTGTCTGTTTCTGTTTTTAGATCAATGTGGGTCTCTGGGACAGGAGGTGATATTTAATGACAGGAACAAGCTGTAATAGCCACTGTAGTTATGATTAATCAGTATTTACTATTTTCAGACAAACATTATTAATACACAATACATTTACTGATATTGTGTTTAACACAGATAGATGACAAGTAGCATAAAAAACAAAGGATCAAAGCTCAGAAGTAAATGTCTCATAAAAATGAAATGCATCTTGATTGAACTTAAATATTTATATCCTTTTCTTCAGTTGATTTCTGGTGAGGTTAATTGGGCTGTGATACCCCTACCTCAGGCCTCCGGAGGCAGTTTTTTTTTTTATCATGAGATCCAACTACAATGTTTTTCCACTGCTGGCAGCAATATTGTTAGTTGGTGGCATCAGCAGATCATTTGATGGCACCAATATTTTGGTTCAAAAACCACTTCACACAGTAATTAATGTTATCGACTGAAATATTTCCCATTGAAATGAATGTTCATCATCATCAATCAATCATGGGGGCTGTCCGCTCAAATTGATATCACCTGTTGGTTAATGATGGCCGACTGAATTGATTGATTGGACGACACTACTGCCATGACTTTATATAATCACTATGATCAATAATCAAACCAAATCAAATAGGGCTTTTATGCACTTCTTCCGGCTGTTTGGTTGGAAATGAAAACTGACTTTCTGTTGGAAACTGAGGAAACAGCCTGGGTCGAGAGGCTGTGCATGTCAACGTTGAGACTTGTCAAGTGTTTTGCACATGAACAGTGACAGCTTAGGGAGCTGGACCTCAAATCCACCTACATCTTCCTTTCACCTCAGCGACTGGAGGCAAGTACACTTAATGACAGCGCAGTGTTTGGATCAGTGGAAATGCTGCATGACGTGGCGCTCCTGTGCCCAGAGTCGGTGGCGGTGGCGTCTACCGTTAACAGGACTTAAAGGAATACACCCACTTTTTGAGAGTTTGGTCCATTGGTCACCTTACCCAATATGTGGCGAGAGGATGGCACCAAAATCATTGTTGGACTGAAGGATTTGATTTCTCTCATGATCATAGTTTCTGTCCTTCTTGACTTCTTTTGGATTATCAACTTCCCTGTCACCAGTGAGTGATCCATTGAGTCTCCAAACAGAAAGGCACAGGCATAAAGAAAAAATATAATTAGATAAAAACTATTTAGCACTTAGTTTAAAAATGTAAACATTGGCAACTATAATACAGTAACATCAGTAGCTTAAAATGCTAACATTACCTGGCTTACTTTAGCAATCTCTCATTTACAAAGATGTCAAGCTAGCATACTTGCTGATTTAACACTTACTAAAGTAATTATACTTAAAAATACTTATAATTACTTATAATTAATTATGAGCTAGATAAGCCAACATTATTGTAAAATTTTGTCTTTCTTCCTCTTTTCCTTGTAAAATACTTTTCAGTGCATCATCTCATCATTTCATCTGAGGGAACAAACGTTCAGTGCAGGGGAGAAAATCAATTTTCGACTCGTTGATGTATGACGTGACGTGACTTGTAGAGTATAGACTCCACTAGCAGCTGGAACAATGACACCAAAAAAGTTTACAATTAACTTCTATTGTCAAGTCGATATCAGGTTTTTTGTCAGACTAAGTCCTTTTCCATCCAGGTGATGTCTGTCTGCCTGTCTGTCTGTCTGCCTGCCTGCCTGTCTGTCTGTCTGTCTGCCTGTCTGTCTCACACAGGTGGATGAGGAAAGACTTGTGTGTTTACAAGCAACAGCAGAGTGAGACTAGTTTTGCAGTCGCCGTGCTGATATCAATACAACCGGCTGATTAGCAGTCAGCGGCGCTAAGCTAACTTGTGCTAAACCTCTCTGCTAAATTGATAATTCAGAAATGGCACTTCAATCTGCTGAAAGGTCTGAACAGATGTAAATGAATAAGCACTTAAACTATCAGTTGTGTCAAAAGATTTATTGGTATACAGCAGGAGGGTTATTCCTGCCCTGCACCCTGAATGGATAATAAACTAGCATCAACACTTGGGCCCCTGAGGTAAACAGGAAGGGGGCCAATGGTGTCTGGATGAAATGCTGGCACTTTCTGCCTGGTAGTTGCAACAAATGTGCACAATGTGACATCTTCACATTTTTGTGATTCATATTAAGGGATATTTCAACACAACGCTAATTTTCCTTTCCCACATTTTTATGTTTGTCATATACATGTTATTTTTCTACATGTAATGGCAAACTACAGGTAACTGTCAAAGTGGCGTTGGACCACCAGTCGTTTCCAGTTGTTCACATTTACGTAATACCTCACTATAAAACAACACAGATAATGAACCTACTTTTATCTAATAATGTATAATACAATTTTAATTTCATACATTATTTATTATTATATATTTTGTCTACATTTATTAACCTACATTATACTTATCAACACTTCCAATGTCATATCAATATCAATTGCCTCTTTTAAATAAAGCTGTTACACCTCTCCTTCATTGGTTTATGGTCAGAACAAATCATGTGGTTAACCCCTGTATCAGCTCCTAGCTCGGCACCGCTACAGATAAATCCCCTCTTACGTTTTAATCACGCCACTTACCACTTGCCATGCAAATACAGCACAAAGCGCCAATCCACACACCCGAAATGTCAATGTCATTTATTATCAGATAGCATTCTGACTCTGTTTCCTTCCTTGCAATGAGACTCTAAGCCACATTTAATAGGCTAGCTTCACTTAGCCTTGATCCTTCCTCTGTCTTACCTTTATATTCGATTCAGGTGATTCTATGTTATTTTTTGTGAATATACTTGAACTTTGAAAGTGCTGGAAAATGCTTTTAATTAATTAATTTAGCACCGTAAATGGATGCAATGATTTTTGCCAACTGATTTATGCCCGTTAATTTGAGGCTAATGTGTACAGTGTGTGAGTGTAGATGTCCTTGTTGACACCAATGTACAATGTGTGGAGGTTCGTAAGATGTCGATGTTATTCTTTGTAGTGTCACGGCGAGAGAAAAGGAGTTGCATGTCACAGAATGATGTTGTGACACCATCCTCAAGGCTAAGCTACTCGCCTCACATCCTGGTTGGACTGTTTTATCAATAGCAGGCTATTTCTATAATATAATATTTATTAATTAAATTGAGATCAAATGTGGATTTTCAGTATGAAATGATGAAAGGGGGATAAATAGAGATGAGTCCTGTTTGTTTATTTATTGATTCATTATCATTTCTTAGGCAAGAAGAAGACAACCTCACGAGCATCTGAGATCAGGTTCTGCTTCGGCAGCTTTTTTCAACACACCCAGCAGTCACGCTTCAGCGCCCAGCAACACTAGCAACAGGAGGAGTTGCAACTCGACTTTCCTCAGGTTCATCCAGTCAGCATCACCAGTTAACCATTAACTACACAGGCACCACGAGGCAACATTTTATTAGTTCAAATAAAAGTAATAACCAGCCACTATTCCAACAAGTCTGTTTGAGTCTGTTTGATGAAACTTTGAATCGTGAGATGAAGAAAACCCAGGTGAAAACAAGGTACTTCATGGTGCCATCACACAGTAGACCAGATTTGAAGCTGTGTGTTTTATACATGGGTTTCCAAAACCTGATGCAACTTTGGATGGATGCTTTGTGAACAGGCAACTCCCCCCCGCGCCCCACAAAACATCCAGGAACAAATGGTGGTTTGCCCAGACTACACAATTCCTTCACAGCAGCTTGTTCAGACACTGGCTGGAACCTGGGAAATGCTCTGTCAAGTCTCGAGTGGCTATTTAAGGATTCTAGGAAAGACTTTAAGCACGCCACTCTGAGGCTTCTACAAGCCGACTATAATGGTGTGGACCATGAGGATGTCACAAAAATTAAAGTGGGATTTGTTGCAGAGGGAGTCCAGGAGGAGTACACAAAGAAGCATCCGAATGCCCAGAGGCTGAGGCTGGAGTTGAGACTGAAGATGATGGTCGTCAAGCTGTGTGGAAAGGCCCCAGAGACATCTCTCAGTTCTTGATCCAAGGGTGGCCATCAAAAGCAAAGAGACGAGCTAGGGTAGGAAACTCACCTTTTGCCCTGCGTGTCCTTGTAGAAGCTGGTCGCATTGAAGACAAAATGTGTGATGAGGTTGTGAGAGAGCTCAGTCAGTTCCATGACCAGAGTCTGAAGTCAGATTGCCTCATGAGCTTCAGCCCAGAAGGTTGGATGAGTTCTACCATCACCATTTACCCAGTGAGACTCCTCCTGACCCTTTCTCATGGCCAAGCCTCTGTTGAAAGAGGACCTGAAAGAGCACTCAGCATGTGACCATTGGGGGACAGTGTTGGGGGACTTCTCAACATACATTACACAAAAAAAACACGACTTTACCCGTCTGGCAGAAATATCAGCTGTGCCGAAATGGCTGAAAAGGACCGATGGAGGAGACAGCAGAACTACAAACAAAGAGGGTGAAAGAGGACATCCAGGTTGTCCTCCAGTCTGCTGATGCAGAAGGCAGAGTCAGTCGGAAAACTTTATCTCAACATCAAATGGACTACAGAAGAGCTGCAAAGGAAAAGCAGACGTCTCCAGAGGCTGTGGAGAGTCGGCTAGACTGCAGAAAAGGAAATGTTATCTTGTGTTTACATGTAAGTACAAGACTAATGCTATGTACTCATTTCTGGTTTCATTTGCACTTTGACTCCAGGTGACAGAGAAGTAAATGTTTGTGCTAGTACAGCATCAGTTTATGCCCTTGTGTAGTATATTGTCATACTGTGAAATTGTGTGCACTTTTGTGTGCTTCAAATCAAAGGATTTTGTTCATGATTTTGTTTTGTGCTTTTTAATAAAAATATCTGATGCCAAAATGTTTCCTGATGTTGATAACTTACATTGACCAAATCTGGGTTATAGACGAATTATTGTGATATATCCAAATGCTACAGTAATATCTAAAGAGAGGTGTCCTTTTGAACTGGTACTTTGCTGAACCTGTGAGATGCTGGAAGAAACTAAAAGTGCTTGAATTTAAAATGAGAATCTGTATAAACCCTGAGGCTATAGTCTTTATTATTACTTTCCTCTGACCCTCAGTCCTCGCACCTTCTACTAAAATACAACCCAATGGCTCTTTTGATCTCCTGCAGGGATCCAAACAGCATCGCATTATTGGTATTAAAACTTGTTCTGGTATCTCTAGCGGCTGATTGAAGACCAGTCGGCGCAGTAAGTAGTGCCGACTCAGGAGAAGAATGAAGGTGTTTTTGCTCAGCGATTCTCTTTCATCTTTGCCAGCCTCTACCTGTTGCTTCCCATCAATTTAAAGAGAAACCAACCAGACGTTCTCTCCCAATTAAGAAAATTTTTCCGATGCAAAAAGGACGGTATTTGCATTTCCTCCCCCTCAATTTGCATCCACAGTGTTCCAGTAAGCTTGTTTCGATGTTTAATCACCAGGGGTATATTACAGAGAGACGAGGCTCATTACAGACTTAGAAGAAGGCTGGTGTTCGGCCATTAAAACAAAAGGGGGAAAAAAAGAGCAAACGTGTCTCCAGCCTCAAAGTTTTGATGAGGTTAGGTTTAGGTTCGGGGGGAGGACTTTCAAACGCCCAAGCTGCAGCAACGCCAATATTAGTGAGATTTATGATGGCAATTTTGCTGAAACAACTCTGGACACACTGGATGTAAATAACAGCTGGAATGATTAATTTATTCCAAAAAGTGACACGCCGAGGCGAGCGTGCACGGAATCGCAAGTAGGGCGGTGAATATATCGAGTCAGATTTCATTATCAATGGTATTACTCTCTGCTCTGTTATTACTACTGTGATAAAGACCAGCCACAAGGTTGCTGAACTCATCCGCTGCTCTCCTCCATGCTGCCATACTTCTGTAATCAGATGGCAAAATTACATTACTGGTGGGATATTGTGCTGCAGAGATGATTCCAGAGGCAACGAGGAAATGTAGGAAACATCAGCGAAGGAAGAGCATTCTTTAAGACAGATCAGCGACTATATTATATCTATTTTTTATAATCATTGTTTTTATACCACTTTTATACTTTTAGATCCCTCTAGAAATTGCTGTGGCGCCGATTCGGAGATGCACCTGACCTGACTAGGTTGCCAGGTTTCACGAGAGGCACCTAGCAAGAGCTTCAGGACAAGGCTGAAGTCTGAACGCCGACCTGCTTACCTCAACTCTGACGAACCTGAGTGATGTAGGCTTTTCATTAGGTCCTTGCTGAACTGTGAGTCTCTGAAATGAAACCGTTACAGGCTAGCTGATGATAAACGCCTTGTAAAAAGACATGACATACCAACATGATCATTCATAACTATCACTCAACACATAAAACTGACCAGCTTTATTGAAAATTCTGCAGAAACGTCAATTTAATTGCCTTGTCTAAACTAATACTCTGTTATAACCTGCTGCTTGAAAAGTAACAGGAATCAGCATGAGAAAGGAAAAAGAATATAAGAATAAGAAATAAAATATTGTTATAATAATTAACCTCCAACCTTAGACCCTCCTTTAGAACGAGGAAAAACTCATTCGGAAAGAATAATGTAAGACATCTTGTGAAGGACGACAGAGATAGAGGGATCCAGGACGCTCAGACGTGTGATGGGTGCAGAGAGTCGGCAAACAAGGACGAGATGTTGATAACGAAATCGAATAGAAACAAAACACACAGAATAAACACAATTAGGAAAAGAACGACGGTCGCCATTGTCGACATCGAGGTCGTCACGGGAATGTCACCCAGCCCGGCCGAGTCGGGGACCACACGGGATGCCGATACTGCAGCACACCACAGCAGACCATGCCCACTCACACCAACAACAGAGACACACCAACATGAATGTACAGGTGCACATAGACAGTGCAGTGTACAGTGAGATACAGTCAGATACAGTGCAGTAGGGAAATGTAACCATACAGATATGTGCAGCTGCATAAAAGTGTGCAAATATAAAGCATGTGCAAAGTCTGGAGATGTGCAGAGTCCTGACAAGAGGATGGAAGCATGTTAACATCATCTGACCCTTGGAAATGTAAAGCTGTAAAATAACCTTTACTTTTCATCAATGCCGCCGTGTGTTTGTCAACATCTGAATGAAATATACTTTAAGAGTGAAGATGAGATAGTTGTGCCCGCTGAGCAGACGGAGGGATGATCTAGTCGGAGGAAACGCTGATATGAACTCCACAAAAATGAAGTCGAAGGGGATTCCCCCGAGTGCAGCCGAGTCCCGCCTCCCTCTCATGTGCTTGCGTGTGATTGGCTGAGTGAAGTTAATGTAACAGTGTTAACAATTGTGGACACACACCAACCTCTAATGTCATTTTGGGTGTTTTTTTTTTTAGATGGGTTCCCTACCAAAAGGCAATTCATACAGATTTGAGCAGCTAAATATCACATTTCATAAATATCTAAATAAATAAAATAAATAAGAAAGTTCTGAAATTAGACATGAACAAACATCATCTATAGTTATATTCATTACTTATTATCTATATCATACATGAAGGCAGAAGGCAGGAGTCTCTGAGGACAGCTTTATCTGGCTTTTTAGCAGATGACCGAATGTCTGTTAACGCCACATTTCATAATTCATTAGGCATGAAATAGGCTGGTCCAGCGTTCCTATTGGTTAACCTATCCAGTAACATTTTATTAAACCTGTGACCAGTAATTCGTAACAGATTAATTTGATGTGACACATTAAAAACTCGTGCCAGTTGAGGCTGGGTCCTGAGCTCAACGCATTTCACCTGGGAACCGAACTATGAGCCTCTGTCTGTAACGTGGCATTGTCAATAAATAAATAAATAAATAAATAAATAAACATCTGCAGCTGTGATGAAATAACAGGAGCATGGTTTTATTTCATTACCCTTGTTAGCCTGTAATGGTGATCCCGTCTGAATGGGGCTCCTGACAGAGCTGTAGCTGCCTGAGTGACAAAGTGATCCTAAGTGACAGTGACATCCACCGTGGTCGGCCTTCAGCTGCAGGAGTCCAGCAGAAATGAATCCAGCAAAAAGGTGGAGCCGTCGCTGACACAGCAGAGTGAGGACGTCTCCATATGAAGCCGTATTGATGTGCTGTAGTTAATCTCTGGCAACTCGCCATGAGAAAAGGCACCGGCACTGAACGTAATGCACACCTGTGGGAAATAAATCAATGCTGGCAATGACAGCCTCTCATTTTTTACGAGATTGAATTTGTGTGAAAATAATACCACGGCCGCCGAGTCCTCAGACACATCTCATTAGGTCCCGTCTGTTTTTTTTTCCTTTCAGATTTCTTTAAGTCGGTTCCCTAAATGATTCAACAACTCAGACGTCTTCGGGTCCACGCCGGTGATTCATACTGTTGACAAATACGATGCTGGAAGTGAAAGGACTGATGAAGCAGGCGTTCAGTGACATTAAGCACATTCTTCTGTGAGCAGATGAAGGCGGCTCGGATCGACCTCTCTCCGGCGGTGGGGGGGCTGTGGATGTTATCGTCACTGTGATTTGTGTCCATGGTTTTTGGCTAATTAATTCCCTTCTTTTAGCTCTGGCATGATATAAATCCTATCACCTGCATCGCACTACAATACACTATACGCTGACATTACATCCCTGAGCCATCAGGGCAACAACAGACGTGGGCGAGGCCACAACAACACCTTGAACAGCACATTTCATTGCAGCAAAAACCTCGTTTGTAGATCAGACTGGCAATGTTACATAAAACACTTCTAGATTTAAAGGGCAGTGCCACTCAAATAAAGGAGGAATGTTATTTCTGTGGTCAGTCAAATGAATATCTTTGGATGTGAACATCCTCCCAAAGGAAGAAACCAGAGACCTGAGATTGAACAAGTCACGTCATCAAGATGAGAAATCTGCAGCTGCTCCCCGAAGAATGAATCAGGGAAGAGATGTGACTGTGGGAGCAGCCGGGGAACCGACAGCAGAACTTAAAAGAACATTCATTTGGGTATTAATCTGTACTTTAAACTGTGGGTCAACAATATGTGTCTCCCCGTTCATCGTCTAATGATCACTTCAACTTGATGGCGTCAGATGAGGTTTAGAGTCATAGTCCTCTGGTTTCCGGCTTTGGGAAAGAGCTGTTCATATCAGGTTGTCTTAAAGCTGTGCTAGTCAACTTCATACGGTGGCTCCTGCACACAGCCTGCTTAATAGTGCCCGGGGGGGGGAAAAGAACAAACAAATAATTTTGAGCGAATCATTTCGAGCTTGAAACACACCGAGTCTGAAATGGTACGTAGGTAAATCGAGCCTCAACACAGCCGGTTGTGATGCTTTATAATAAAGGACACCAAAGGGACGAGAGAGGCAACAGATCTAATGTTGGTGAGTCACCACTGTTTTGGATTTCACTGTTAAATTTTGTTGTGCTTCATGTGGGCGTAGAAGAGTCCCGCATGACACCAGAATTTTTATTTGGGCACAAAGCGAGTCTACAGCGTCTCGATCGGAGACGGGGGACGCCCCGCTTTGGGACTTTTCACGTCCCCACAGGCTGTTTTTGTTCTAAACAGCTCCCAGGTAATGTTGTGAAACTGAGCGTCTGGGTGGGTAATGACTGCTCCGGGATCAGCGATACATTTCAAATGTTCCTGGAAGTCCTCTGGCAGTTTTGCATTAGGCTTTTAAGCGTGACCATCAATGACCACCAGTAATAACAGCATCTAGTTCAAATCTGCTCATTTTCACATTACTCAGTTTTGTGTTTCTGCTTGGAAATCCAGAAACACAAATTTGAGTGAAAATATTGAAATATTGTATATATACTGTTAACATTTATGTACAAATCATTTATTTATCAGTGTGTTGATGTGTTGACATGTGAAGAAAATACAGCTCTTTGAACCTTCGGCTGTGTAATAAACATTCAAATACCCACAATGCCTTGCGGGGCAATCAGGAAACTCAATCCGTGCAGACTTTGGTGGGACCCTGCTACCCATGTTTGAGTCAGGTTATCAAAACGGTCCGTTCATGTGTTTTATCTCTCATGTATGAGTCGTATGTCGCTTGCTCGCCTTTCAACTGGTAGCAGCACAATCATTTGCTGACATCACGTTAGTAACTACGACAGCGGTCAAAGTGTTCCCAGAGAGAAGATGCAATTCAAGTCAGACCCCTGGAGTAACACAGGCCGTTTAAGTCTTAAAGCTTCCCTGATAAGTGTTTTCTTCAGCAGAGAACTTCACTTGATATGTAAAGGAGTGCAACCTGCGAGCTA
The DNA here is from genome assembly GCA_034670385.1 of Hoplostethus mediterraneus. Taxonomy (NCBI): domain Eukaryota; kingdom Metazoa; phylum Chordata; class Actinopteri; order Trachichthyiformes; family Trachichthyidae; genus Hoplostethus; species Hoplostethus mediterraneus. The sequence continues at coordinate 151,360 of JAXDDW010000231.1, read as the reverse complement.
CGAGGGATGAGCTGGGAGAAACATAAATAACAGTGCAAACTTTTGAATAGGCCAACAGGAAAAGCAAAATAACAAGACCTGCCTATGATTTATATGGAAATCAGACTTGCAGACTTTGCAACATGAAATGAAAATGCAACCTTGGCTTTGATACGAGGTTTCAATTGCTTTTGTTTTTGTTTTGGAGTGACTGAGTCAAACCCACTCTTTATGCTGACCAGCAAGGAAATGGCGAGACGTAAAAACACGTACCTCTTTTTGCAGCAGTGGGTTGAGTGTATTGTCGAGTGCCCTAATACAGGACTACATTACTTTTCAATCAGATTCTGCTTTTCAAACAGATTCACTTTGGCTTCGGAAAAAAAAAAGCGATTTCAATGACCGCACTTAATCGAAAACTTTTTTTTTTTTTTGATTGATTGAGATTTTGAAATGGCACTTAAATGGCATCCCGAACCAAATTGTGCCTGAAAGATGAATGGCATTCAGCTCGGCCGGCCTGGGTTCAAAACAAGCTCGTTCATTTAATTTTCAGAGCAAAACATAATGAAATAAGAGCCGACTGACTCATCCCGTGCAACCTTGTGGCTCCACTGTCAAGGCCAATGGAAACTTTGATAGGACCCTTGAGACATTATGCATCACTCCTGAGGGACTTGACTCATTTGATCATTAAGGGATTTGGGTAAATGTTATCAGTGAGGGCCTTTACATGAACGCAGTATTCTAGATCACAGCTCATCCCAGTTAAGGTCATATTTGGGGGTTTATACGTGTCTTCATGTCGTATTCACAACTACGCTACGTGAATAAACACATATTACCATTGCAGTACTCACACAGACACTGGGAAGCAACAGGATGAGGTGTACACATGGCTCAGTACTCAGAATTGGGATAATAGCTTCTCCGGTTTCTTGTAAACAGGAAATATTTATATGCCGCAACTCATAAATGTAATAGTTGAGCTTTCTGAAAACACTAGAAAGGCCATTGGATTTTGCGGGGGGGGGTCCTGAGAGAAAACCGACAAATTGTCAAATGAAGAGGAAATACAAAAATACCATCAGAACTATTTCCTTGTGTTATTTTGAAAATCTCACAGCACTGGTTCGTGCGTCATGGAGAGACGTTTTGAAAGCGGAGATATTTCAGTTGTAAAATTCAGAACAGCAGTCGGTTGTCTGACCTGGTGAAACAATGCATTCTGGGAGATCTTCTCACGGAGGAGCATCCTGGCTCTCGACCTGTTGGCGCTAGCTAGGAAGAGAAGATGCGAGTCACGTGTTACACCATCATGTCTCCATTCGTTTCAACCTCTTCTCCTTCTTTCAGCGGTGAGCTATTTCAGAGGCCTGGCACGTCGGACGGGGAGACGCAACTTCTACACAAATGACATGATGATTACAATGGCCCACAATGCAGTGAGGTCGTTACCCTCATGGTGGGTAGTTTCCAACCTTTTTTCATGCCAGTGAAACTCAGAATCACACAATTGAGAGCAAAGTGAAAGAGAGAAATTAGCATTTGATTTCAAGCAGACGTGTGGCGCCGAAACTCCGGCTCTGCTGAAGTGGTTGTGGATGTCTCTCAGAGCAGGCTCTCCGGCGGTAATAAAACGCGTATTACATTAGGGCTTTGGGGAGACGGAGGGAGGGATTTCACACCAAAATTAGACGTTATCAAAGAAAAGTTCAGCCTCTTCTGCTGATGCACTTTCAGCAGCAGTCAAGACAGAGTTTTTTGCTACTAGAACAAAAAGATCAGCTCTTGCAGGTGTTGGGCGGTGCACATCCTCCCGTCTTTTGACTTCAAGGAAATTACCGTCTCGCAAAACTGCACCACGCCATCTCTTTAGCAATTTCTGAGGGAATTGGCATGCATTATAGAGCCCTGAGCATTCAAACCTGGGCGTGTGAAGTGGAGAACTATGTGGTGCAGAAAAGATCTCCGGGAAGCCCTTCGAGGTGTTTTAAAGTTTTAAGGGGATTCACGGACAAGTTTGAAAGCTCCCCGGTTTCGAAGCCTAATCCAGGATGAGGTAAATTTGAGGTGAATTATGAGCTATTGACAGATACCACCAAGTCATTACAACAGTTGAACAAAATGACTTCTTTCTCTGGGAACCTCCATTAATTTAGGTGAAATGGAGCCGTACGCAGAGGCAACTCCGGAGGGAATAAAGGAAAACACCAATTGATACTCTCCGCTAATCTCCGCTACCAGACACCATTATGGTACAAAGTATATCCGATTAGGTTTGCATGAATATCCTCCACGAGACGATGAGAGGGAGAACACATTTGATAAACACGAATTCACTGACAACAACAACAACTATCTCTCAGGGAAATGTGAAACCTGCTATCTCCTTGTGAGGAGAACCAGGTTTCTAATGGAATAGAGGCTGAAAGGGTTAATAGGGCGAGTTACATCAGTGTATTGGCAAAAGGCATTTATATTTATATTTGTTTTACTGGTGATTTGTCTGCAGAAATTTCTCCTATCTCATATCTCCTATCCCATCTCTTTAGCAATTTCTGAGGGAATTGGCATGCATTATAGAGCCCTGAGCATTCAAACCTGGGCGTGTGAAGTGGAGAACTATGTGGTGCAGAAAAGATCTCCGGGAAGCCCTTCGAGGTGTTTTAAAGTTTTAAGGGGATTCACGGACAAGTTTGAAAGCTCCCCGGTTTCAAAGCCTAATCCAGGATGAGGTAAATTTGAGGTGAATTATGAGCTATTGACAGATACCACCAAGTCATTACAACAGTTGAACAAAATGACTTCTTTCTCTGGGAACCTCCATTAATTTAGGTGAAATGGAGCCGTACGCAGAGGCAACTCCGGAGGGAATAAAGGAAAACACCAATTGATACTCTCCGCTAATCTCCGCTACCAGACACCATTATGGTACAAAGTATATCCGATTAGGTTTGCATGAATATCCTCCACGAGACGATGAGAGGGAGAACACATTTGATAAACACGAATTCACTGACAACAACAACAACTATCTCTCAGGGAAATGTGAAACCTGCTATCTCCTTGTGAGGAGAACCAGGTTTCTAATGGAATAGAGGCTGAAAGGGTTAATAGGGCGAGTTACATCAGTGTATTGGCAAAAGGCATTTATATTTATATTTGTTTTACTGGTGATTTGTCTGCAGAAATTTCTCCTATCTCATTTTTTTTACCTTGAACATTGACGTTAACGGAAATCGACTTTGCGGTATTTACACCGGAATGACCTTTATAATGAATAATGACCTTTTATCTGTTCCTAACCTGGCACAGCTGCTTTGAGCATTTTTTTTGCAAGTTTTCCCCCCAAAAGAAACCGAATGAGTTCAATCAAAAGACGTCAACTAGCCTGCATTTAACAGTACGAAGCTTAAAGAACATCAGAGATTCCCTTGATCATCGCTCAGAGTCAATCCAGGTCTCTCTCCAGCTTAAATCAATAGTCTCTCTTGATATAGGACCCGCTGGAGCACACCCAGTCGGTCCTGTGTATCCAGTGGCGGCCAGTGTGCACAGATAAAGATGTGTGTGGTCAAACAAGCAGACTTTGATCTTTTGCTCCCATCTCAACGAACGAGAGCCCCCCCCCCCCCCGCCAGCCAGCCAGCCACATGCCTCGCGAGGGACAATCAATGCTAATCAAGTTCTCTGCAAGAGCCATTTCTAACTTGCAGCCTGGCTGATCTGAAGAGATGCTTTTTTGGGGTCGGTGGACGGTGCGGGTGGAGCCAGGGGACGGAGACAGTGGGGGTTGAGCGGGGTCGAGACTCGCAGCCTTGGTTCCTCAGATGGGAAGCCGATAGGGATTCATCATTTCTAGAGAGACTGTTTCTGTTTCTCTGCTCAACCAAAGAAAAGGAGGGAGGACAGGAGTCAGGGCTGCTAGAGAAACGTCACAGTCAAGTGATATAAATAAACCCAGAGATCGTGATTTACCAGTTAAAGAGGCAGTAAGTAAGGTTTTTACTGCCCCGTAGCACGAAATGACCATAATATATCTGTTGGGGGGGTTGATGGGGTTGTTAATCAGCACCAATGAATCGGTGTGGTAACACATTTCAGCCTCGCTCTCAAGCCTGAAAAGCAAATGACAAAGCAGTTTTATTATGATGGTATTTGCATGGTGATGTATTACCTCCATGCTTGTTGGATCTCCGTTCTAATTAGCTAGCTCACGCCTCTCTGCTGAGGAAATGTTACTTTAATATTTATGTCAGCTACAGGCCACTGTGAGCTGTGCCACTCGTCAATGTTCTTGCAATGACATAGATTTACATAGATTACAGTATTTAATGCACCTTTAAGTGTGTGTGTATTTGCCATAAGGAATGCTTCATATGTACACTATATGGCCAAAAGTCAGTGGACACCTGACCATCTCACCTATATGAGCTTGCTGGACATCCCATTCTAAAACCATGGGCATTAATATGGAGTTGGACCCCGCCACTCTTCTGGAAGGCTCCACAAGCTGTTGGAGTGTCTGTGGGAATTTGTGCCCATTCAGCCAAAAGAGCATTAGTGAGGTCAGGCAGTGATGTTGGACGAGAAGGCCTGGCTCGCCATCGGCGTTCTGATTCCTCCCAAAGGTTCAATTGGGTTGAGGCCAGTCCAGTTCCTCCACACCAAACTCGTGTAACCATGTCTTTATGGACCTCACTTTGTGCACAGGGGCTCAGTCATGCTGGAGCAGCAAAGGGCCTTCCCCAAACTGTTGCCACAAAGATTGAAGCGTCCAATTGGCTAAAATGTCTTGGTATCCTGTAGCATTAAGATTACCTTTACTGGAACTAAGGGGCCAAGCCCAAACCCTGAGGAACACCTGAACTCAATAACTAGTAGGGGGTCCACTGACTTTTGGCCATGTAGTGTATGTGCTTCAGAATATAAGCATGACTGTGTGTATACCCATAAAAGACAGAGGCTGGGTGGGGAGCCGGAAGAAATCAATTCGGTGCTGAAATGCTCTCAGAGAACCTCATGTTGAGTGCATGATAATGCGAGCTGCCATCATCATCATCATCATCATTCGCTGCTGTCATTATAGCCATCATCCCTTACAATGCTCTTTTCCTAAAAGCAAAAGCACGATTTCCATATTATGTAGACGTTAAATAATGTATGTCTCAGACATGGATTAAATCTAGTAACTGAAAGAGAAATCCTAGATTCATATTTTAGTGTGGGACGAGGCTGAATTCACAGAACGGGCCCCAAGAGAAATGTGAGTGTTGTTTCATCCGAACATAGCAGATGCCAATTCTACTAGCCAAAAACATTTTAAATGAAATGTATTTTAATTTTAATGAAAATGTTTTTCACATATTTCCTCTTATGGTTTCGTTTTATAAAAAATACAAATTTACTTCTTACACAGAGACATACATAACAGCAATATTTTACAGGCCCATCTTTAAAGAATGGCTACTACATCTTGTAATCAACTAGCTTCACGTGGTGGCAAATATGCAGGAGAAGTTTAAATACTCTTAAATACACATAAATACAAACACGGTGAGGAGCAAAACAGATCTGAAACAGAAACAGTTATATTATAGGAAATCACTGCAGACAAAATGTAGATATTCATGCAAAAGCTATCAAGAGTCTTCAGCTGGCGGAACCAACACACGGCAAATAAGGCATACCAGTCTGATCAGCAGCAATGAAAAAGGTAGAAAATGTTAATGACATGTAATGACGTTAAGTTTATCAAGTCATTGGTGTCCATGCTCAAGTCAGCCACAAGTTACAAAAGTTCAAGTAATGGCAAGTAAAGATACCAAAGTCCACTGACGAAAGAAAACATGGCTGGTTAGGAGGTCCTCGTATCACAAACGATGGTGCTTTGTTATTTGTGGTTGGAAAAAAAAAATCACACGATAATGTCTAGGAGTCATCGTCAGTTTTTATGACATGAAAGAGGGTGACGTTGAAAATGACCTGGTGTCCGTTATTCCAGCCGTACAGCGCCCTCTCCCTGGCGTTGTAGTCGAGCATGGAGATGTGAAAGTACTGGTTGTGGAAAGGAATGTCAGTGTACTCGTAAGTCGAGGTCTTCGTCGAGTATGAGTAGTAAACCTTCGCCCCCGACAGGTGGGAGTTGGTGATGTAGAGCGTCCCGCAGATCATGAAGGACTCGCCTGCGTTTCTCTTGGAGTACTCGGTGTTCCACGTCTTCAGGACGTGCAGGGTGTCGGGGTCGATCTGCGAGATGACGATATTCCCGGCATTCTGATTGGTCGCATACACCGCCCACATGCCAAGCTCGTCGGCCATGATGTCGATGTCAGAGAACCCGCCCCACGTGTACGGGTACATGTTGTGGAAGCCGGCGAACTCCAAAGCTCGCTGGGCTAGCACGCTGCCCGTCTCAAAGCTGTACTTGACAATAATGTTGCTTTGGTACTTGTTGTAGTAAAGTGATCCGTTGTAGACGATGTGGTTGGTTCCCTCCCATTTAAACGGGAGGCTGTAGGTTCGAGACACCACCCCCGCAACAAAGTCTGCCATCGTCTTGTACTCGCGCACAATCTTGCTGTTGGTGTAACTGTCCATATACCAAACCTACATCAGAAGGGACGACGATGATGGATTAGCTCATGACGTGGCCAATAAACATGTCAATCATCACAAAATCAATAAAGGAAATATATATATAAAAAGGTTTCCATGACGATCATACAATAAATTATTATTATAGAAACCGCTGCACTTGAAAAATGATGGTGACCCCACATGTGAGTCTATTAGCTGACGACCCTACGCTATATTAGTCAGGCAGTCTTTGATTATCGTGATGAATCCAACCCAGATACTATGCTCACCATGCAGCCTCCCCCTCTTCCACAACTCACCCTGGTGTTTCTCGTCGATGCCTGGGGATCAGTCATCCATGCCCCAAACCGGGTTCCAGATGTCTTTATTGTAACAGGTCCAGTGATTTTCATTAATTTCCCACACGCTGTTAATAAAGAAATGCAGCGATAAGATGTGCTGTGGTATTTTTTTTTTTCTCCCTCTAACTAGATTGCTCAAGCCAATTTCATGCCTGTGCCACTGGAGAGTTTGCCCTCTGTGCATATTAAGATACCACCGGCAGCGAGCTGGATTGTTTTTGTTGAGGCATAATGGCACAACTGCTGTTTGTAGCTAATGACAACTCAGCCTTCTCATGTCTAGCGCATATTATTTCCTGTAATATACAAGTATTAAGTACTCTTGAAAGTTCTACAGTCAAACCTGATATGTTCTGGTTACCTACTGTATTATTCCTACTACACTTACAGAAATTGTCAGAATCTTTAGTTATGATTTGATCATTTTGCTTACAAACAATGGATATTTTAAAAACCTGGGCATGAAAAAGCGGTGCCGTACTGTTGACATGCATGACAGTAACACCACTTTGGTAGCACTGCTGGGTTGTCACATGAAGATTTGCTCATTAGTTATCCCTAATTGAGTGGATTCACTGAAGAGGAGACATGAAGAAAATATTGGTTTTAATTGGACATCTGGATCGCACGATCAACACAGCTTGTCAAGTCAAGACGGAGCAGCATAAACGTATATTCCCTAGTGTGTTTCCTCTGGTGGCGTGTCCTTGCTTTGTCCTCGGTGTGTATTTCTTTTGCCACTACAAAATGGTTTAACATTTTTTTTCAGTTTTTTCAAATGCAAAATACCAAGACGCCCTGGATTAGAAGACATGGACGTGACAGTAAAGTTTGCACGGTGACATGTTTTCAGGGATTATTTCCTGGCGGAGACTTACATTTCTTCCTGTGGGTGTCAGGTGATTGACAGTAAGCACAGTGTAATGTGTGCACTGATATTACAAAGGCTCAACTTGGGCAGAATGAAATAACGATAAAACAGAAACGTTGACAAAACCAAATTAAGGCTTCATGTTAACTATCATGGAATATCGAGCCCAGGAAATGTTCAAGTTGTTTTTCATACTGAATGGCAGAAAATGGCTTCCAGCAGTGCGGACAGACACCACCAGAACATAAATGAGTTTAAAACTAAACACTGGTATTATTCTTTAATAAATAAGTAGACTATTGGACTCATGGTAGGTTACTTTCATCCTGTCAATTTAATCCTGTGAAAAAGTGACCATTACGCTTCTTATTATCTCAATTATCTCATTATCTTTGACTCTGCAAGTCAAGTAATACCTTAGTCTGTGTGTCATTTGTTAAGCACGTTTCCCCATGACAATTATCTCATGCACTGGCAAAACAACAACAACAACAACAACACACTGAGGACAACTGGAGGACACACTGCCAAGGAAACACATTTTTTTTTAGATGATTTTGGTCCAGCAAAGGTCTGTCGCTAGCTGCTACGTGTCACCTGGGTATTACTCACATCAACAACATGGCCAACAATTGAGGCTACTAGTGCTAGTACTAGTGCACATGCAGTTTATTGTACGAGCCTAGCATGCTAGCACGAGTGTTCTCCATTCACTGTTGCATGGCCGTGCAATCGGCTACGAGTCACCGCAACATCTCGCCACTCACTTAGCTTGCCCATGCAGTTGCGCAGCCTGCTGTCCAGCCGCAGGACTCGCTGGTAGAGCTCGTCGTAGTCGTAGGCCCCGAGCTCCTCCTGGATGCCCGTCAGCACCGCCGACAGGTTCCTGATCTCCTCCTTGAACTGGGAGATGAGCACAGCGTCCGTCTTGTACTGCTCCAGCACGGGGATCAACGGCTTCAGCTCATCCATCTTATCCTTAAGCTCCTGGAGAGGCGGCGGTGACAGGGAGAGAAATGGAAAAGAGAGAGAGGGCAAAAGGGATGTGGATTACCGCGATTGGCCGGGAACAGACGCAGCAACACGTTTCCTCACTGGAGTGATGGAAGACAAAGAGGAGACAGTTCAATAACGTTATCTGTCCGCCATTAAAGGAATACCAGTTTTGGGGAGATTGGCCTGTTGGTCAGTGATGAGATCATCCATGTGTCCCTGATAGATCACTCTAGCATAAAGCACGTTCAGTGATAGTAGGCCGCTATCCAAAGTAAACGAACTAAGGAAATGTAACTGTAAATCTAGCTGCTCAAACAAATTGTTTTCATTCAGCAGCCTTGATCAAATATAATACCATATAATAAAACAGTACATTTAATAATACATATGTCATTAAGATATATTAAGACAATAATTAGCAATATATTGCTAATTTGTCCAATCGCTTGTCAGGGAGTCATGAGGGAGCATGAGGGAGCATGAGGGAGCATCATGGGTGCAGAAAGCTAAATACAATGTACATCATGATCTTAGGGTGAAAAAAAGAGGATTAGTAGTAGTATACCTGAAGGCATTTGCTTCTTCAGAGTTACCAACACTGTAGAACCACAGGACACAATACTATGTTTGAACCAGGCGGTAGAATACCTGGAAGTTTCTGGCCATCATGGATTTCCTGTCATCCTCAATCTGTCTGAACTTGGTCCTCAGGCCCTTCATCTGGTTCTCCATCTTTATAACGTACTGGAAATCCCTCTGGGTTCGCAGGTTCAACACCTCGATGGACTGGGACATGTTCTGGACCTAGAATACAGCAGGCCATGATAGTCACCTCAAAATGGGGTTACCAACCTGAACACGAGGTCCGTTTCATGACTCGTCTGTCTTTATTATTTACTTGTTAAAAGACTAAAAATGTGGTGAGAAATTCATGCTGTGATTAGATGATAATATTTCTGCAAGAAAGTGAACAGGTGGCAGGGGTGCCTGATACAAGAGAGAAGGTTCTTGCCACCCACAAGCAACTCCAACAAATCTAAATTGGACCTTTTGTTATTTTTCCAGAGATCAAGTTAAACAGCTACAGATGATATGATGGCCCTTTTTAACAAGCACATTTACATTATGAGCGTGTTGTTTGACCGCAATATTTAAAATCAAAAAAATTATATATTTTATAGAGCCTTTTATTTGATTAATGAATGCATATATATATTTTACTTAATAATTGGTCATTTTAGGCTGGTGTACAATGTAATGTAGAAGGGATGGGGGAAAAAAACAATTCATGAATCTCGATTCCGTCTTCTACATTTATAAATCAATGCTCAATTTTAAAAAAAACAAACGGATTCGTTTTCAGTTTCTGGCTTGCATGATTAAGCAGCAACATGGCAGAGGATTGGCAAAAACAACCAGCTTCATCATCGCCTAAGGTGGGCGTTTTCATAATCTGGTGGGCAAGACGGAGCTACACAATGTGCAAGCTTTGCAGCACAAAGGTGAAGTAGTTCTGCAATACTTCAAACACGAGGGCTCACCTCGTCCGGGACACTACAACACACAGCGGAGCAGTTTTCCTGCAGAGCATGTTGATCAGCTTCCAGCCAGTGGTGGACAGTAAGGTACCTCTACCTTTCAGAGGTCAACCACTGAGAACAGCTCTTACAGCTAAATACAGCCCTGCTTTGACTTCATTTGAATTATAAATTGGTTAAAAGCTATGAGCATTAAAATCTAATTTTATGTTATGCTTCTATTAGTTATTACCTCAAAGTTTACCTTGTTTGATCACGTTATTTACTAACTATAATATATATTTTTTCTCTCTTTGGAACCTCCTCCCCACCCCATTTACAATGTGCATCTCAAATTACAAAAAATGGAAATAAAAAAAAGCTAACTCAACATCGAAATAACAACATGTTTTCATTCAACCTTTATTTAAGTGTCCAGGAATCATTGAGGTTGAACTCATTCTCAATGATGTCGAGATAACAAAGTTAAAGAAAGTAATGATAATTACAAATTATATTCAAACAATAATAATAATAAATAAATAAATGAAACACAAGAAAGAGAAAATAATTACATAGAGTCTTATATATATATATATATATAAATATGAAAGGCTTATATAGACATATGAGTTTCTGAACACCATCCTGCACAAGTTCAGCAACCTTTTTCCTCCACAGCAACTCATTTTAACCAGGTCACCTGAATGCACCAGCAAAGTATGCAACGTACCAGCATTGTGGAGAGTGACTAGTGTGATCGATTGTAGTGTATCAATCAGAACTATACTCGCTGTGTCTCAGTGACGGGCAGTAATAAGCCCATTTACGCTGCATTACTCAGTGTGTGTTTCCCCTCTCCTCTCTTGGCAGCAGAAACGTTTTTTCTGTTCACTGTTATGTTGTTTGTATTGCTCATATTTATTCAGTATAATAGTTTGTTCTTCTTGAGAGAAAAACAAATGTTAGTAATCCATTTCTTTCCAATACTTCCCACTACAGTCTAATTAAATGTGTTGAAACTGTCAGCAGCATTATGTTTATATAACCCACACTTGTTCATAGTGTAGTTCATTGCTTTTGTTGTTTTATGTTTGTATTGTATTTCATTTTCCCTCTTGAATCATTTTACTTTTGCTTCTACAACGATCTGATTTCCCCACAGCGATCAATTGTTCCTCTTATTTTATGTTAAATCTGCTGTTCTGGATCCATCCATCTTGCATGTGATTGGCTATTTGATTGGAAAACACTGGACTGACAGAACCAGTTGATAACGAGCTTCATGAGACCAGTTAGTCAGAATTGCTTCCTAGAGTAGAATGTAATCTAAATGAAATGGAAGTGTTGCGTTCATGAGAAAAAAAACAACAGAGTTTCCAGAAGCATCAGCAGCAGAGTCACAAGAACTGATAACAGTAAAGCATGGCAAGAAATTATTAACGCTGTCAATGTTTCAGTAGAAACTCACACCGTTGATGAGGTAAAAAAAAACAAAAACAAAACAGTTTGAAACTAGAGTGTAAAAAAGTATAAGGAGAAGTAGACTCGTATTATCAGCCACAGGAGGACGGCAGCACTGAGCCGCTATCAGACATGGATCAGAGGATCAATCAATAACAGGAGAGACCTCACTGTCAGGTGCCCAGTTGGCATTGGAGTTGGATTCAGATCAGATCCAGGCTGCATCCTCATCAGATGGTAGGACTGTTATTGTGTTTGTAAGGTGTCCAGTCCACGTGATCAACCCTTTACAAGTTGGATCATCTTGTGTTGTTATGAATGAGGACAGTTCGGCAAATACGCCACTTCAGCCTGTTAGGTCTTTCTGTTCTACAAGGCCACTGAAGCATCTTGTTGTTGTTGAGGTTTGGCGCTACTGTAATGGATGTTTCATAAAGAATAAGATGTTCTAAGAGCCTTCCAACATGTTTCCAAACACTCGTACCAATTTGATCGTACCAAACAAACAAATGATGAATCCCAATATCTTATAATAAATAAATAAATACATCTTATAATAAATAATCTTATAATTTTTATACTTGATAATTTATAACTGGTACTTATAACTTTTTGTACTTTATAACTTTGTACTTTTTCTGTTAGTTGTACTTTATAACTTTGTACTTTTTCTATTATATTTTTGTACTTTTTCTATTATATCTCTTGTGTTTTTTTAAAATTATGTCTGTTATGTCCTTAGCATTAGCGTTAGGTGTCGGAGAGACACAAGAATTTCATTGCATACTTTTGCTTCTTGTGAACGTTGTGCATATGACAATAAAAAACCTTGAACCTTGAACCTTGAACCAATAAGAGTAAAGGTCAAACGAGGAAAGAACAAAACAACTAGTGGAGTTTGTCCTCATCATGCCCAACTTTTGTGTGTGTGTGTGTGTGTGTGTGTGGGCATTGCTTTAATACTGCATGGAGGAGGTGCTGTGTGTATGTGTGTGTGTGTGTGTGTGTGTGTGTGTGTGTGTTTACCTTCTCCAGTAGCTGGCGGAGCTGTCTGCTCTTGGCATCTCTGGAGCACAGACTCTGTTCTGGTGCCACCACAGTGCAGATACAGCGCCCGTCTGCATCCTGGGCTGAGCTGTACACCTGCCAGCCCTCTTTAGGACCAATGGTCTGCAGGGATGCACGCACGCACGCACGCACGCACGCACGCACCACACACACACACACACACACACACACACACACACACACACTAGGATTAGACATCAGTTTGGAGATATATGGGGCTGATATTGCCCTTTTATTAAAAATCAAATAGGGTGCAGTATGTCAGTGTCATCCACCTCTGATGTGATGCAGGTTGACTGATTACATATTTATTGCAGAACTGATCAATACTGCAGCGGTTGTCTACAGGAAATACTCACCCACTGTTATATATATCAGTCTGTGATGTTCAGTGCATGCCAGGAGGTGTTCTGTGATGAAGGTGTACCCTCTTCCCCACCACCTGCCTTGTCTACTCTCTATTTCCGTTAGTGATTTCCTGCCTTTCCCAGAATGCTTTTCAAAGACCACCAGGTCATTTCACTGATTAGTTCCCTTTTGGTTGATAGGTGTTTGGCTAATCAGTGAAGCCACCTGGTGTAGTGTTTGGTTGGAGTGAAAACCTGCAGACTCTCGACCCTCCACTGTTCTAGATGCTGATTCTGAGGTTTTTCCATCCTGACAATAAGGAAAATCTTGTAATTTAAAAAAAAGAAATGACATGAAAATGGTCAAATATATATCAATATAAAATATCATACTGTATATCTTCAAAAACACATGTTGGTCAAACTCTAATACACATAATAAACAGCTGAATATCTAACTAAGGTTTGTTGTTTCTTAGTGGGTGATATGAAGAACATTGAATCCACCTTTTAACAAGTGTAATACATCTGTGCTCTTAAAAATATTCAAAAATAATTCAAAAATTATTGTTATTAATACATTTGAACTCACTTGGTCCAATTTTTGAGGCGGATTTGTATTTTTTGAAAACTAAAGTCATGAAATTTTCTTCCGCCTGGAGATTACACACAGCAGCGTTTTATAAAGTCACTATTCATATGAACTGTGGCCGCACGCCCTCGAGCAGCCGGAGAGATTTAGCTCCATTCAAACAAAACAGACAAACAAGCTGGAAGATATCTCCGGCTGCTTCGGTATTCCTGTAAATGTTAATCTCTCTACTGTGCCCCCGAGGGCTGAGCCGGTAAACCCCCGGTGTCACCGCCCATAATCCTAATGACATTTGAGTAGAAAAAGAAGGAAAATGTGGAAGAGGTATATGAACAGGCGGAAGAGATGAAGAGGAGGAGAGGGGAAACAAACAAACAAAAACAACCCCGGTAAAACAAATTAGAAGAGGAGAGACTGCCGGTAAGAGAACGGGAGATAACGGGAGAGGGGAGGGCGTCCGGGGAGGTCAGCGCTGTCTACCGGAGAGAAGATGAAGGCAGCAGAGGAAGGAGAGACGGACGTGGGGAGATAAAGAAGAGAGTTAGACTGATATAGTGGTTTGCCAATATCGTCTATCTGGCTGATATTGGACTTTTATTAAGAAGCTGATGTCGTCCAGCTCTGATAGGATGGATTGATTATATATTGTAGAATTGATCAAAACATTATCTTGAATTGACCCTAATGAGACATTTTGATCAGATTCCACACAATAATGCATGAATGTTTATAGCTGTTATTATTATTATTATTATTGTTGTATTATTATTATTATTATTATTGTTATTATTATTATTATTATTATTATTATTATTATTATTATTATTAGTAGTAGTAGTAGTAGTAGTATTAGCATTAGTATTATTATTATTATTATTATTATTATTATTATTATTAGTAGTAGTATTAGTATTAGTAGTAGTAGTATTAGTAGTAGTAATAGTAGTAGTCGTAGTAGTAGTAGTAGTCGTAGTAGTATCCTGCGTCTCAGTGGAGAGTTTTAGTGTCCCATGGTCTGGGGGAAACACCAAATATTGAAAACATGTTGGTATGAAAATGGTCGAATTTAAAGATAATGACACTATATATATTGATATATTGATATATTCATATATCAATATATCAATACATATCAGCATTCAGAAGCTCACATCGGTCCAACACTAATAAAGACAATTGTAGAGCCAGAATGGGAACTACAGAGGAAATGTGTAAATTGGTGTGTTTGTGTATGAAAGTATATGGAAAAGTACATATGTGACTAAGCTCTCTCTCTGTGTGTGTGTGTGTGTGTGTGTGTGTGTGTGTGTGTGTGTGTGTGTGTGTGTGTGATGGCTGTGCAGAGAGCAAAACTGACGGTCGGCTGGGGAGAGCTTCAAGCGAGTGGATGCTGTTTTGTGAGGATGATTAATGGCCGGGCTTCGGCGTGCAGCTCTGTGAAACCATCGCAGCCTTGGAGCTTGATCCCTCTCTATCTAACTTAGTGAGAGCTGGGAAACACTGAAGAACAGGTCTGAGGACGGCTGCACCTCGCCGGCTCATCAACACATTCAGTACTTCTCACAGCAAAATCAGCAGTTTGGGCTAATAACTGAAATGAGTCAAATGTAAATCACCTATAAACATCTAGTTATCAATCTGTAAATCATGAAATCAGAATTTATCTAAACATTCAGACGTTTGTACCAAAAACTCATCCCTGGAACGATGACCAAAACTAATTAGACAAGAGAAATCAAAGTTTTAAGTGGACTTGGGTGAGAAAGGGCATCATTTACTCTCCTATAGGCCTCAAAGACAAAATGTACTTACAGTAATTTGTTCACTTCCCATCTCTACATGCTGCTGCCGTTCAAAATGAGTTTCCTTCCTCCTGGGTAGGATGGACATGCTGTCTGTTTCCAAGTGCAACATCTCCACTTGTTAATGATTCATGTAAAGCCCCATAAGCTATGTACAAACAAGTAATGAAGCAGGACATGGACATAATGTAAAGCAAGCTGTGTTTTCTATATGATGAAGAGCTCACAGCCCGTTGGTGACATGAACCACTGTCGCTAAAAGTTTCCATGCGCTTGGCAGACGCGTCTCAGTTAGAAGTTGAAGTTGTTAATTGCTTTCCTCCGGTCCAGAAATAGAAACTCAACAACGCTGTCTTTGCCGGTGTGGCACCTGGCGTCCACGTCATCTGAGGACAAATTGAATTGGGTGCATGGAACATTTTCCAGTGTCAGTAAGTGTTAATTTTTCAGTGACAATTACTTTGAGTTGAGTCGGTGTTAATTGGAGCGTTGTTCATAGAGCTGCTGTGGTTGTGGGGCATGATGGTAGAAAACTATCTGAAAGTGTTGAATTTGAATTTGCTGTGTGTCGGTATAGTTCATGCACCACTTTCTTTCATTTCTTTAATTCACCTAGTTGAAAAATCGTCGTCCAACATAAATCATAACACATGTTTGTATTACAGTGTCCAGGAGATCCAGCTGTTCTCTGATGCATGGGCATAACGAGGCATTTCTTTGCAGAGGATTAATCAAGAGCTCTTAGTTAATGAGTTAATGAGTTACTTCACCAAATAGCTTATGAATGGCTTATGAATGACCATTAAACAAAAAGTTAGAAAATACAGTTAAAAGAAAGCTTGGCTGTACAGTTGACTTTTTATTTCAATTTTCCATTTTCACTTTCCATTTTCAGTTTTCTATACATTTACATTTTTAATATATAAGCACACACAAGTATGCTTTTGTATGTAATATTGTATGTGCCTTACTTTTCACAAATATTTGGCCTGTTACCTGTACTATGTTTGAAGCTACCTACGATACTGAGAACTAGGGGGAAGCGTCTACATGCTGGTGACAGCCGATCCCCAGAGCAGCTACTGTTGCCGGCTGGCTGCCCCTGAAGCTGAAATAGGAAAACATTCTATTAAAATGAAATATTATTTCAAGGGTTTCCATTTGAAATGAGTAATACTTACTGCCTGAGTATTTCAGGGAAAAAAAAGTGTATATTCTTTAAAAACTGTTAAAAATCCTCCAGAAAAGGGATTGCACAAAACAAAGACCCAACAAAGATCTGTTGATTTCCTCGTATCAAATCATTTAGTTGGTTATTTAGAACCAAGAGTGACTGATCTGATACTGGACTTTCTTCAGGTAGCCCAGAAACCAGTAATACTGATGATCACAAGGTTAGTCTCAATCCCAATCCCTTTAAACGTATCATCTCTCACCTCTCAGTGATTTCCGGGGTTACATTCATATATTTTACTGAGGTGCACTGAGCTGTAACGCCCCAGATCATTATGATGTACTGTATCATAGTAGATGTAGATGTAGGAAGTAACAAATCTAACATCTTGAGTACCTAATCTGTCAAAGAATTGACAATTTCAGACTCTTTTCCCTGTGGTTTACTTGCACACGGCCCTTCGGTCTGCATGCCTTTTATGGTGTTGAACAGTTAACCTGCAAATCACGACTCCCACGTTGGTATTTTCGTGGATACATATATATACACAAAGAATTTGCGAATAATTCAATGTCAATGAGGCCCATTGATAAAGTAACGTTATTGAATAGTGGGGATGGGCATTTTCAGTTTTCAAGCATCTAAATGAACTGATGTCACTGTGGTATTTTATGTAGTAGTAGTAGTATTGTTACTGATGTCACTGTGGTATTTTATCTAGTAGTAGTAGTATTGTTGCTGATGTCACTGTGGTATTTTATGTAGTAGTAGTAGCATTGTTACTGATGTCACTGTGGTATTTTATGTAGTAGTAGTAGTATTGTTGCTGATGTCACTGTGGTATTTTATGTAGCAGTAGTAGTATTGTTACTGTAGTAGTAGTAGTATTGTTGCTGATGTCACTGTGGTATTTTCTGTAGCAGTAGTAGTATTGTTACTGTAGTAGTAGTAGTATTGTTACTGATGTCACTGTGGTATTTTATGTAGTAGTAGTAGTATTGTTACTGATGTCACTGTGGTATTTTATGTAGTAGTAGTAGTATTGTTGCTGATGTCACTGTGGTATTTTATGTAGTAGTAGTAGTATTGTTATTGATGTCACTGTGGTATTTTATGTAGTAGTAGTAGTATTGTTGCTGATGTCACTGTGGTATTTTATGTAGCAGTAGTAGTATTGTTACTGTAGTAGTAGTAGTATTGTTGCTGATGTCACTGTGGTATTTTATGTAGTAGTAGTAGCATTGTTACTGATGTCACTGTGGTATTTTATGTAGTAGTAGTAGTATTGTTGCTGATGTCACTGTGGTATTTTATGTAGCAGTAGTAGTATTGTTACTGTAGTAGTAGTAGTATTGTTGCTGATGTCACTGTGGTATTTTCTGTAGCAGTAGTAGTATTGTTACTGTAGTAGTAGTAGTATTGTTACTGATGTCACTGTGGTATTTTATGTAGTAGTAGTAGTATTGTTACTGATGTCACTGTGGTATTTTATGTAGTAGTAGTAGTATTGTTGCTGATGTCACTGTGGTATTTTATGTAGTAGTAGTAGTATTGTTATTGATGTCACTGTGGTATTTTATGTAGTAGTAGTAGTATTGTTGCTGATGTCATTGTGGTATTTTATGTAGCAGTAGTAGTATTGTTACTGTAGTAGTAGTAGTATTGTTGCTGATGTCACTGTGGTATTTTCTGTAGCAGTAGTAGTATTGTTACTGTAGTAGTAGTAGTATTGTTGCTGATGTCACTGTGGTATTTTCTGTAGCAGTAGTAGTATTGTTACTGTAGTAGTAGTATTGTTGCTGATGTCACTGTGGTATTTTCTGTAGCAGTAGTACTATTGTTACTGATGTCACTGTGGTATTTTATGTAGTAGTAGTAGTATTGTTGCTGATGTCACTGTGGTATTTTATGTAGTAGTAGTAGTATTGTTACTGATGTCACTGTGGTATTTTATGTAGTAGTAGTAGTATTGATGCTGATGTCACTGTGGTATTTTCTGTAGTAGTATTGTTACTGTAGTAGTAGTAGTATTGTTGCTGATGTCACTGTGGTATTTTATGTAGTAGTACTGAACTATTACAGGTGATCTGATAGTTCTTGTTTTGCCACTTTTCAGAACTTGAAAATGCGTTGAGTGTTGTTCTGTGTTGAGCTTCATTAGCATCAGATCCAGCCAGTCACTATGGCAGGCCGTGGCTGTGTGGTAATCTAGACGGCTTTGTTTCCTCACAGCTGGCAAACCTTTTCCTTTTTTTTTCTTCTTGATAACAGATTGAATAACAAACTGAATGTGCAAATTCAACAGTGCATTTATATTGATAACGCAGTGGGAGGTGTGATTCCTGCTCATAGCACAGCGTATATCCTGCCAATTACACACCGTATTTTAACATGCCGTTTTTCCTTTGTTGTTCTGTCTTCAACTTGCGATTTACCTGGGCTGCTACACACTCGCAATTAACAATACCCTCATCAACCTTTTCTGCATGACTAAGGGAAAGACTTAGGGGGGTGATGAGGGAGGGAAAGTGAATGAATAGGGAAAAATGGGTAAGGGAAATATTGAGTTGGTGAGTGAGGGAAGCAGCTAAGTATGAGAGAGTTCAACGGTTCCCAGACAATGCTAATATGTGGGCCGCCTGCCCAGGCCAAGTCAATTTTTGTTTTGGATTAATTTTGGGGACCATAATGCATGAATTTAGTGATTCTGTGTCGCTTTCAGACAATCAAGATGCAATGCTGCCAAGCGCCGAAAGCAATTAACCATAATTCATTGCACCTTTAAAACAGTGCAGTGCATCTGTGCTTCTTTGAGTCATGACGTCTCTGCGCCGACGGACAGAGAGACAGTTCCAAGTGTAGCCTGGATAATCAGCGCAATAGTCCTCTAATGTTGCCGTGCCATTAGCTTATACTAGGCTGAGAGTTTACTTAAATTAAATGGAAGACAAGTAATGAAAGTCAATAAATCATCAGAACGTCAGGCCGTCAAGTGTGAGAGGTAAAGCCGGGCTGAAAGTGGCTGTCCGACAAGACAATGTTCCTAAGCATTCAAGCAAATCTTAGTGTTTTGGATCAGCCAAGTCAAAGTCCTGACCTGAATCCGACTGAGATGTTGTGTCAGGACCTGAAGCTGTCCATGAGAGACGACTTCAAACCTCACTGAGTTGGAGAAAATCCCTCCAGGAAGATGAAAGTATATCATATTTATTTGTGCATGTTCTTAGTTTGGGATATCTCCATTAAGAGTTGAGCTTCAGATAAGGTTATTCCTCTATAGTATTTGCTACTCTTTCCACCCCTGCATGCAAGAAACTGCAACTTGGCTTGTATTTTCAGAGCTTAGTTTCTGTTTGGTGTCCCAGTACATGTCCATAAAGGTGACCATGACTCTGCACCTTTAAATGAATCTCCACTCCGCTTGGTTTCTTGACGCCTGATTCCATTTGCTTCACTGCTACTGTACGATATCTGGGAGTCTTAGACGTTCCCACGAGGGAACGCCTTGGGTGTGATACTACTGTTCGAAATTAAAAGCGTGTCAGGCTGTAACAGCAAACAATTTTAAAAGGAGCCCAGATAAATAGTGTGAGAGGTAACCAACTCCCTGTACAGCATGCGTCGGAGCCACAGAGATCTCTGTGAAACCAAATAATAATAATAATTTAGTAGCCATCATTTTCGTTTTGTCCTTTGAGTGTAACGTGGAACTGTGAGTGTATGAAGACGAGTCTCAAAAGGGTATGTCTCTTCGGTCCCCACAGCGCTCAGACAGAAGACAGCAGCAGGGAGGTTTGGCTGCTATATTAGATAATAGTCTTTAAAACTAGGTGGTTTACTACTACGGTACATTTGTGTCCTTCATCTGTTTCTTTTGAAATTGGAAATCCAGCAAGTATATTGATGAACATAAAAACAAGCAGCAGAAAAAGGAAATTAATTCGCTTTGATTTTGCATTAGTTTTGCTAGTCAGGTTACATCAAGGCCTCAGTCCTGTCTCCATTCAGTTTCATGTCGACTACAATTGGATTAGCGGTGTGGTGGCTAGGACCGATTCGTTCATGGAGTGTTCTTGACGCAGACTGGTAGCTTACCTAAGGATCTGATGTTGATTTGACTGGATCTTCGGTCTGATGATGGTCTTGTTGTACTAACGTGCTGGTTTACAGTGTTTCACCGGTTACTTAGCTTCGATTAGCTTAAACAATTTCCTGTTTCCTGTGTAGAATGTAATCCAGAAAACCATGTTTCCTTGTGACATCTGTAGATGAGACCGGTTCTCTGAGAGTAATCCTTTCATTGTTTTATGATCTCCTGTTTTTGGGTTCCTCTTGGGTCAGTCTTGGGTCAGCAGATGTCCTCCCTCACCTCTGACTTCTTTCTGTTTTTATTGCTTTGTTACCTTCATCATTTAGTGGTTTATTGTTTTAGTGTATAGTTTAGACCTATATAAGCTCCTCTGTAATGTCTGCATGTCTTTCTTCCCGTATAAACGTATTAAATCTACTAGCCGAATTGTTCTCTTGTGTCTGCTGATGATTGACATTAAGGTTGACGAACCAGGGTTGGAGTTCTAAGATTTCTGAAAAAAAGGGAAAGGCACCGAAAAAATTATCCTTTAATTCGGTCAAATTAACGTTTTGGCTACACACCTTGGTCAGCAATAGCGTATAGCCGAAACGTTCATTTGCCCGAATTAAAGGATTATTTTTTCTATTCCGTGAGTGCCGGTGCCTTTCCCTTTTTTTTAAATGATCTCCCTCACCGGGCACCCGTCACCAAACTTTTTTCTTTAGAGTTGCGCGCACTTTATACGTTTTTCGTTCTAAGATTTCCACCACATCTGACACCTGACCACGCCCCGTGCCCTCTAGTGGTGGACAACCCAAGTACACAAATATCTACCCTGTCGATGCACAACACCAGAACTGGCTCCTACAAGTGGGTTGCAACGGCACGGTAAAAACACGTAACAGAAATGAGCCTGTGTCTATAAAGTTTCAAATAAATCCCGGGTGGTAATAATGACACCGCTAACTCTGTCTCTCAGCAGTGCTGCCGCCCCGCCTGCCACAAGACAAGCCACCTAAACGGATGATATCCATCCCGTCATCTATCAAGCTGTCTAAACAAAAAGCCACCAGAGTATTGGAGGCAAGCGATGCGGAATGCGCATGTCGCAGTGCAATAACGGATGATCATGCCCCTTAAACGAGTTAACATTTCTGCTCTAATGGCAAGGGGGAAGATGAACTCGCGTGTGCACCCGTGTCTGTAACCGGATTGATGCAGACATCTAAGTCAGCGGTGACAAATGGTGACACCGCCAACAACAGCGATCTCGGGCAACGGTAACGAAATCCTCACAACACAGGAAGAGACGGACGAACGGCCGCTACACCGCTGCAGACTGGAAAAGAGATGTGACTGTGATGAAAGGCGTGCGGGGAGAATCATTTCCTAGAGGCGTGCCACCCTTTCCCGCCTTTCTCGACCCCGGTGAAGAGGAGATTGAATGGATAGTTCTGCGGGGAGCTCGACACATTCCTGCTCGACGCTTTCCTCTGTACGGGCCACATCATTATCCCGTTCACACGCCCGCCCTCCTCCTCCTCCTCCTCCTCTAGCATGTCCTCCGACGGGTCTTCTGACTGAACGAGACGACGCGTCAGTCATAAGCCCCGTGGACGGACGGGCGATAATGAAGCAGTCATCAAACATTACCTGTGCTGGTGGGCAGCTCCGGGCCACACTCAACGGCACATGCTTACACCAGCAGAATACTGAACAGCTGCCACAACGCTCTGACTTAAGCTGATTTCTTGGTATGTTGAGTTGAAGGCGGGTCGAGGATGTCCGCTAAGGGCCTCTCGGCAGTTTGCATCAACTAGTACTCTCAAGGAGGTTGAGCCTGCATGTGCACCCTGACTTCCTGTGTGTGGATAAGCGCACATACTCGACACCAGATTTTAATTTGTGCATATAGGGCGAATCTACGGCGTCTCAATCAGGAGGTGGGACGCTCTTAAGTGTTGCAGCTCCACTTTATGATCTAGGCTGATGAAACGGGTGTATTCTTACATAAAAATCATACCCAGTGCAGCTTTAAAGGAACCCCCCCCCCCGCCCAGATACTCTTACACTGTTAGATACCATCAGTCTGCGGTGCTCAATGCATTCAAGGACTTATTTTGTGCTGAAGTGCTGTAAGTGCCGCTGTACCTATTTTTCCTTCCACCTGCTGAAAACTTTTCTGCTCTCAAACTGCACTGCAGCCGCGCTGGAAATATCTTGACATCACTTTGTGTCTACGTTTGACCAGTTCCACGCGGGGATGGGGAAAAGTACGCTGCCAAATAACCAAAATGGGCCGCAGGCTGAAAACCCACCTCTTCAGGAAACACTACCCTGACCCTTCCTCTTAGCCTCGCCTATTTGTCGTCAATTATTTGGATGAGTTTGTCTTGTTTATTGGCTCTCGTTTATTTGATACACTTATTTGTCTTAGCTCTTGCTCATTTGATTTTCTTATTTGTCTCATTTGTTTAAGAAAAGTAGGTAGCTAACTTATTGCATTTTTACCTTAACACTAGTTCTGCTCTTAGTTGCTTGTTTAGGACGGAAATGCACTTACGATTTCTGGTGACTAGTAGTTTTCTTCCCTACCTGTGTTGATGCACTTATTGTCGCTTTGGATAAAAGCATCTGCTAAATGCCTGTAATGTAAATGACATGTAATGTAAAAATACAAGGTAGATGAGTGAACAGTGTTGAGGGTGGATTTTGGACCCTGCTATCCTTCAACATCAATCCCAACCTGCCTCGATGGGAACATACTAAACAAGTTATATTACAACCCTGGCTAATAAGAAATTAACAAGCATAGCCTCTACTCATCCCTCTGGTTGACTGAGTACAGTATCAGTCCATCGAGACCAAAACTTCCATTCCTCTCAAGTCCAAACTTCGTACAGTGATGTACGTCTGGTACGTGGACCGCATTGCTCCTCTGGGCTGTAAAGACAGTAATTACGAGAGGAACAGCGGGAGGAGGCTGTAACTATACCCCTGGTACTTTTAACATCATGTCTCATCTCCTGTAATTATTTTTAGAATATTATTAGCAGAGCTGCGTTCACCCAGAGGAGTGGGGGAAAGAAAAAGAGCTTGAAAACAAGACGAAGTAATTTAAAGGGTCATGATTACCATGTATAAAGCAGCAGCTAATTATATTATTAATGTTAAATATGCCTCTTTTTCGAAACTCAGTTGTATGGAAGAGCCACAGTAGGGTACATGTAAAGTGTGTAAAAATAAGAACTGGTGACCTGTCACTTTCAAGTCAGTCGTTAGTTATCGTCTCTCTAATCAGAAAGAATTCACCGACTCAATTGGAAAAAAAATCCCCAAAATCCCAAAAAGCGCACCGAGCAAACGAGCCGCCCTCAACCACGTCCTCAGAGCAACTGACTGAAGTAGCGCTGCCATCTGACACAGGTTCAAACAACCTAACGTCTCTTTAGGTCCGAGCAGAAAGCGCTGTGTATTTCCTGTGCTGCCTGCCTTGCTGTTAAAAGCAGTTCACATCCATCATCAGTTTAACTTCCTGTGTTTCCAGCCCAGCGGCTCTGACAGCCGCCGCCCCTGCTTTACACCGCCAGACATGCTGCATCACAACTAATGACTTTGTCGGCTCGTCTTGTGGCCGGGGCTGTTTCGCTTTGTTTGCGTTGACACACAAGTTAGAGGTGTCATCTTTAATTTGGCCCCCGAGTGAAAGAGAAAACCTCCGCGCTCGCTCGACGCGTGCACGTGCACGTGCGAGGCGTGTGCGCGGCGCTAAGCATCTCTCATCTCTTTTGCTTTTTACTTTGGTGAATGTGCCAGGCGAATTCCCCCAACTGAGCCCACGTGGATCATTCGCGCAAATGCTAATGCAGGTTGGAAAAAAAAGTTTGTTTCGACTTGAGCGAGGAACGCCATCAGCTCTTGGCAGCCGGCCCCCTTCGGCTCTGCAACACAAAATAACATCAAAGAATGCCTTCTCACCATTTTGTACGATTAACGAGCGGCGGCCTGTCATGTCAAAGGGAGCGTGCAACGTTTTCTTTTGATCTTTGCAGATTTTCCCCAACCTTCGCAAAGTGTGATTGAATTTCACAGCCTGATTACAGGACCTAAAATCTTTTGATGGATCCTGATGTTGAAAAACACATTTACATTCCAATAAATGGATTAGAGTGTGTGTGTGTGTGTGTGTGTGTGTGTGTGTGTGTGTGTGTGTGTGTGTGCGTGTGCGTGTTCCTCCAATCGATACGTCCTCCAGGAGTGAATTATAAAACACACATCCCAACCATCATTTTGATCACGGTTGGAGTCAGTTGAGCCGTTAGCAAGCGCTGTGCAATTACCTGTCTGGCGTAGCACCATAAGGGGAAACGCTGCTGTGTAAATATTTCATTTTCTCACAAAGGCTCCTCAGGGATTACTTGTGTACACTGTAGAGGTAATACCTGCCAAACTAGAGCATATCACACCACACGACTGGAAAATACCATTAGCCCTACATGGCCATGTTAATATGGGACCCAAGCTGGTGGGTAACAGGCTATAATAATGCTGCAAAAGTGAATAAAAGTCAAAAGGCAACGCTAATACATAAACTTAAAGGCCAAGGGGTGGAGACTGTCAGCCACTCACTAATATGAACACAGCTATGAACAAAGCTCTGTATACAGGCGCTGACAGCCTGTGAGCGACAGCTTAATAATTGTTTCCGGCTTAGCGTGGCGCCATGAAAGCTTTGCCTTTTCAGATAATTTTTAAACACTGAGGCAGAGAGGCAGAGAGGCCTGCGGGGCAGCGGCGGTCCTTTGCATTCCTGCCCTCGCTCCGCCAATATCTCCTGCTCCTCGGTGGCTTTGGCGTGGGTATCCGTCGATTTAAATCATAAACAGCGTGACAGATCTCGATGAGAGCTCGGTACCTCCACGACGGAGGAGCGAATGGAGTGAAAAGCACATTTCCAAAAACATAAAGAGAGATGACACGCAGTACAGTACGTGTACAGTTCACTAACAAGACACCTGGAGGGCACCGGGTATCACTAAAACATGAGATGGTGACTAAAGAACATAGATAAGATGGATAGTAGGAATACAGCACTACATCCCCTTTAGTGAAGGAACAAATTATACTTCATAGATGTATTTCTCTGCAATATCAATACAAAAATCAATGTTTTTTGCTTTTTTTAACTGGTTATATATGATATTTCAATATCTTTAACATCCTTTTCTCTGGCCTGCTGCATAGCCAGGTTGTTGGGAGCAGAGGGATCAGCACCAGAGGGAGAGGACAGCTCCATACCTCCCCACGACTTGGAGGAAGAGGAGCCACAGCACCAGCCCCGGACAATGCACTGATTTATCCATTAATCATAAGGGACTTTAAGCTGAGGTGTCAGCCTTCGTCATGGTCATGCCATCTTTCCCTTAGCAGAAAACTACAACCCCAATGTCTGTGTGATACCCCTTTTTCCCCAAAAAATTCCCTTAAAGTTCAGCACAGAAATTAAACTGAATCCTGACTGAAAGCGTAGTATTAAATTCACAGATATCAGAGAGGTCCTGGGAGGAGGAGGAGGAGGAGGAGGAGGAGGAGGAGGTTCATGTCATAAGGACACAAACATCGTCCTACTCAACTATTATCATTTGGCACAACTGGCAGCATCTGTAGGTTTTAAGCATTTTGATACAACTCTCCCGACGACAGGAAACGTGCCAATATGCTGCAATGCATGATCTACCCGCAATAGGAATTTAGTCATTTAGTCACAGAAAATTAGACCTGGACGCGGCAAAGCCAGGCTACAAAATCACAAGCATTAATAATAACCAAAAGTGACTTATCAATAAAAACATAATGGCATATTTCAGCATAACCCCGATATACACAATCCAATTCTATGATATTCAGTAATGATTAAACAAGCTGGTGCAATGTACAGGATTCGTGTCGTTCTCTCTAAATAACGGTGACGCCAAAGTCCATTACAAAATGTGGCAGGCATGTTTGCTTGATTACCTGCAACACCCCATTCACAATAGAGCACCACAGAAAGACCTTAAAGGACTCCAGCGGGTCTACGGGTGAATTCGGCATAGAGATAATCCGCCAAGCAGCACTGTATTTCAGTAAAATCTCAACAAACACAACGTATTTCAATAAATTCTCACCGAGCGCAATGTATTATGTCAGTAGTCCAAGATTGTGGGGCGCAATTAACCAATTATTAAAAGTTGAAATGTTATTGAAATAAGTGCTGTTTGGTGCACCGGATGCCTGCCGGATCGAAGAGCGTCTCCTACAGATTAAATACCTTTTTGTTCTACCTTTAAAACAAACCAGCATTAAACTGTAGGACTTGTGGATGGAGATGTTGCGTGACTTCCTCTGTGGCACGCACCGCGGCTGGGGTGACCGAAGAGAAACTAGCCGGTCTGTCTCTCCAACGTGTTAAATACAGTGGGCAATAATCACAGCAACGCTCAGACGACCGGAAAGATGCCACAAACAAGAAAGTGTAAGATAGGAACTCACCATAGAGGGATATAATCCGAAGATGGTGAGAGAAAGGACGGGATACAGGACGCTCAACAGGACCCGCATGCTGAGGGGCTCCGGGTTGCCACTTTTCTCCTCTTATTAAGGCGCAGTCCTTTTTTTTTTTTTACCATAGGGCTCCTGTCCTGCTTTCACCCCGCCGCGTCCTTACTGCTGTCTGACCGCAGAGAGAGCGCTCCGACGGCGGCACAGCGACCACGCATCCACCGGCATCACACCCACCGCTCCCGGGGGCTCCGACTCGAAGGGCAGTGCCGAGGAAAAAGTTTGGAGCCGGGGCGAATTATTCAGCTCCAGCAGACTGCAGGGATATGACATCACTTGATGGGATTTAAGGTTTAGGGGATCATTTATTTATTTATTTATTTATTTATTTATTTATTTATTTATTCATTCATTCGTTTTTTGTTTTTTTAAATCATGATTTTATGCAGATGTTCATCAATGCAGTGATGTGTGTTAGATTCTTTACTGGCTGTAATTTTGTCCATTTGTCTTGTTCAATAAAAACAAAAAGATAAAGATTTGGTTGTGTTCATGCCACTCCCCGTCGCTCCTGTTCAAGGTGGTGGCAAAACTAGTGTGTGTGTGTGTGTGTGTGTGAGTATGACATGCTGTGATACATTTTTGCACAGCCACAGTTAGAATTCAGTTGTAATGTGGAGTTATGAATGAATTTGTAGACCACAAGTGGGTTAGAAATTGGTTCTAATGCTACATTTCGGTTGGGTAATGTGTTTAGAATAATAACATCATATCAATATTATAATATCATCATGTCCCCATGATAGTCTGATCAGGGTTAGGCAGCCATGTGATATGATTTCAGAGGATTTCCCACCCTGACGAATACAATTCCTGTTTTTGGCATGAAAAGGGTCAAATTTATAGATGCTGAATATCGGCACAAAATATCAATTATCAGCAGCTTCAATCCAAAAGTACCAATATCGGTATTGGCCTTGAAAAACCTATGTCGGTCAAATCCCAGTTGACGCAGCATTAATTTGGTTGAGACTTATTAAAAATCTTCAAGGAGGGAGGAGGGGTTGTGAAGAATTAGATAGAAGGAAGCAAGAATGAAAAAATAACTTCTCCAATGTGACTCAACACACACACACACACACACACACACACACACACACACACACACACACACACACACACACACACACACTGTTTCACTGCCGTAACACTTGTACTAGGTCTAAATGTGAGCATTTTGTTAAACATCAACACCAGAGTAGATGCTGATTATGAGACTTACAATGAGGATGATCGCTGGATGTGAAAATTCTCCAAATGTATTCTCCAAACCTTTCCTCATCCATTTTATGTTCGCATCCAATCTACTGGCCTTCAAGGTCATTGAAAAAGTTTTGTGTGGACGTGAAATGGGCTTAACAACAACAACAACAACAACACAAACAAAACGGTAAAGGAATAAGGTTTGTCTTCTTTCTCTCGCAGGCGAAGGAAGCAATTGAATCGGCCCGGGGTTTTTACGACTCTCGTTCAGAGCTGAAGCTGAGAGGTTTTTATTTACAAGGTCGACGGGTGGATGCCTTACACCTCTGCTGCTACACTTCATATCCCCCTGCCTGCCTGGGATATTCATGAAATTATTCATCAGTGGAGCAGCAGTGGGTAGATGAGATGCTGGTGCAGGCTAGTGTGACGACGGTACGACGGCTTTGACTTGGTCTCAGGCTTGATGAGCTTCTGGTCATACATCGCTCTGGAGGAAGATGCTGGTGACGTGTCATCGAGGAGCATGCAGCCAGAGGATGAAGAAGAAGCTGCTTTGTTGTTGTTGTTGTTGTAGCCTATCTTCCTCTCAGTGGCCTTTTTTCTCAACGGCTTCGTTTTTTTTTTTTAGTTCTGCTGTATTTTCTTTCCACCAGATCTTTCAGGTTTCCTTCCATGGCCTCTTGAGCCCCAGATTGTCCTCTCCCTCTACCCATCTCATTTCCCTCCAACCAGAGAGACAGCAAGTCCATTTGCAAGTGCATTTGCTCTCCAAGAGGTTTGAAAGCCCGTAAAATGTCTTTTCAAACTAAATGGCATCTCTAATACACGTTCATTATGCTACTTCATGTTCCATTCTACATCTGTAGCTTTTTATGCGTAATGACACATCATTATATACTTAAATAATCTCAGTGAACGATGAGTTTTTTCTTACAAGTGCTCAGCTCGTCATAAGAACATAGGTCTTACTGGGGGTCTTACTTTAAAGGAATACACTGAATTTTGGCCTGTTGGTCTATGTAGGATTATTTAAAATTCTATATTAAAATGTAATCGTTATATAGGGAATGCTTTATTTTTTAAATTTATTTTTAATTGTAGCACTCATACCAAAATACAAATTTCAAAGGGTTAATAAAAAATAAATGAAAGACAGGAAAAGTGAAAATGAAAAGAGTGGTGAGAGTAGTGGCACCTTACAATAGCGAGGTCAAAGATGTGATGGGAGGTTTGGTAGTCTATAGAGTAAGAGTTAATAAACCCCTTTGCAGTACACAAGACAACGTGCTTACATACATTATAAAGATAATAATAATCTTTATATACAGTATATAACACTTTTCAAAGTTAGAGCTCTCCCTCTTGCGTGCTGCAGCTGTTTTGACACATTGGATCTGTTCTACCTCTTTAGTTAGGGCAGTTAAACAGGACATTGCATTAGTCAATATGAAATAAAAGCATGTATAATCCTCTCTGGATCACTGACATTCAAGACAGATCTAACTTTTTTTTAGATAAATAAGATGACTGAACAGGTTTTTTAGTGTGTTGGTCAAAGTTAAGGTCAAAAAGGAAAAAGGAAAATTTACACAAAATGACATACTGTTGTGAAGGCGATGGCAGACTGCATACAGCTAACCATCACTATGCAGCAGATGAATACATGTTTGTTGACCTGAAAGATTTCCAAAGATAAACCTGGCTACATCAGACATATTGAGCTGGTGATGTTTAATATTTTGATGTCTACGTTCTCATCACATAACGGGCAAGTTGACCAACAGGCTAATCTCCCAAAAACGTGGTAACGGCATAACCTGCATCTTAGTCACCACCCTATTTAACCAGCCCTGCTAAGACTCAAGCCCTGCACACCCACATAATAACTCAATGTCATAACAGGTATTATGCAACGATTTAAAGGATGAAACAGATTAAGCAGCTTAAAATCAGGCAGGTTATTCAAACGTTTAGGCTTTGGAACAACCAGTAGAAAGATCTGGTTTTCAAGGGGAAAAAGTCCAAGAAGTGTTGTAATTTACTTTAGTGGTGCTTCCTACTTCTCTCACTTCCCCCCCGTGACTTTTGACATCCCCCAGAGAAGGGACATGAACTTTTTTTGTTTACCCCTGGATTATACAGCAATAATGATAGCAATAGCATAGTAAGAGCAACAAGTCAAGAAAAAGTGAGTCATGCTCATTACTGAAAAATGCATCCTGTCTTATGCCTGCATTGCATTCTGGTCTATCTTGGCTACTGCATTGCATTCTGGTCTATCTTGGCTACTCTTGGTGGAGAAATTGGTCTCTCTCTCCTCTCTCGTCGGTCTAGAAAGAAACGCTTGCTCTTTGATTCTGATTTTGATTCTGGCTGACACCAAAACCTGACGGTTACCGTTGATGTTGTATAGTTTTTCAATTATTCATTAATTTGGTTTGGTTTATTAGTGTTTCAGGGTTGAGTCGTCCTTTAAAGTCACAATGAATTATGAATGATTGAATGAATGACGTATATCAAGTTGAAACAGGATGTTGGGGCAGGCATATAATGTGGGGAGGGATCATTCAAAAGTGTCTGACAGTGTAAACCAACTGGACATTAGAAAGACAGTAGAAAGACTGATGGGAAGGGCGAAGGGGTGGCATTGTTCAAAAATCTGTGATGATATTAATGCAATATTTGTTATGGAGATTTTGATGTATGCCTACTGGTACACCATGAAGCAACCACTTCCTGTTTTCCAGAAAGGAAAATTAATTGGATTTTGATATAAAATACAGGAAAATAAAAGTGTGCAGTTTTATTTGGCATTTATTGTCAAATTAGTGTAGTTTATGACATGGGAAATTAGCATGGTGAAAAAGTAATTTATCATTGGATCAAGTTTAATCTCGACATTGGAACAACCAATAGGAACCTCTTATCTGACATGTTTTCAGTGGTCTGGTGTTTTCTACATCACCTTTTTCTCTTTAACATGCTGTTCCCTCCAAAACAGACTAATCTCCTGTTATAGTTAAAAGCAATGAGAAATAAGAGAAATGAAACAACTTAGACCAGTAGACCAATTTACTTCAACTGCTTTACAAAGAGCTCTTCAGAGCTTGTTTTAATAGAAAAGCTTTAAACTGAAAAGGAAAAAGTTCCATGTTTGCCTGGATTCCATGTTAACGTGACCTCAAATTTTTGGGCGACATGAAAAATTACAATAAATCCCAAACTAAAAGGTGGATTAGGACAAAAGGAGGAAGAGTGATGCTATTCATGCAAATCTAATAGAGGCTAATGGAGCAGGTTTTAATAGAGCCTGTTCAGACCGTTAGCTTGAAGTAATTGAAATTAAACAGCTCCTCTATTGAAAGGGACCAATGGCCTTATTTCTATATTCTGTTAAAAGATTGTGTCTCTGTAATGTTGTTAACACGTATACATTGCTTCTGCAGAATGCACCACCCCATTAGAGGCCATTTAATGGACAGTTGTATTTGCTCTGCTAATTAAGCGACCCACCTCCATCTTTGTTGTTTTTGCATCTCTGACTCTCGCTCTCTTTCCCTCTCATCCACCTCTTTTTTTGGTATTATGAAAGAAACGACTGTAAAATGTGACAGAACTGACACATGTAATAGATTGATTATTTATACGCAGTAATATATGATGCAGCAGTGGACGTCTTTGTATGGGTGCCTGTGTGCTTGTATCAGAAGAGAGCTGCCATTTGGATAAAGGTTAATGCATTAGTGGAGGTTAAGGAATGAATGTAATTCAAACAGGTGTGTGTGTGTGTGTGTGTGTGTGTGTGTGTGTGTGTGTGTGTGTACATGTTCACCTGCATTAGTTTGCCCAGTGTGCCTCTAATGAGCAGTCTGGGGAGTCGGGGTGTTGTGGGGTGGTCGGTCAGACAGTCTTAGTGAGCGTCAAGCATTGGGTCTGACTCACCAACAGCCACCGCCAATACACCGATTACTGGGAGTAATCTGGTTAAGGTGGTATTTCGATTACACTATTTACCGGTTTATGTAATCGGTCCTGAGGTGGAAATCCCGGGGGGACGGACCCTCCCCATCCTGGGAAAAATATGATTTGTCCCCCCCATGTATATCACTGTAAACATAACAATGTAATTTCAATAATATTAATAATTCGCGATGAAAGCACTTGTGCTGATTAAAGACACTTAATAGCGCTTTTATCGTTTTTAGGTTTCAAAAGATTGCGACCCCCCCCCCCCCCCCTTGTCTCACAATGGTTTGATCCACTGCCTCAGTGCGTGTGGGAATTCGACAGAAGCTCTGAGACCAGAGTCGGTCTTGGTGGCCGACCTCCAGTAAGTAGTTCAAACAATAACCTACACCTGTGTGTGTGTGTGTGTGTGTGTGTGTGTGTGTGTGTGTGTGTGTGTGTGTGTGTGTGTGTGTGAGCAGCCAGCCAGCCAGGTAGAACATGGCAGAAAAAAGACAGACATCAGAGCATTTTTCAGTTCACCAAAATGCAAAGTAAGAACCCTAGTAGCCTAATATCTAAAATAGTTTTCAGTTTTACTACATGATAGTACTCTTACTAACAATCCATCTTTCTCTATGCTTCTTTGTTTTTTACGCGTTATTGCAGAAAACTAACATCCGTTTTCTCATGCAGCAGGCCACTACCACCATGTTTGGAGACGTGTTTACTTGCCACAGCAGACCACCCGTGGGTGTTGGATGCGGGTAGGCAGCGGAGACCGGTGGGGAAGGGTGGCCCGGTGGAAAGAAAACATCAGGAGGTCCCAAAGGTCTTTTAGCAGGTGATGTGGTATGATGAGTTGTAAGACCCCAGGCCCTCCCCTGCCTGGAGATGCAACTGCAGTGTACAAACTGGTACAGACTGGTGGCCAATCGGTTCGGGGTTTTCACAAATCTACAGTGAATGCAGGTGAACATTTATTCTGTAAGGGGATGGTGTTCTCATCACAGAGCTGGTAAAAGAACTGCTAAGTGACATTATATTCTATGGTCTATATATTCAACAGGTCCCCAACAATCACCTCATCAGGGGAAAGCCAAGTTGTAATCTCTATAGGGTTAGCCATGCATTCAGTAAGGGCTTGTCTAACTGTTTGGAGATCAGTATAGTTGACGTTCTCTTTTTCTGTCTCACAAGAGTTGTGCAAGGTGCAACAAGTGGCGTCAACATAAGGTGTAAAGGTGTCGTAGAAATCACTTCTTTTTAATAGAACCCTCCACCGCGCCATTCGCCTTCCAAAAAGCAATTTCTCTCTCAATCCTGGCAGCACTCAAGTAAGCCTTGAAAGACTCTCGCTCTGGCGTCACTAGCATGCTGAGTTTGGATATAGGCCTTCATTAGCCGGTCCAGGAGTGGGTAGGCCGGGTCACCAAGAACGATGAGGCTGACGGGCTTCCCCTGGATTTCCATCGATTTCTAAAGTACAAATAGTTCTGGGTTTTCCTTTTAGGTGGCAAAACGACCTGGGAGGGAGAGAGAGGGAAGGAGGGAGGGAGGGAGAGAGAGGGAGGGAGGGAGGGAGGGAGATAGAGGGAAGGGTTTCAGATCCAACAGATTGGACTGCCTCAATACATCGGCATCATCATGTGCACTCTGTGGAATTTTGCAGTCATGAGCGATGCCGCAGATCATGCTAATGGTGCTCGATTATTTCTTGGGGGTTACATGCACATGCACGGCCATACACGGACGTAATAGGCCAACTACAAACATTACTTTAGATTGAAAAGCTTGGTCTCATACAGCGATTTCTGAGGACGCAGCTCCACATCATAGACTGCAGAGCGACATAAATTAATCACAATCAAAGCAAACCAATTCTACAGCAGAGCTAACACAATACATTGATCCAGCACACACACACGATCAGAAAGCAGCAGCTACAACTGTACAACCCAAAAATACACACATTGTCCACTATTAGTCCCTCCACAAGTCCAACATCTCAACACAGTAACCAACCCAGGCCTTTAAATTAAAGTGAAAAGATGAAGGTAACAGCATCCATATCTCAAGGTTATAGCAATAGGCCTCTTAACATGAAATAACAATCAGCACTTCTCACTATTGACGTCCTCAGAGAAGAACAATCCTTCTGTTGTTGTGGTTGGTAGTGAAGATGATTCTCTGAAAGTCAAGAGCTTTGAGCGGTCCTCCAGTTAATGTGTGAAAGGGCCAGATTGCTGCACATCCCTGCTGCTAGTGGTTGAGACGTCGGCGGCAGGAGAAGGTACAGGTAGAGTAACTGTTATACAAATTAGTTTCTATGAATCCAGAAAGGCCTCATTAGAGTGAAAAACTGTATTCACTGTCATTCACTGTGTCCTTGCTCTTCTTTTCTCTTTTGCTCTTCTTTTTCTGCACACAGATTTCCTTCTGTCACTTCGTAGTGACAGTTGTGATGCGCCGTCGGCAAACACTTCTAACACGTCTAAATACGTCTAAAAACTGAGACCTCCAGCCTCCATCTCATTTCATTCAATAGTTGGTCAATAGTTTGTCAATACCAGGATAAAAACAATGATTGAGCATGTCCTCCGGCCCAGACAGCACAGAGAATGAGGATCTCAGGGTTGTGGGTTTGATCCCCACATAGTGTCAATCACCTTTGTTAAATGACTGTAATGTTAAAGGAGAATTCCGGTATTTTTAAACCTGGGCTCTATTTGTACAAATTCGTCATTTATACCACAAAATAGGTACAAAAAGTTTTGGAATTGCTCCGGTAGATCGCCTCAGTCGGCAGTTGCGAAACGGGATGCAATGGCTGCAACGTAATCTGTAGGGGCAAGTGCGCCGATCAAAGTACGTCCACTAAGTACGTGCTTGTTTTTGCCACTGACAGGCTCAGATTGTTATTGGAAGTGTCTGATAACATTACGGAAAGGATCGCTACAAGGATAGACCTTTATTTAACCAAAAACAGAAGTCTCTGTAATGTTGTCAATCTAAGGATGTCACAGTTGGAGCCTCAACTGTGAAATCCTGTAGGTGGCGGGACTGTTTAGCCTGCCTCCTTTCATGCCTTGGAGCACAGGGTAAAAGAAAGATCTTAGACTGGGAGAATGTAGATCTGACATGAACTTGATGACTTTGAATACACCCTCGAACAATGTAAGAAGCCTTGGACCCTCACGGAGGACAAGGAAAAACTCAACATCAACCACTGGTATTTCTCTGTGGCCGCTAGCCTCTCCTCTGGCGCAAATGGTATACAACCCAAGCATCATTGAAAAGCCAATTTCAAGCAAATGGGGGATTTTAGGCATGAACACACACGGTCACAGACAGACATAGACAGATAATAATATCCTATTTATTTATTATTCTGTCAGAAAATGTGCAAATTGTAGATTTTAAAATGGAACAAAAATTGGGTTATGGTTAGTGTTCAGTGATTCCTCCAGAATTGAGTGGAAAAGCATTTAGACTGACATGCGACCGCCAAGGGCCTAGTGAGGCAGTTTTCATTGCAGGTTTTACAGACTGACACACATCCCACCACGCTGGGACGATTTCTCTGCTCAAAATTGAAATAATAATAATAAAGAGCAAAGGTACCTCTACCGTCCTTCCTTGTTGTCTCTCTGTTTCTCTGTGTAACATCCTGAGGCTTTCCTGCCCTCTTGGTTGAGCCATCTAGAAAACCTTATGTGCTGCTGCTGTAGCGGCCTTTCCCTGTCATTCTCTCTGCTATTGTCAACCTCGCTTCTTTCTGGCATCAGTTGCTCAGCAACATCAAGTGGTGGTTGGAGGTATAGAGGAAAAGGGGAAAAAAATAGCACATTTAGTCTGAAAGGTATTTGTCATTTTGCTCAGGGCTGGTGGGCTTGAAAAGTGCTTGGATCTTGAGTGGAGCTACCAAGCCTGCCACTCACTGATTAAACAGCTTTGCCGTTAGTGGTATTTTCTAAAAGGTGCCAATTAATTTAAAGTAATTAATTCTAAATTGCCATTGTTTCTTTTGAATGTGAGTTTCAATGAATGTTTGAAAAGCTTTTTGAAACATTTCTGAAACAAATAAAGGTGCATTCAAGGAAAACAATTTAACACTGTTAACCAACAGCTATTGGTGATGCACTTTTCTGGTTCCTTGTGGATAACTGGCCAACAGTAGACGACACAATGTCATGTCATTTCCAATGCAGCTACAATGGAGTTTGATAACAGACACATTTTCAACTGTCTACAACAGCAACGGTGAACATCAGGTTTTGGTGTCGGTCTCTCAGAATCAAAGATCAAGGGCTTCTTTATAAACTCACCATTTTGCATCAATGTTCAACAATCATACAGGGAGAAATGAATCATAGAAGAAGCCAAGAGACAAGACGTGTTGTGTGTGTTGAGTCAGGGCTCTCACTTTTTCTTGTCTTTCTCTTTCTCTTGCTATTGCTATTGTTTTACGTTATGAAAATGTGAAGCCTCTACTTGGTTCAGGTGTGCCTGAGTAGAGCTGGAGCTAAAACCTCCAGGACAGGGGTTCCTTGAGGACTGGATTGAGAACCACTGGTACAGCACATCGATTAGCTCTTCGAAATTTCCTTTTGCATGCTGTAAGTTGAGTGGCTACGGGAGTATGACTCATCTGTTTTGTTCAAACCACATTCAGATCTCTTCATCATCCCCCATGTTGAAGTCTGGTTGGGAGGGGGCAGGGGTTATGGATCCATCTCATGCCTTGCATTCACTCATTAGTCACACTTAATATCTCTGAAACTACTGGCCCAGTTGTGACCTGACTGGGGTGAATGATGCATCCTGCCATTACATCTGGCACTTACAAGACCATGCTTATTTAGCCAGAGGAGGTGCTCCATCAATTAACTGGGAACTAAACAAGCATGTCGCCTGCCTCGTTACAGCCGCGGTAATGAAGTTCTGTATGCGTAGGCAATTCAGTGTGAGAAACGAGTTCTGATGCTGAACCGAGGTACACACTGAACCGAGACCTCTCTACCGAGGTACACACTGAACCGTGACCTCTCTACCGAGGTACACACTGAACCGAGACCTCTCTACCGAGGTACACACTGAACCGTGACCTCTCTGCCGAGGTACACATTCAACTGTGACCTCTCTACCGAGGTACACACTGAACCGTGACCTCTCTACCGAGGTACACACTGAACCGTAACCTCTCTACCGAGGTACACATTCAACTGTGACCTCTCTACCGAGGTACACACTGAACCGTGACCTCTCTACCGAGGTACACACTGAACCGTAACCTCTCTACCGAGGTACACATTCAACTGTGACCTCTCTACCGAGGTACACACTGAACCGTAACCTCTCTACCGAGGTACACATTCAACTGTGACCTCTATACCGAGGCACATACTGAACCGTGAACTGTGACCTCTATACCGAGGTACACACTGAACCGTGACCTCTATACCGAGGTACACACTGAAGAGGATCCATCTTACCTTCTTGCATGAGTGAAAAGACTTGAGGAAATGTCAGCTTGCCCTTGCTGAACCACAGCTGAATCACAGCCCTTGTGCATACTAGGGTCCAACCGTCCTTTTGAAGACCGACGCTGATATTCTTGTTTTGAAGTTGTCGACATTTTGTGCTGAAATTCCATATCTTCATTTACAGCTTTCATGAATAGGGTTAACATAATCTTGACTACCAACATATGTGAATACCACATTGTTATCAATATTATGCTTTAGTTAGATATTAAAATCTACGAAAATTTGCTGAATGATCATCATGAATGTGTGTATTAGAATCAAACGATGTGGGTTTTTGAAGATCGATATCAATACTGATATTCTTTGATTAAAGATGTCGCTATTTTGTGCTAATTTTCAATATATTTTTCATGCCCCAAAATCACATGAATGAAATGGACATGGATGCAGTGTTATCTCGAAAGCAATATCAGTATTACCCTAGTACTCATAATTTTGTTGTTCTGCCTCTCCAATGTCTTC
This sequence comes from Hoplostethus mediterraneus, assembly GCA_034670385.1. Taxonomy (NCBI): domain Eukaryota; kingdom Metazoa; phylum Chordata; class Actinopteri; order Trachichthyiformes; family Trachichthyidae; genus Hoplostethus; species Hoplostethus mediterraneus. The sequence continues at coordinate 112,772 of JAXDDW010000231.1, read as the reverse complement.
CTGTGCCTCAATGCAAAAGGTAAATTGAGCTAAAAAAAAAAAAAGCTTATCTTTGCTTATGCAGTGAGTGTCCAAATCCCCCCCCAGCCCATTGTACCGCCCTTCACCGCAGCTTAATACAGGACACTGACTCATCATCCTGCCTTTGTTTTCTCACCGTGTCTCTGTCTCTTTGCTCTTCTTTTACTCTGCTCTGGCATGCATGCAATACAAACTTGGTTCTTGAGGATAGTGTGCACCAGCCATCTCTTCATTAGCCCAATGCTTCAAATTCCCTGTGTGTGTGTGTGTGTGTGTCAGTTGACGGTCAGTATATTCTCTTGTGTGGCTCCGTGTCTGACCCAGCCACGCAGTGCTAAATTTACCCCTTAAACATGCCATTAAAGTGTCAGCCTGACCAGCTCACGGTCAAATGCACAATAATAGCCAATTTATCTCTGCAGCTCAAGCATTCAGTGCACCACCGTCCCTGAGTGTTTTAATTTCCACTCCAAATGTGAAATTGCCTCCTCGTTTTTTCAAATGAAAATGCTTGCATATCCTCAGCCCCTGTCTGCCCTCTTCATTTGCTGGACTTGGCTGTCTACGAACCCAGACAGCTGGATGCAGAAAACTCCTGCCTCTATTTGTAACGTTGCTTAATCATCACATATTCAAGTGGGGAGGTATATGAGTTAAAGAAATCTATATTGCATGAAGGGCCTTGATGTTGCAACTTGTGAACTTTGATAAAATGTGATGTCTCTCTGATGTAAAAAGAATAGATTTCAGTTTCAAAAAGACACTCAGTTCTGTACATGTCACTTTATTAGGCCACAGTTTATATAGAGTCATGATTGAAAGCTTGTGAACCCCGTGGAACCCCAATTTCATGGAACCCCAATTTCCAGGATGGAAACAACCCGTTTCAAACTAGTAGGAATGTCCAGCCCACACAGCTCAGTCAGTAGAGTATGAGACCCTCAGTCTTAGGGTTGTGATTTCAATCCCCACATAGTGGGAAACGTTATGTATAGCCTTTGCTACATAAATTAGGTAGTCTTATATTAAACAGCAGAATTGCAAAATATATTGTCGGATATTCTATCAAATCCATACAGCTTAAAAGAAGCATAAATGGGAATAAAGTAGTTTAGGTATTCTCCTTATATATACTTAATTCATTCTTAATTAAGAATACTTACTTCTTAATTTTGAGGAGCTTTTTGAGAGTGTTCTATTCTGGAACTGACCGGTTTATAACCCTTTATGTTGTCATCAATTAGAAAGTTAGAATGTATTTTAGAATGATCACCCCGGGGTGACCGTTAACTACGATAGGTTTAACTACTATATTTCCATTTGTGCTTCTAACCCATTCCAAAGAGTACCTGATTCTTGTTGGTATAATTCACATCAGTTAAAGGGTTTATAAAACACAGAGGAAAGCCCATGTCTCATCATATGTCCATCATGTGCATTCATAGACGAGGTTGTGGTCGTGTACGCAGGGCTTTCCAAAGAGAAAGAACTTTCAGGGACAGATCAGCCCCGCTGGTTCACCTGGACCAACATGTGTTTGATCGGTAGAGGTTCTCAAGTGAAAGCATTTTCTGCAGATTACTAATGCCACATATAGAACAGCACACACCACAGTAAAGCTCTCACAGTCCCACAGATTGTGTGCATTGCCTCTTGTACCACTTGCATATTTGCAAGTGGTACATTTACAGTCTTGAGGTTTCATATATTGCATGGTTTCATGTATAATATTTTAAGCTTTTCAGTTCTTTAATATTGTTGAAACACATGATATTTAATTAGATCTATCAGCGTTCTTAGTTTTTAATTCATTTATTTGACTTGTTAGGTTAACTCAAACCAGGCTTTCGAAATTAATCTCCTCTTTTCTAAACCTGCTTTGTGGAACACCCCCCCGGTCAGGTTGGTGTTACCCTGCAGGAGAAAGAAAAACACTATGCGGCTATACTGACACCAAGTAGCAGTACCAAACCGAATTACATACTTGAAATAAATTATGAGCACTTTGGATCCTGGCTATACCGGTAATAACTAATAGCGAGGTAATAAACAGTGACAGGAGGAGGTTCAAATAGAGTCCAGAGATTGCGTTGATGTCTTTAATAACACCATGGAGGGCTAAAAGCAGGAGACGAACAGAAAGCCGGGGAAAGGTGATGTTATGTCAGGGTGAATTATGTTGCCGCCAAACCAACCTATGTTTTCTCCACCGTGCACTAATTAAATGGCGGCTTTATCTTTCCTGACATAATGAAAGGGAACATTAAGTGAGAGCAACAAGGAAAATGAACATCAGAGTATTTGCAGAATGCACACACACACACACACACACACACACACACACACACACACACACACACACACACACACACTAACCCAACCATCTAAACACAGCATTTCGAGATAATTAATATTTCACAGCCAACTCACTCAGAGACAGCGAGGTCTAATGCACATACAGCACACCCACATCTAGCAGTTACCAGTTACCAGACAATACTATGAAGTGTTTTTTTACTGAAAGACTTCGATGCAGTAAAATGTAAGTAGGACAAGTTGATATTTCTTCTGGTCAGACTGAATCCTGAGTGATTCATTACGAGTCTACACCCGTCACTTCCTCCGGTTTGATGCCTCCGATTGTCCTACTCAGACTGCTCAAAACCTTTTCAAGTCAAGAAGCGGCTTTCGAAAAAACCCCTCTACCTGTTAAATGTTTTAACAGGAAGCTGCCAAGATCTGTGCTGCGCCGTCCTTCCCAGCCTGTGAGTTGTGTCAGCCTTGTCCTTGGCTGGTAAACACAATCTTCCCACTTGTCCCTTACCTGCGGTGTGAAAGACCGGCACCGGGCCGCTTTCTCTCCGGAGATGTGCTGGAATGTATTAGCAGGGAGGTCAGCGAGCCCATTGTCCTGCTGGGGATTCATTGCGATGCGCAGCTACCATGAGAGCGAGCGCAACAGGGCTCGATTGAACTTATTCAAATGAGAGCGTGCCTTTGAAGCAGTGCACGGGGGAGGAGGGGGGGAGGAGGGGGGGGGTGCTAAGGGTCCCAGTGGAGCCGCTGTTGACAGTCTCTCAGGTTTTCTGACGAGGCAAACCTTGGCATGAGCCTTAGGGCTTGTTCAGAATCACTTCGTTTGCCTCTCTGATCACTTGCTTTGCTTCTTTATCTGCCCCTTTTCATACGTGCCCTTGAAGTCCACACGAGGATTTTGAAAGGCAAACACAGAACAAGACCCGTGCACACTGTAGGTGCTGGTTCAGGGCTGCCAGAGAAATGTCATTTGGTCCCTTGAATCATTAATACCGGGCTTACACGTCCTCCGAGGAGGTTCAACAACAGTGTTTTAAACATGACTGAGGCCTGGAGTCCACTACAGGCTTCTCACCTGTCAATCATTATTAAATACACGATGACCCTTGCAGGCTTATTAGCATTACTTGATGATACACTGCAGGAGAACGGATGATACCAGTGACCCATCAGACGGCTATATTTCAGACATTGAATGATGAACTTCAGGTCGCCCCCAAACCAACCAAACCCATGCACAGTAAAGCCTCATCACTTCTTCTTGGCTGTTTTATTTAGGTTTATTTGGGAAGTGCTGAAGCTACTTTCCATTGAATCCATTGAAAACAAATGGGGCAAAATATTTTGTCACAAAACTCCATATCCAGGCAAATGGTAGAAAACCCCAAACAAGTTTCAAATGCAGCTTTAGTCCTCGTCTTATCGTAGACACACCCAGGATGGAATGGGATTGTTCAAATGACAGTAACAATATTCTTTGACGTGTATCTTCCATGCCAGTCTTTTCTTAATACTTTGGAACAATGTTTGGCATCTTTTTAAGAGTTTTTCTGAGCAAAGGTACAGAAATAACAACCAGATCTGCTTCCTAGTCGCCTCTAAATCCAACCTCATACATATCTCCCTGAAATAAATCTCACAACTGAAGCACTGTGGAGATGATATATAGAAATAAAATCAGCAATTAATGTGAATGTGATCTCAGCTCCCTTGTTGATCAGCTGCCTTCATCTCTTCTATGGAGAATACAGTAACGTTAGCATAGTGGGCTAGCTAGATAATGTTAGCAATTGAACTGTTAGCAAGCATATCTTATGGCATATTACATAAAAAAAACACTGCTGGCACAACAATGTGATTTATTATAAATGTGTCGTCTTACGATCATAAAAGGACTTAGCTGTACATGTCACCAGATATCGCTACATGGCAGCAGTCCATGTAAATTGTGATGTCATTATGGGATTATGGGAGATTAAAATCAGAGCTAAGGTGTGAAGATTTATAGTCACATTCTCTAAATAATACTTTACTTGCTAGCACACTACTATTGTTACTGCTGCTGTCGGCGTTTCTCTTCTTACACCATCGATACAAAACTACTTTTCTAACTGAGTTTTGTAGTTTTTGAGAAGGTTATGTTTTGTTTTTTTCTGATACACATGAATGATGTCATCAGCTGCTGAGGACACCTGCACAGGGCCAGCTGTGGAGCTCACACACACACACACACACACACACACACACACACACACACACACACACACACACACACACACACACACACACCATCTAGTTAATTATATAGTGCTCAATAAAAAAATAGAGTTGATTTGTACAAAATTACTTTTACCACACTGATGAAGTCTCTCTGGCTCAACGACGTGGCTCCTAAAGACCTCAACGCTGTGGTAAAAACATGATTAATACTTCCCATGTTTGAAATACTATTCACTGTGTTGCATTAGCTCATAGAAATTAAAATCTTCTATTAAAATACATACCAGCACAGTCTGCTGTTGGTTGTTCTGTCATCACATTAATTCAATCTAACTAATAAACTGAGTTTTTTACCAAACGCCATGAAGAGCAGTATTCTTCTACTGAGCCAAAACTAAATCATGAAAACTGAAAAATATGTGACCTTTAAAGCTAATTAAAGCAGGCTTATCCTCTCTCATAGCACACTGACTACAGATGTGAAGGTGACAAAATGAAAACTCAATCCCTTCTATTTCTCCATTTATTCACCGTATTGAACCTGACAGACGATTTCCCAGGTTCCTATCTGAGGACCGCCAGAATCAAACATTGAAATGACTGCCCCTGGATCAGTGTTTGTGCTGACCAAGCTGTCTCCCTGCATGTTTAATGTACTGCTTTGGGCCGGGGAGTCATATAGGAATAATAAAAATGAAGTGTACATCTGGCGATAACGCATCTGTCAAGTAGAGATGTTCCCTAGATGTTCTGCAACAGAGTCAGCAGGAATCAATCTCTGAATCATATATGGATGATTTGAAACTTGGTGCAGGGAGGCACATACTGCAGTGGGACGCTTTGGGTTTTATTTTGCAAACATATTACAATATCCTAGATTATCACTGGATTTAAAACAATATTTCACATTTTAAAGGGGCCCTATTATAGGAGTTACCATTTATTTATATACATATATGATCAAAGTTGTTTAATAAAGACATTTGACATTTGATTTGATCTTTTTTACAGGCAGTTGCAGACTAACTCCAGGCACAGCTTGCTTGGTGCTTGGTCCTGATTGGCTCCCCACACTAAAGAATCCCTTAAAAACGTCCAATCAGGTTTACCTCATTTGACTTAGAGGAGCTGGTGCTGTCGGCCAATCAGGGTCCAGTATTGTGACATGTTCTGCCTGTGAGAATGTAGTCTTCAATTCATTCAATTTAACTCAATCAATTCAACTTTGAACAAAACTTTATTTATTTGCAAACATCATGAAGAGCATTACTCCTATCCTGAGCCACAGTATATTTGGAAACAAACTCCTGAAAATTGAATAATATTTCAATACACTTTCCTGACATTATGTGCCCTAGGGAGTCTTCATGTGTTGCTGGAATTCAGGCTTTTCTCAGCCTGTCTTTACTAAAATAACAAAAAGTGAAAAAGTGATCCCAGAATACAGAAACAATAAGTCAGTCCTTGAGTCAGTCGTTTATTTTGTTTTTGTTTGCACACTAAAACAGTAATACAGAACAGAATCAATCAGTGAGATTAAAAAACAATAAATGTTTTCAATGAATGAAACTAAGATATAATAGTTGAATAAAAACAATAAATGAAATCAATTAAATATCAATGTTACTATGTAGTAAGTATAGTAAGTAGTAGTAGGTGATTTGTGTGCATGCACGTGTACGTCCTTGTATCAAGAGTGTGTGTGGGCAACAGCGAGAAAGAAGGAGCTTCCTTAAAACCATCATGTGACTGAATGAGTGATGTCATAATAATAATAACTTTATTTGTATCGCGCTTTTCAGACACAAACTTCACAAAGTGCTTCACAACAATAAAAATAAAATAATACAGACAGGATGAAACAATAAAACATGAAAAGATAAAAAGATTATATGTCATGATCAACAGAGTCAAAAGCTAAATAATTGATAAATCCAGTAATATTCCTATATTCCTATTCACTGTTGTTTAAATCAGTATGAGTTTTATCCTGCAGATACTTCATTATTCTAGTCAACACTCGTCTTTCAAGAATCAAGGAAGGACAGAGATGAGGCGATAATTATTAAATGGTCTTGGATCCTCAGATTTAAAAAAGGGGAAATACTTTCACAATTTTAAGGTCATAAGGGAATATTCCTGTTACCAGAGATCTGGCAAATATATTAGAGGTTCGAGGCTCGACTGTTGAGGAACTGATTTTAGTGACCAAAGAAGATATTACCTCATCATGACCTGCTGCTGAATTTCTCATTTTAGATACGATGTCAATGACCTCCTTCTCTGAACAGAAGAAGAGCCACTTTCAAAAAGTCAGATGGAGATGACAGAACTGCACAATATTAAGAAAATATCAACAAACTGGGAAGGAAGAACAGAGGAGGCCTCCTTCTGGTTTAAGAGCTGGCTGCTGTTTTGATGGAAGATGTTCTCTTCACATTTTTCTCACTATTATTTCTCATTTCTTATTTCTTCATCTCTTTCTTCATCTTATTTTTTTTTTTTTTCATTTCATTTCTTCACAATTCTTATTTGGCAGTTTTAATTTGTTTCTGTAATTTGTATAGATGGCAGCATTCAAGGGGGATGGGCTTTTGATAAATTCAATATATAATCTTTTCTTTTGGATGTCTGATTTCTATAGTTGGTAGTGTATATTAGAGCTGCAATTTTTGAAAACCAGTTGATGATCTCACCACTGGCCCTTCTTTGGGGCAGTGGTGAGATCAATGTAGGTTGGTGAATGCTCAGATACCCCTATTAGGGTATACAGTACTAACAGAAAAGTATTATAAGCCTACAAAGGTGAAATGTTGCTTGAAAATAAGTGGTGGAAGAATGTGTATGAGTGACCTATTTTACCACCAACACTACCTGAGAGCTGAGCACCGATGTCACCAATACAAATTCCTACACATTTATTATATTCAGTGTTAAAGTGATTCTGATCCTCAACAATAAACTGCTGCGCCAACCTATATGTGACAAAATCCTCTATTTGTATAAGAGGTTGGAGATGTCTGTTGATGTGATGGAGAGATGGAAATATAGAGATGTGTGTTTTTCACCTGAGCACATCTGAACAAATCAGATTTGGTCAGGAGACGTTTCTGTAGAAGAGCCCTCGGTGTGGGTTATCTGAGGTGAGATAGTCTGAGGTAGTAAAGTCCAAATGGAGGGAGAGTGCTCTCTTGTCTCTGCGGAGTATCTCGGTTCTATTGCAACCCACTGACTGTAATGTAGTATGTGATCCCGGGGTGCTGTGTAATGTTTTCACATTCCCTTTTTCAGAGGCTGAGGTACAATTTGACAAGCCAAATGTGTTTTCTTTACTGGGTCCGCCTCAATCTCAGCGCGACCAGGTGGATCCCTGAAGGAAAAATGGGACCTCGGAGTGAAACTATTTTTGTAATGCGTATGCACATGCACTCCACCGAAAACACTGGAATCAGTGTTTATAACAGACCATATAACAACAGAAAATGACACACAAAGAAAAATGAGAGGAGGAAGGACCTTAGAAAGGAGACAAGATGAGAGAGAGATGCAAGGAGGTCTGAATTCGATCTGTACTCGTGTCTGGATTTAGGAAATAAACCCACATCTGTAAATTGATATCTGCAGTTACAGAATTTTTTTTTTGTAAAATTTTGTAAAATGATAGACGAAATAGAAATAGAAGAAATATTAGATAGATGATAGATGTTCTTGGGTTTACTCGCAAAAGAGATCTGTGTCTGTGTGTGTAGTGTGTGTAGATAATTGCTACATTTCTTCTTCCGTTATTTAACCACTAGCATGTTAGCTAGCTGTTAACCCTAACATTAGCTAAGTTTGCGAGTGCACGAATCAATGAAGTCCCTAGTTAAACAGGAACAGAGACAAAAGTCACAATGCAAACGTGTTGGTGGTTCACAGACGCAGTTTCATGAACTCAATCAACGATCTGTGTCCGTGCACTTCACAATTAAACCAAGTTGGATGAAAAAGAAAAAGTACTCAAATTAATATGTTACAATCTATCTAATCTTTCCTGTGACCACGTCTATCATTTTACAAAATTCAGATGTTTTTTCTGTAACTGCAGATATCAATTTACAGATGTGGACTTTTTTACTGTGGATACAAAATCCAGACACGAGTACAGATCGAATCTTTCTTTCTTTTCTTTGAAATCTTTAAATGGGTTTTTGTCACCTGAGATTTTAAAGTGGTTATCTGTGAGATTCACAGTTTTGTTATCCAGTCTCCATCTTCGTCTCTCAGCCTCACTGTGGTGTTCCTCACTGTGGTGTCCCTCACTGTGGTGTTCCTCACTGTGGTGTTCCTCACTGCTCTTCCCAGAGATCACCTGTCAATCAAACAGTGTGTCCAGTACTGTGATGTCTTCCTCCTTGGATTTCCTGTAGATGGAGTTTGAGTTCCTGTAGGTGGCGCTTTTTTCTTTGTCTGTTCAGCCACGGTGGCTATCGCTGCTCATGCTAACTACCCAGTTCTTCTTCTGTTGGACCATAAAACACATCACTTCCTGTCTCCAGAGGATTTTTCCTATAGGGTGTTTAGAACAGCAGATGGAAAAGCTTCATGAACTGGCTAGAGGTTGAATCACTGTTATATCAATCAATCAAAATTTATTTATATGAAAATATCGATTATTACTTTAATTTCTTTGCTCAACTTTTGCAAAACTTCATTTTGAATATATAAAAAGACCACTTAAGAATGTGTGTAATATTTGAGACAAACAATCATTTGTAGGAGAGTTGAAACCAAGTTCATTGCAACATGGATGTGGAAGGTCTTGAGTGTGTATTTCTACAAAGACCACTCCAGACAAACAACAAATAAAGAGAGGGAATACAAAGAGCAGCTCTTCGCTCCTCCCGGACAGACACGTCTCTTAACATTATGTGGATTTCCTTTGAACTCTTTGGGGGGGAAGCGTAAGGCGTAGCGGTCTGCCCTGGCTTTGATGTAGCACCAGCCCAGCGCTGACTTTTGTTTCAAGTTGTGACAGAAGGAATGAACATTAATTAGGTCTGTTTGATTTCTTGGGGTCCTGCAGGGTTGTAGTAGCGGGGTTACGGTAATCTGATTACAAAACTGATCAGTTACAGTCACAGGAGGAAAATAGTTGAATCACATTTACAAAATAGGAAGCTCGCTGGAGGAATTGGACAGACGTTTATAGGAAAACGAGTGAAATGGTCACTAGCTCAAATGATTGAAGTACTTCAGTAATAATTTGAGTGAACATTATCAATCTAAGCCTGAGGATGGTCCTTTCTTCATCTCAACAAAGTTAAAGCTGATGATAGTGTTGATTGTTAATAAATGGAGTGTTTAAAGATCTACTGATGTACAGTAAGTAGAATAGTAATTGTTACTTTCCATCTCTAAAAAGAGATTTAATTACCAGACACAAACACCGTTTAACACCATTTAACATACCGATCATTAATCATGTTGATGAAAATAACAGCCCTGTTCACATGAACTGGAATGACTGTTTAACTTCTATACACCTTGAAAAAGAAAGAAGAGTTGGAATGAACCACTGGGTTATAATTAACTAGAAAATAACTGATTGAAAATCAGTGCGGAAAAAACCCTGAGACCCTCCTCAACTCATGTCACTGCACTTATATCCAGTCAACGTGTGTGTGTGTGTGTGCTGTGCATCCTGCATATGCACAAACTAATCACAAACAAGAAAATGAGGAAAAGGTTTTTCAGTGTGCTTCCTAAAATAAGCCAACAGGTGACATTTCTCTTCATGCAGTCAGAATGAAGGAAGGTGATTGTAAGATGCTTATAACAGATCCTGACCAGTAGACGGATCTACTTTAATGCCACCTCACACAAACCCTCGAGACGCTCCGTTCACTGTTGTTTAGAATCCAGTTTTAATATTTTAAATGAACAATAAAAAGCACATTAAAACATTTTCTCATTTTAGTTACAAAAAAATGGGTCACCTAAAGGGCTTCTCATTGCATTCACAGAAGGATTTGAACAGTGGATGTCTAACAGATACGTATTTCTCTCTTAAAAAATTCCCCACCCAAAATATATAAACTTAATTGCTTAACCAAGGTATATACAGGGCATAACATCCTCGCATCTTAATGGTTATCAAGAAAGTTTGAGGTATACAACCAAAAAAAAAAAAAACTGTCATAAAAACAAAAAAAACAAAAAAACCAACAACAAATAGAATTAAATAAAAGAAGAATGAATGCCATGATTGCTTAATACTAGCACAGGATCACAACACTAGTGGGAGATGTTGCTGTTTACGTGCTGGTGTGATGCTTCCAGTTGTTTCACCTACGATAACCTCGAGCTTTGGATTGTCAATATATACAAAGGGCATACAGTCTAATTTAGAAATAGGGAATCGTTTGAATGCTCTCTTTATTTGCTTCATGACAGGTACACAGTATTCACTGAACAAAAGTATCACAATTTATAAATTTATTTGATTTATTGATGTCTTTAACTTATACTGTATATCTTGGAACCGACGTTGAAATGAAAGAGCCAGAAGCAGAATCTGATACACATGCAAGTTTTGAAAGTGGATTCAGAAATAACAGTATTGTACAAAATAATAATTACAGTTTTTATTATTATCAAAATACACCTTCTCTCTTAGCACCTCTTTATACTTATTTGTGTGTTTTGAACAAGCACCATTGTAGTCATTTTCATACAGCACCTGGAGAATCCAGAGAGGAGGCCTGTCCCTCGCCTGCCCCACCCCCCTCTGTTGGTTACCTCCGAGTCACCCTCCTCTGCCACGCCTTCAAATGTCCTTCACCTTTGCTCCGTAACGTGGTTAAGTCATGTGGTTCTAGCCCTACAAGGGCAACAAGTATTTTCCTGGGTTACACATACATACATGGCAAGACATGTTTGCTACACCATCTCTTATTCAAAACTTGCATGTGGCATAGAAAAGGGTGGGGGGCTGGAAACGGGGTTTGGTGGTACCCAAAATGTCTTGACTTTCTTTGCTGACCCCATCAAGTTCTTTTTTTTTTTTTTGTTGTGTTTTTTCGTTTTATTTAGCCAAGGAAGCAGACGGGTCCGACTTCAAACCCGAACTTCTGGTTGGGGTCCCCGAAGTCGGTCAGCATGACATCGATGATCGGAACCTGATCGATTTTGGGAGTGTTAATCTCCATCACAGTCTTTCCGTAGCCCTTCCTCGTCTGCAAGGAGAGAGAGAGAGAGAGAGAGAGAGAGAGAGAGAGAGAGAGAGAGAGAGAGAGAGAGAGAGAGAGTGAGAGAGAGAGAAAGTGAGAGAGAGAGAGAGAAAGAGAGACACACACACACAGATCAAGTAAATCCCAGAAAAATAAAGACGATAATGTGTAACTTGCAGGTTTAAACCATGTATTTCAACATTTTCAGACAAACGTGCGTTCACACTGCGAGCAACACGATCAACAAGTCACTGGAATTCTGTTCATTTCTTTTCAATTCACAATTCAACAGCTGTTCATTGCAGCCATTGCAGCTTCTATTTGAAAGACTACATGAATAACCACTACACATCGAGTAGAGCGACCCATCAGTCAAGCAGCTGGCGGTGTGAACGTCACCCTGAGCGACGTTTTGTGGCAAGACAAGCTGCATCTAGGGTCAGGCCTTACCGCACATCCGTCTGAGAGGGCCTTGATGTAGGGGTTGTTGTCGTAGGACATCTCCTCATCATTGGCGCCCAGGAAGCGCAGCGCCTTGTCGTAGCTATCGCTGGTGGCGTCGTGCCACGCCACAGACTGGTGGCAGCTGTAGGTGAAGTTTTGCCTGGCCGAGGCCGTCAGTAGTCTGAGGAAGGTCATCTGGACCATGTTGATTGAGTTGCCCTCGGAGTCAACGTAGGACAGCTGTTGAGGCAGGGCGAGATTAAAGTTAGTCGTTAGTCCCACAGAGGAATTATGTTTCCCTTGGCTGGCCGTAAAGACTAAGTGGCTATAGAGGGCCTCTAGGTGACGTAACATCAGTTGATTGTATTTCTAACAGCATGGGCTCCACATGGTTCAGGCCTCTGCTGGTCTGTGACATTTTGTCTCAGAACTGATCATTTCATCACTGACTGATCGGATTGATTTTATCTTTGAGATCTTTCTCTGGTGTCATGGTTTCATATTCAGGTTAAATGACTCTTATTTCAGATCATCTGGAGATCTGTTGTTGTGGTTGTTTCTCCTGAGTTGAATTTGAGAAACAGGAGAAAAAGCCTTTAGTCTCATCTTAGAGTTAAAACGAGATCTCTTCTTGGATTTTGCCTTCCTATGGGAGGAATCTCGTCAACTAGGTTAGCCAAAGCGAATCTGTTTCAGCGTTTTCATTTTAATATTTACAGTTTGTTCTGTATTTCTAAGTGTGTTTGGCGGTAGACGTCCATCCCAGCTCACTGATGGTTGGACGGTGCTTGGATTCAACCATCACCTGGCGTTGTGAGGACACAGCTCCTATATTATTGTCAACAAGATCAATGAGGAATCTCCCCCGACCTTCTGTTTAATAAATGCTATCACGTGGCCTAGGACGGTGCAGTCATCCGTCACCAACATGCCTGAAGCCGGAGAACCAACTCTCTAAACTGTGATCTATGAAACACATCTATGGTGATCGTGCTCTGTCACAGTCACAGCTCTTGTTATCTATCCTCTATGGAACGGTACATCGGCATGGCATCAGATTTCAGAACAGGAAACAGTAGCTGATGTTGACTAAGACAGATTCGAATGCTGCTGGAAACCTCGATAATGTTTTAGAAATGTACTCTTCTTATATGAAAAAATACAAAAACGATGCTTAGGCGCTGGGTCAAAGCGGCATGGATTCTCTTTCTAAAACACAATGTTATTCATGAGAAAAGCGCCGCCCCTTGCACTTATCTTCATCGCTCTGTCGGCTCCAATTTTACCTCAAATATGAATTCATTGAATTCACCTGGAAACGTGGGATCTCTTTGCAACTTTGGGTCATTGCCTCACAATTTCATGGGTGGCGCTGCTATTTGAGTCCATTTGCAGCGGCCTACCATTTTTGCAATCCCTCTTTTGCAGTCACGTAGCAGATGGTAAGCAGGCAGGGGGAAATTAGGTGAGCTGGAGAAATTCTTTTAGTTGAGTGCTAAGTGAAGAAGATTGTATTTTGTGCAGAGAGCTGGAGGAAGAGGATGAAAGCAGGAGGAGGAACACTTACTATTTTACCACGCTTGAATTCGCTGAACCAAGACCCGGGCGCTTCTTTGGGCCATGAAGATATTCTGACCTACGGAGAACAAAGTCAGACAGAGCACATGGGGGTTGTAAAGAGGGACACCCGGTATATTTTGTTATGAATCACAAAGAGAGCATGAAATGAGCTTGTTGAGAAAGCAGAGCCCCGAGGGAAACATCAAAGTTTATCATCTGGGAACAGTGTTTCAGCTGTTTCATGGATTCAAATCTTTCTACATTCCTTCCAGTGGTGTTTCTGTTATATGCATGTGAATATCAAATCCATACAAGCTTAGCCCCAAACCAAATCAAATGGCTTCCTTTGACAGGTGCACATGGTTTAACATGATGGCTTAATTTTCGATCACAACTGATGATTAGAAGTGGTTATGAATCTCATGGGTGCAAATCACTCACTCCATTGGACTTCTTATCTGGGTAGATGCAGGTTTCACCCCCGGCGGTGAAGTTACAGTAGACTTTGAAGGAATCCCCAGAGCAGCCTTGGTTTGGATCAATCCAGTATTCGCCTGAAGAGAACCAAACACACTCAAACATCCTGTTGTAGTGATGTCCGCTGGAAAAAAGGCTTGGGACGCCATTTGAAAATCAAACATGCTGAATTTCTTAATCATCTGTGAAATTATGTTTAAACAGTGATGTGCCATTCATTCTGATGGCTTATAAACTACTGAAGAAAATGTTATTGTTCCGCCTGAAGGCATCACTTCTGTAACAAATTCAGCCAAAAATTCAAGCAAAATGACTAATGCTGCTGGTAAACCCAAATGAGTCCATATAACAAACATGATCGATCTCTTCCTTATTAAAGCTGCACTAGGCAACGTTGCACATTGGTGACTCCACATGGCAGCAAGAGGTAACTGAAAAAAATGTACTTAGAAATTACGTAGGGTGGCACTGGCGACGGTAAAATAAAGTGACGCAAAATATCTAACAATGACAAATCCAGCTTTATCTGGATGGTGCGTTTGCTTGCTGCTGATCAGGAGATACTTTTGCAGTTTTGTTTGTATCTCATTAGTTTTCAATTCATCACTTCCTGTGTCCATACATCTGGACAAATTTATGTGGTCTCAATTAGCGGGAATGCAACTCTCTTCTCTGTTGCAGCCCCACTTTGTGGCTTAGGCTGATGATCAAAGTGCATTTTTACATCATAAGATCTTGACAAGTGCTTTAAAGCAGCAACCATTACAGCATTGCTTTACTCGTATGTCCAACACTCACTTCATTTAATCAACTCACCATCAGGGAACTCTGGGTGGCAGAGCTGCAGGTCTTTGCACGTCCTGGCTGGGTTGTTTTGTGTGCCCATTGGGTATTTCATACGCTCAATGTCCTGTTTGAGGTTGTTGAGTGAGCCGAAGATGTCCTCCATGCCCTCGCCGTAGTCCATCATAGTGCCTGCTGCATCCGACTGCATGTCACTGGAGCGCTTGGTCTTCCTGGGCGACTGGATGGGCAGGGGCTGGATAACCTCACCTGGTGGGCCCTATGGGGCATGGCGGAGAACAGGGTTTAGACGGCATACTGGAAGACTGTGTTCAGACAAAGGGTTTTCACATCAAGCATGTTTCAAGTGTTTACTGCCATAGTTGATTTGGACAATGCCAATCAAACTTGGGTGGCTGAAGATGCCTCAAGAAGCGGGTCTCAGTCCTCTTTGTGAGTGAAGACATCTGATTCAACTACAGGAAGAGACCCCAAAAGGTTTTATGAGACAGATGCTAACATCTGATAGCCAACAGTTCCTCAAGCTTGGAAAGCCTAGTGTGACAAAATGAACCGAGGGCAAACTGCTGTCTGGACTGATGATATTCAGACATTTGTTCATGTGTTGTTAACTGGTATGAACACCAAAGAAGATCAATTATGCCAAAGAGTGCAGACAAGTCCATCATACTAAAGTCCCTAAAGTCCGTAAACTTTTGGGGATGTTAGAGATTTGGGTCTCTAACCTACTTGGTCTCTAATTTCTAACCTGGCAGGATAACAGGTTGCCCAATAAATAAGCTACATGTTGGTCCATGTGACTTTTGTTTACAAGCTCTGGGTCTCTTCTAATTGGGCAGTGTGAACCTCCATGAACCAGATACCAAAACACGCTGGTTCAGACCAAAGAAAATGGACTGTAGGTGTGATCACACCCCAACACCCCAAAACATGAGAGAACTTCATACTGATATTTGAAATAATACATCAAAGGTAACTCTGTCAGAGGTAGTGGTGTACTCACAGGAGGACCAGGAGGACCGACCACACCAGTGTCTCCTTTCTGACCAGCAGGACCCTGGGAGGACGAACATGGATGGACGCAGGTTATCCAGATGGACTCAATACGACACACATCATCATCACAACAACAACAAGGCTTTGGTTGATTGTACTCACAGATGAACCCTTGGTTCCCTTGGGACCTTGAGGACCCTGAACAAGACAGAACAGAAGGAATTCAACAAAGTCACTCTGCCTGCAATATGGAACCTAAGTGGATGAATGTAAAGTAAAGGAATCAGCTGAAAGTCTTACAGGCAGACCAGGGGGACCTGGAGGACCAAGAGGACCAGAGGATCCACCAATACCCTGTGAAGAGATGAGATGAAAGCTGAAGTCAGCGAGACATTAAAGAGGCAAGGGAGACAGAAATATGACTGTGAAATCTGAATGAAATGAGTGAAACCACATCGAGAAAAAGCTGGAGAGAGATTTCAAGCTGTAGGAATATTCAGCATGCAGGACACAGAGATGCTTTCTTTTCTTTTCTAAGAGTTGACTGGATGCATCATGGTAGCGAGCTTTCAGAGGGAATTATGGAAGGCCTCCTTTTTAAAAAATTCAATGAGATATCAAACGCAAGATGATAAAAGATGTAACACATCATCTGAAACACCTTCATTTTGGCCAGCACAAAGAAAGCCTGTAAGTCAAAACACTTGAATTTCAACTCAGCGATTCACATTCTCACAGGGAAATAGATCCCAACAAAATAATGACTATTTTTCAGACCCTAAAATAGAAATGGTAAACTGAGTGAAGACGTTTTGAGGCTCCCTGACAAAAGGCGACGTTACAATTTCACATTTCATTCGGTCTTAATCTGCAGATGCTTAATCCATCCCATCGCCTTTAACCACACAGCTGGGCCAGGCGGAGGTCCACAGCAAAGTTGCATATTCAATCAATCAATCAATCAATCAATCAATCTGTAATGTTTATTTAAAAATGGATGAAGGCCGTGAATCCTTGGGCTTTTAATTTGACGGCTCCAGGTTTGGAAAGATCCCGTTATCGGTGTTTTCCACACTGCAGGGTATCATATTATCACAGTGGGCATTTATCAGATATTGCTAAAATTGGCTCGGCTGGAGTATTGACCAGTAATCCTATCTGTCCAAAGCTGGAGCTGTATTTCTGAGTGAAAAGATCTGTGTTGTGTATTGCAGTGCTTTGCTGCCGTCTGTGCTACGACAGTAATACGCCTTTATTAATGTTTCTTGGTGGACTGGAGGTGGGTGCGGCAAGACCCGCGGCTAGTGGAAGGGCAAATAGGCAAAAAAATGGCGAGGGGTGGAGGGCAAACGGCCCGAGGGCTAGCATCGAAATGGGATCATCAATCACTTACACCATCGCCCTTGCTACCAGGAGTACCCTGGGGTCCAGGCAGACCTCGGTCTCCCTTCTCTCCTTGCTCACCAGGGGGTCCAATCAGACCGATCAAACCTGGGTGACCCTGTAGGACGAAAACAAACACACAGAAGAAGAACAATGAGAGAGAACAATGGCCCTTTCTGTACACACCATCCCAACAGTAACAGTGAACTGGAACTGGAAGGTTTGGGAACGCCGAATTCCCATTCCTGTAGAAATCTGACTGAAGTGTCTCTCCTGCCTCGGACAAAAGAACCTCTCTTGGGATGAAATGGCAGCTGAGGTCAACCCACGGCGACAAGGACAACGGCTTTGATATGGCGGGCTCCAACCGGTGCCCATTGATTCGATGGCATCAAAAACTGTGACGCCGCATGTCGCCTCCATTGTGTGCCGGCGCGCATTGTGTTCTCCGCCAAGCTGCCTCTCCGATGTGTGGGTGGCAATTTAGAGCAGCGAGAGACGTCTGGATGTCTTCTGCATTTCAATTTCACCAACAAATGTGTCGGTGGCACCGATGACAAGATGTGTGAGATGAGATGGAATCGAGTGACGCTCACCAGCACCTTCGGCAGGAGTTTGACTCAAATCATGCAAACCTAATTCTCTCTCCTAAATGTCGACGTATATTTGTTGTACGTTGTTTTCTAATACTAAAAGTTGCAGCGTTGTTTTTGATCTGCAACCCGAGCCATGATGGCGGTCACAAGGTTTCCCCCCACCACGTTGAGGTTAATCTTCCAGACTATTTGGGAGCTGGGAAATCAAATCAGCGTGCGGTCAGCCACAGGAAATGGGTTTATGCTCACCTTTTCACCCTTGGACCCAGGATCACCTTTCAAACCTGGAAGACCAGGAGGACCCTAAATAACAACAGGAGTAGAAGTTAGAAATCAATTTGCCAGAGAAACAAAAAAAGGGAAAGGAAGGAGCTAGGAAAGGAAAAACTAGAGAGGCAGGAAATGTGAAATGGGGAATGAGGTGGAAGGGCAACGCGACGAGATAGGGACCGATGGAAGAGAGCGAGGAAATAGAGAGAAAGAGGGGAAAGAAAGAGATAAAGAAGTGGCAGAATGAGATGGAGAGGCGAGAAAAATCATCAAATGAGGCGAGAAAATGAGAAAGAGAAAGTGGGTGAGAGGGGTGAGAACCATCAAGGTATCACAGATATAACGGAGATAAATAGCAAGATAGAGAGAGAGAGAGAGAGAGAGAGAGAGAGAGAGAGAGGGGAGAGAGAGAGAGAGAGAGAGAGAGAGAGAGAGAGAGAGAGAGAGGGAGAAATTAAGCATACTAACCATGGGACCTGGGGGACCATCCTGCCCTGAGGAGCCGGGAAGTCCTTGTTCACCCTGAGAAAAGCCATCCAATTGTAGTAAGCATTACAGCCTGCTGTATTTTCTCGGGCCTGATATTGATTTTCTGTGCTCGGCATGATGATTAATCGCCCAAACAGGGCAAAAAAGTGTGTTGGAATAAACAAGCGAAAATAAAGTACAAGCCAAAGGGGAGTATTGATTATCCCATGAGCTCCGTTGTCATGCCTTAGCGGCGCTGTGTGTGTGGACACCGTGTTGAGTGTGTAACTGAATGTATAGCGATGAAAGGGGAAGAAATCATTGCTTCATCCCGAGACTTACGACAGGACCGGGGATTCCTCGCAGACCCTCCGGACCGGGCTTCCCTGAAGGTCCCTGGGGTCCGACCGGGCCGGTTTTTCCCGTCGGCCCCTCGGCGCCGGCCTCACCCTATAAGGTTGTACAGGCATGAGTTTGGTGGAAATAGGGGCTTACAAGTATTACAAATACAGCGTTCATCTTTTCAAACATGTACCCTTTTGTACCTCGATGCTTGACCCTTGACCCTTGACCCCTGACTAATACAGGAGTTCAAGCTTATTGTACTACTGCACTCGCTGTACGATGACGTGTGTTCCTGAGGGCCGATGCTGATGTTGAGCATTCAGACCATCAGACACTGAAATCCAGCCTTGATCACAAATAAATCTTTAAAACTGTGGATTCAATTTTCACTTCACATAAAAGTTGGGCCATCTTGGCTTCGTTAAAAGTAATGCAATAAATCTGTGGAAAAAGCTCAACCCATATGAATTCAAAATGATGTAACAAACACCAGTCTTTATGTGCTATAGTAATCATTTCTTAAAGCCCCAGGAAACTTGGCTTGAAATAGTAAAAATGAATATATGATGTCAAAGTTTAGTGTCTAATTAAGCATCCACAAAAATCTGAAAATAAACGTTCAGAAATATTAGAAAACCTTGTTCAAAAACATCATTTAGCTGTTCAGACCATTTCTCAGGACTGTGTAGGCGTGTCAGATCAGGATTTGATTGACATCCTGACACGATGGATAGCTCCGCCCATGTCAAACTGTCAAGCTGTTGCACCTGTTGGGGGCGGGACAACTGACGTGCATTTTTTAATGATTGGATGAATGAATTCTCTGCGTCATAAATGTCAGAAAACACCACGTCCACTTCAACCCCACTGTTCTGAACCCCCCACTCATTTGAACAAGCTTTTCTAATATTTCTGAACGTTTATTTTTGTGGATGCTTAATTAGACACTAAACTTTGATATCATATATTCATTTTTACTATTTCAAGCCAAGTTTCCTGGGGCTTTAACATCGGCCCATTGTAACGGCAAACTGAGCTAAAGTTTAAAGCCTAAAATATAAAAACGATCCATGAACATGTAATAATGTGTTGGTCAAGTTTGGTCATAAACACATATTAACTGTTTATTACCAGGGAGTTCACAATACTTGGGCTACAATATAGTGATATTTGATTATGTTTTTTATAGTACAAGGACTATATTCTATTTTTTTGACATTTCACTGTGTTTTTTATCAGAATTCAACTGTGCACTACATGTACCTTTCAATTATGCTGAGACAGTACGCAGTATGTAGATTGGGGAAAAGCGAACCTGAGCTATCAGACCAGAAATCATCTTCCCAACATCCTGCCACATCCTCCTGACTTTTCATGTGAAAGCTAGACGGAGCCCTCGAGGTCCGAGCGGCGAGGTCTTCCAGACTTCAGACCTCCTGTTTCTGGATTTAACCTGAAACCTTTAGTCCAAACACTCGCGGCACGTAATTCTTTCACCGGCTCGGTTGGCGTGTCACCGCGTCGTCGCCTCGTACCCAGAGCCCACGGCCGAAACGCCAAGGGTTCGATGGATGTGTTGCTGTACAGATGCTGCTGGAGCGATCTATAAGGAGTAGCGGGCGGAATGTTGTGGCGTAGCGCGATTTATTATTCTGTTGTTCTGTCGGCCGGCTGCACCGCCGAGCTGAAATAATCCTCCTCAAGGCGATAAAACTCAGAATCAACTGTGTGTGTGATTAAAAGGCCATCGATAAAAAAGCCTCTCAGACGCTCAGGCGCTCGTTCAAGGCCTCCGCTCCGTTCTCGAGGACGTGCTCTCGTTGACGGTGTTCAACTAACAATGCAAATAAAAAAGTACTGATCGAAAAGCATTTGGAGTTACAGTTCACAGTACTGCTGGGGGGGGGGAAATACTGTAATACTGTGATAACACACGGGGAAACTCCCACGCACAACTTCTACATTCTTGTGTAAGGAAACGACGATGTAATCCGAGGATGAGCTTCGTGATTATCATTCTGGTGTAAATCTCAGTGTAGATAATCAGATTTATGCCTGAGGATCGTTTATGTGCGCCGTGCACGAAGCAACATTGATGTAAAAGGAGCGCCAACTCTCAGGACTCAGTAGAGCGGGAAAAGAAAGCGTCAAATGAAGTCACCGAGCGAGGGAAGTACCTGTGAGTTTAGTGGTACTCAAATAGCCGGCGAAAGTGTCTCCTGTGTTTTTGTGCTTTTTTAATTTGAAAGTGTGTGTGTGTGTGTGTGTGTGTGTGTGTGTCTGTTGCTGAGGGACTTGCTGAGGAGGATGAATTGATTTTTGTTACCTTAGCGCCCTTCTCTCCTTGCCTGCCCTCTGCACCGGCGGTTCCCGGGGGTCCCTGGGGAGAATGACAGGACACTGCTTTAGTATTCCACCGTGACATTACCACGCACGACACCTGCACGTGCACACGTCTGTACAAAAAACACACAGTGTGAGTGTGGGTGGAGTGCTTGTGTGTGTGTGTGTGTGTGTGTGTGTGAGAGAGAGAGTGCACCGGAGTGTGTCCAGGAAAAGCCTCCACTAACCCAATGGAGCAGTTACAGTTTCTAGCTGTGACATACATCAAGTTGACATTGGCCAGACTGTGCACACCAGTGAACGTGCACTGCTGGCCCTGCACGATACTTCACCGGCTACTCAGGACCGAAGGGTGGTTCAGGTATTTGCACATTTGTTTGGTTGTTTGTATATTTGATGCACAATCCAGCAGCAGCGTTGATAACCCGCCGTCCTCGACACTCCGCTGCCTCCACTGTGAGGATCTGTCGGAGGGGCGTCGGCCTGCCTCAGTCCGGCTACGAGCACGTACAAACATGCAGCCGTGTACACTCAACCCTCTCCAATCACGTTGAGGTTGGGCGGGTCATCTGGTCGGTCTGGCTCGCTCCGGCCCAGAGCTGTCTCTTTCAACTTCAACACCCCCCCCGCCCCCCAAAAAACCCATTCACCATCCAAATTCTGCTCTGATCTGTGAGTGCAGTGGAAAGTCTGAGTGCTATCGACTGAGAGTCTTTAATGTGAGCCCCCCCCCCCCCCCCCCCCCCCCCTCGTCTTTGAGCTTTCATCTTCTCCTGATGCGCACCTCTTACTGGTGGTGAGGAGGGAGGCTCTTGATGAGCAGAGAGGGCCATTTCTATTGCAGCACAATATTACTGGAGTCAATGTGTGAGTGTGATCCTGCTGTCAGAGCCGCTGAGCACCGGTCCGGTTGGCGATACAGCATTAGGGCGTTCTGAAAGCTTATTACAGCTGCTGTGGAAGGATAAAAACCTGCAGCAAAGTTAGACTACTGTCAGAGCCGGGTGAGATTAACAGGTTATCCCGCACCACGAATCAATACCGAGAATCAACGCTGAATAAAAGTTAAGAAAAGAAAGAATTAGCCGTTATGCTAAATTGACTTGAAGCGGAGTTCAGAGCCAGAGAGAGATTTAAGGATGCTGAGGAGGCAGAACGAGGAGGGCTGGCTGGAAACAGGTATTCAGAGAGGCAACCTGTCGGGGAGCTGCAGGGATCTCAGCTCCCATTAAAGACATGTGATAAAATAGTCCCTTTTCCTCACCCTCATCCCTCGGACAGTTAGGTGCTGCATATGCTGATATCACGCTAAATACTTTAATTGGGCAGGTTAGAAAAGCGATCAATGCATGTTTTCCTCCCGTTGAGCCATGGAGGCAAGCTGTGAAACGCAGTCAGTCACTTTTTCTTTTTCATTTTGAGCTTCAACGTAGGGGTGGGCAATTATCGTGTTTATAATTGTAATCGCGATTTAATTATGTAATCGT
The DNA here is from genome assembly GCA_034670385.1 of Hoplostethus mediterraneus. Taxonomy (NCBI): domain Eukaryota; kingdom Metazoa; phylum Chordata; class Actinopteri; order Trachichthyiformes; family Trachichthyidae; genus Hoplostethus; species Hoplostethus mediterraneus. The sequence goes on along the minus strand of JAXDDW010000231.1, from coordinate 89,831 downwards.
GGCAAATTTTCAAAATCGTTGATTTCGATTGTTATTTAGGCTACAAGAACGAGGAACGTCTAGAAGCGCCAGTTAGCAAAGCAACCAGTGTGTGTGTGTGTGTGTGTGTGTGCGTGCGCGACGTAACATCACTTTCCCGTGAATGAACGGGCCAAATACTTTCCCCAATACTGCGTTATGAACTGTCCCCTTAAAAAATACTACGTGGTATTCAGTCACGTCCCTCCGCCCCGTCCAGTAACGCCGTGTTCAGACAAATTCTGCCACGAGTGAATGTGTCAAGCCGGGCAGGAAGTCAGACACAGGAACGGCATAGAGCATCTGGTCAATTTCAAAATAAAACAAATTTCAAAATAAAACAAAACAAATAAAATAATCGTTCATTAATCGTAATCGAGGTAAAAGTTTGAAATAATCACGATATTGATTTGTAGTCATATCGCCCATCCCTACTTCAACTCATATTGGAAATATGAGTATGTAATATGTTCATGTCCTGCCTGGATCGAGTGCATTCAAACATCAGCACACCGGCACTGAGATGACACTCAGATATTTCAACCTTATCGGGCAAATACTCAATAGAGTCTACGAGGAAGACCACTACGGCAACATTAACCTTTAATCTTCTCTATTTCACCTTCTCTATTTTACCCATAATCCCCTGAAATGTCCCTCAAAGTGTGCAGTTCCTCTGGTATGTGTTTGGGTGAGGAGTCCTGCCCTGGAGCCGACACCCCCTCGTCCTCCAACAACTTTCCCCCCGTCTGCGTTACGCCTTTGTTTTGCTACGGCTGTCAGTCAAGCAGATGCGGATCAATAATGTGTCAGGATCGTTTTCTCTCTCTCGCTCTCTTCCCACCGCCACAACCAGGTAAATGACTTTGGAGCCCACAGCTTCATCTTTTATTTATTTATTTTCTCAACTCTATTTTTTTTTTTTTTTTTTTGGTAAGCCTTTTCAATTTCACATCCCGACGTTCATTTCTCAATCGGGTTTGAGGCAGCGTTTATTCACGTTGAAGACAGGCTCGATATCTTGACCCCTTAAATCTCCCACTTTGTTTTCTCCACTCTCTTTTTAATGAAAACGATTCTCTCCCATTTCACTGCCGAGATTGCGTTGTTGAGTCGGAGTTGTTGCAGAGAGTTGTGATACCGACCCATTGGCTAGAGAGACACTTTACTACGCCGACAGACACACACGCGCTTCGTCTAGTTTATAACACGTCAATGCATCTAATACAGGTTTGAGTTTTAGTGCAAATTAAACAATGTGACATTTCCAATAAGAAAATCAATCAGTTTGCTCCATCTTGCATTCCTACTGTAGGCTTACATGTGATACATACAAGAGTTGGGATCATATCTAAGAGTTGGGATCATATTTAAGAGTTGGGATCATATTTAAGAGTTGAGATCATATCTAAGAGTTGGGATCATATTTAAGAGTTGGGATCATATCTAAGAGTTGAGATCATATCTAAGAGTTGGGATCATATTTAAGAGTTGGGATCATATTTAAGAGTTGGGATCATATTTAAGAGTTGGGATCATATTGTTCTAGCCTCCCTACACTGGTTACGTTTGTGTAAAACTTTACGGATAACTTTTAAGGCGCTACATGTCAGGGTCTGGGCCCCTGCTTCATGCCAGACCTCCTAACTCCTTAAGGGCCAGTGTGCAGCCTCAGATCCTCAGGATGCTTCCTTACTGTTCAAAAGTCCAGGCTAAAGACGAGAGGTGGCCGGGGGCCCCGGGGCCCCTGAGGCCCTGAGCCCTGCCTGAGGAGATCAGGCTAGCAGACTCAGTTTCATCTTAAAAAGCACTTCTACTGAACTGCCTTTTTATAATTGTGCCTTGTGTATTTTATTGTTTTATCTTGTATCCTGTTTCACTTTCTAGCGCCTTCTTTTCTTTCCTTATTGTTGGGAATTATATATTTGGCTGAGGCAAGATTGTCTTGTCTCGGCAAGACAATTAAAATACACTAAAATACCGTCTGGAGGCCTCTTCTACAATACAATGCAGGCCTGTTGGTTGCCTTTAATCAACTGGAAATTATCACAAGAGACGTGGTGTTCACAGGTCTAGAGGAAGGTGAGACAGAACTACTTCCACTCAACTCAATTAACATAGGGACGACAGACAGAGGCTGAGGGGGATGAAAGGGTCTATGTAAAATATCACATGAATGCGTTTGTATAAAGGAACTGTTTCTGCTTGGAGTTCTTCAGATTATCCTCGTAGGCAGAGATGATGCCGGATATTTCTCCCTTTTCAGCGCTGAACTGTATTAAATACTCATTGAATCCTGAGACATAGTTTGTTGCTGCTTTCTTCTTACGATCATCACCACGACCAAGAAAGAATTCCTAACATTATACTGTAAAGCACTTTGTAACATCTGTTTTGAAAAGTGCTACACAAGTAAAGTTTATTATTATTATTGCAGCAACATTAGCAGTGATGGCTTCAGACTTACTCTCTTGCCAGGTGGTCCGGGGGGGCCGGCTTCTCCTGATGGACCCGGTGGTCCCTGAAAACAAAGAGGGAAACAGCAGTTGTTAAAAATGATCACTTATACAGGATAATAATTCACATCAACAAATGGCTCAGCGCTGATGTGAATTATAACGAGGAAGCAGCTTCACAAAACCGCTCATCGCCCCTGACAAAAGGACAGTAATGCATTTAGACATTTAGAAAGCATCCAAACAGAAGACAATCCCAAAAAAATGAAGCCAATGAAGCCGACTGTCCGTCTGCTCTCTGAGACAGTTTCATCCAATTATCTCCCAGTTAATTGCCGGCAATCAAACCCGTTTTTAAACATTTGAACAGGCAAATATTTGACAATTTTGAGAGGAGTAAGCAGAAAATACCGTTTTGAGTGGAAAGGAATTTACAGAGCTATTCAGCTGTGTGATGGGTGCACTACACTGAAATACTCAAATACCAATCAAAGAGCGGGATATGTGTTTTCTCCTCTCCAAGTCAAACTTCACTGATCCATTTCAGAAACTTTATTATGTTTTAATATAACTTCTACACACACACACACAGAGAGTCTCCCACCAAAGCAATCAGCGCACACAAACAAAAAAAACATTCTTCAAATATATTACATTCAAAAAGTAATGACAGATCTCCTCTGATAAAAACTCATTTCCATTCATAAATGTTAATGAGCGCTGTAATTGGTAGAGCCAGAGCTGTTCGCCTTTCATCTCTAGTCAGACTTTATGACTCTGAAAAGCGGGTAAACCCATTCAGGCTCAATCCAAGTGGTAAATACCGTGATTTAATATGTTGCAGGGGACATTATTTACTCGCTAGATATAAGCTTTACTGCGGACAAAACATATGTTGGGCAATTACACTCAGAATTTGAACTTCATCAGTTCATTTGAACGAGGACAAGAGGGCTCTACGCATCATATACACTCATATTCAGTCCAAATGTTGTGAATCGACTCCAACTCACCGGCTGACCGGATTCACCATCCTCTCCCTTCTCTCCTGGTCCTCCATCAGTGCCCTGAGGAGGAGCGATATGCATGTTAGATTGCGTCTGCACCATAAAACATAATAGCCATACTGCACAGTTGATAGCTCCAACATAACTCACTTTACCGAGATAGTGTAATGCTAATTTCTGCACGCCGTGGCCTGTTTGGGCGGTAGCGCTGCTCAAAGATGCCATACTTACAGCAACACCGGGCTCTCCTGGGGGTCCAGGGTCTCCGGGGAATCCAACGGGTCCCTTTTAGAAATGGGGGGGAAATGCATCAGTGCGCGAACACAAAAGTGGCGGTGTTAAAATGTGATCTCCTTGGATACAGGAATTGTGAATACAGTCAGCAATTTAGACGATGATTTAGTCCCCGTGTGCTTGGTTGTAACCGTTGAAGGCAATATGGTCGACTTAATGATGATGTTACGAATCCATCAGCACAGCACTCACTGATTCCATTACCATATTGGCATAAAATATAATCTGCCTCAATAAAAAAAAGGCTTTTTAGCTCTTAAATATGTTCAGGGATGAAACCGCCTGCCTCCAGGCTGGTCGGGGACGTTTCTTTAACCGTCGTGACTGAAAACACTTTGCACAATCTGGGAGAAATTGAGGGGACTTACAGGGTTGCCCTTGGGACCGTCATCTCCAGGGGGTCCTTTGGCACCGGCGGGTCCGGCAGCTCCAGGGGGACCGGCCTCTCCCTTCTCTCCTCTCTCACCTTTAGGTCCCTAAGGAGTGGGTTGGGGGGGTGGGGGATGGGGAAGAAGCATTCAATAGATCAGCACCGCGGGGGGGCGGCAGCACTTTTTTGCTAGAGAGTCAACGCTGAACGGGGTGGGGGGTACGGGTTGACATGCAGCAGAGAAATTGCTTCTCTCAGTCGGTGTAATAGAGATCAACAACTCTTCTCAGCAATCAGAGCTCCTGTATTATCGTCCTGGGCCTCTACAGGAGGTTTTAAAGGAGCTCTGTGCACCATCAACATCAACATATCATCATCAAATGAACTGTGATACTCCGGTTTCATTACTGCAAACAAATGAGACTATGGTGGAGACAACTGTTAGCCTCTATCTCACACCAGTGGTGCTGTTCGTGCTCGTGTGTCTCCACATTAAGACTACATTTCCCATAAGCCCCGTTGCTTCTTGTCCCCCCATCCCCCTCCCTGGCGTCTTTGTCTTTCCTGAAGAGGATCAACATGTTGGAAGTGATTTCTCCATCTTCCTTTCTCTCCTTTCTCCATCTGCCGTTGCCAGAAACTCTTTAGCGTTAGCCGCATTAGCGCTGGAAGAACAGCGCCCTCTTCCTGTTTTGTGCTGTAAAGCAATCTCCCTGCGCTTCCTGGCGGGGGATCCCTCTCTGCCCCGCCCAAGCCTTCTTCCACTTTTTTCTTAAAAGGTTTCATGGGAGTTTTTGCTTGTCCTGTGCAAGGGTCTAAGGTTGGGGGGTGTTGTCATTTATTATTTTCATAATGTGGCATTGTGAAGCCCTTTGTGACTGTAACTGTGATTATGGGCTGTACAAATAACCTTGACTTGACTTGTGCTGGAAAGCAATCCATCAGATTCCCAGCCAAGTCCAAGCCAGTGGCTCACAGGCTGCCAAGCTTCCCGCCGATGGTCTAATCTGTTTACAGTAATTATACTCATGTCTCAAAATGAAATTGGTAATGAGTTCATGAGCTGCTGATGTTAAGATGCTACACGTAGCACCTTTAAATGGCAAAAGCGTCTGAAACTGTCTGAAAGGCAGCCTGGGACATTCGGCTGCACACAGATTTCTGCATCTTCAAGGATACTTAAGAGTTCGAAACGGTCCAATCAGGAGACATTATGCATGCTAGTAAGCATGCCGCTCAGCCACTCCCACTGGAGATGGGCCATCTTTTCAATCTGTTGCCGTTCCTTCAATAATGACAAATAGGGCCGCAGAGCTAATAGAGCCATCAATACACAGTGATGGGTGAAAGCTTGAATCATGAATCTCTGTCTGGGGCCGACATAAACAAGAATATGGATATTGTGAATTAATACGCAATCAATCAAAACTCAAACTGTGTTAGATGCTTTTTGAAATTGAATATAATCATGTACTTTTGAGCAAACACAAGGTACAAGGCGCATTTACAGAGCAGTCCGTCACGTCGTCACTACCGATAACAAGTAAAACGCCCGACTCAGACAAGTGGGTGGCTGGTGTTCTGAAGCTAACTTGCTTCACGGCGGCTGCAGCCATTGTTCTTTCGGGACAGAAGCAGCAGGCGTATCCTCCTGGTAATTACGTCTTAAGAGTCTGGGAAGAGACTCAATTTGGCAGGCCATGTGGGCATGGGGCGCTAGGCAGGAGAGCCATGCTGAGACGAGCTAGCAGCCTCGACGTGAGCCTCAATTAGACCCACTCTGATGAATACACAATGTCACTCTGCGAAAACACAATGTCACTCTGTTGCTCTTCGTCTATATTTGCCTTGTATATCAGGGCGCTGTTTTCCTGGGAGTAGCAGATTTAGAAATTTCTTTAGGTAAAGTGATTCAGGATAGCTCACAGGGTGGGTATTTGTGTTACCCTGAAGGATCCAATACATATGAAATGTACGTATTTATAGGGAGTATGTAATATACGCATGCACATCCTCACATGCATGCGCAGACATGTAAAAAGACACACATGTTCAACACACAGAAACAGAGATGCTAACTTACTCCAGTTCCAGGCTCTCCGGATGGTCCTGGGTTGCCGGCCTCACCTTGCTCACCCTGTGGTTTAGAGAAATGTCAGTTTGGACAGACGCATGAGAAGACTTTGTAAAATCAGATCCAGACACCTACTCTTACAAAATAACTGCTAGCATGCTTGATTGATAGCACTTCCTAATGATAGCAGGTAACACTGGACTTCTTTATGTGATATCACTTGAATGGTGAACTTCCAGTCACTATCTTTTTCCATAGTGGATAAAAAGCATTTGGGAAATAATTTCATTCAAACCCACTTTAATAAATGCATGTAGCTGAGCTGATACCAAGTTCAGAAGAAAACAAACATGATGATGAAAGCAAACAGAAGTCCCACTGATGATTTATTCATCAGGTTTCCTGAACTTTACTGTGTGGAAACATTAGGATCTATCATCTTAGTCTATGGCTGCTATTACCAAAGGTGTAAAGAGCTACTGTGTTCTGATTGCCTCTCTGTTTCATATTCCAGAGTCACTTCAGCAGCCGGGGTACAGCATTAAGTATTTATAGTGTAGCCGTCTGCCAAATGGCAGTAAAATGGACGAATCTTGTTGGAAGCACCGTAAAATAGACATTAATAGTGTCAAAGCACTAACTCAGACAAAAAGGCTGGGCGTATGAAATTAATGAACTCCTGGCGATAATGCAGGGGCGGTCAGCCGGCGGTATTTCAGCCCCTTCAGCCGAGGTGGCAAACATCACAGCACTCGATCACCCTGGGGTGCCACGTTCAAACTCTCACCTTCTCACCCACAGCTCCCATGCCGCCCACACCACCAGGAGGACCTTGTGCACCCTGTGGCAGGAAGGACAAAAGAGATGAGTCATCCATCAAGAAGAAGTGCGATCCTACCCAGGCTAGGTAAGGTAAGGTAAGGTGAAGCTGAGGGTGAATTACATGGTAGTCAATTAGTTATGTCCTTTTCAATATGATCATTATTATCAACAGGAAGTACGTACATCAGCTCCGCTAGGACCCTGAGGACCTCTGGGACCAGGGGGACCAGGAGGGCCCTGTAGAAAGGGGAAACAGGAAATGATACAATCAGACAGGAAGTAATTGAAATGAACAACCTGAGTTGATTTAATATGTTGAACTGACTAAACGCCTCTTACCATGGGGCCAACATCACCGTTCTCTCCCTTCTCACCTGGGGGTCCGGGAAGACCCTAAGGACGAGAAAGATGGATAAGTAATTATAACATCGGTGAAGAAAACAACAGTGTCACAAGCATGAGGTGAAACAGCAACGGTGTTCTTAACGATGCTGATTGGTTTGTGTTGTAAAAGGCACGTTCGCCAGCTGTTGAGGTTTAATTAGACAGCTAACACACTTCCTGGTTAATTGTTGAATAAATCGTGGCGATGCAGTGAAATGCTAAATATATCTGAGGTCCAGAATACACACAAATAATGTATTTTAACTGTATTTAAATGTATTTTAAATGTATTTAAATGTATTTTAACTGTATTTTAAATCTCTTGAGAGTATTTTGACTATATTTCAATGTATTTTAACTGTATTTCAATGTATTTCAATGTATTCTAACTGTATTTTAAATGTATTTCAATGTATTTTAACTGTATTGAAATGTATTTCAATGTATTTGAACTGTATTTGAAATGTATTTAAATGTATTTTAAATGTATTTTAACTGTATTTTAACTGTATTTTAAATCTATTTGAAATGTATTTTAATGTATTTTGACTGTATTTTAAATCTATTTCAATGTATTTTAACTTCGGTGCGTCTATAGAATTAACTGTTTCATGAGAAATACCTTAAAGGGGAGAAAGTTCACAGTCTACTATTGTCAAGTGTGTGTGGATGGACAGAGGAGAGCAGTCGTACCATCACCAGCAGGTTTTAACTGATCTAAATCTTTTGAACGTTAACATTAAAACACTTCTAAAATGTCTTTAAAATATCAAAGTAAATCATGGACAAAAACCGTGCGTGACTGGCCAGTAAACATCCACTCAAACACCAGGGGGCTTCGGCTCTCTTTCAAATAGAGATCATTGTATTGTAGGATCCCATCAGCGGCTCCAGAGACACAAGCTGCGTATCCAAAATGAATAGTCGAGCTGTTCGGTCTTCTTCTTCTCCTGCATCTCTTTGTCTCGCCGGTGGCTTCTTCTTCTGCTCTCAGAGGTGCAGCTCGCCCGACGCATGCTAAATGAGCAGCACGGTCAAGACCTCATATGTGCATTTGATCCCTGACATTTCTACCGTTAATTGCCATGGTTAAATTTCTGCTCAGCCTTTGCCATGTGTGTGTGTGTGTGTGTGTTTGACTCAAAGGCAGTTTGTCATCAGAGCAAGGTGTAAGGTGGCGAGTGAGGAGATCAAATAATTCATTCCTCTTGCTATTTACTTGCGCTTACACCGGCCTATCTTCCTCAAATACCCACATCACCCCGGGGAGGCGGCAGGCTCGATGTGTGTGTGTGTATGTGCATGAGGGGCTGTGTGTATTGCTGCACACGCAATTGTTTGCACTCATGCTGGTAGCTCCTGTTTGTAATCATTTCAGCGCGTGTCGAAGTGTGTGTGTGTGTGTGTGTGTGTGTGTACTTGCATGCTAATTCCTCCCCGTGCTGAGAAGCCTCATCAGTGCGGAGGCCTCCTCGGGCTGAAATCGTTAGCGCCGCTGCTAATTACGCTGCGCGGTAAAATGCGCTCGATGAGGATCTGACTATTTGGCGCAGGTTAGTCCGCGCAACTAATCGAATCGCGACGGGAAGTGAATTACTGCCAATTATAAGTCCATTGAATGCAACCGTGCAGAGACGGGGATAGCACCTTGGTGATGAGCGGCGTGTAACAGCATCGAGACAACGACCCCGATCTGCACGCTAAACGCTAGCGTGTTTAGCTTGAGGGGTCGATGACTAATAAATGGGCTACTGTGCACACGTCTGCCGCTGAATGCCACTGCACCTGTATCGAGTCATTATTACGGGTTGGTTCATCGTATTCAACACGTAGAAGGCATCGAGTGGCGAGCAGACTCGCCCTTCAAATGACCCTGATACTTTTCAAGCATGCCTTTGAAACGGGGGCGCCGCAAGAGCACATCCTAGCATATCAAACAGTCAAATGCAACACCTCATTCTGAAGCGTTTCCTACTCCGGCGACAGGCTTTGTTCCGTCAAAGGGGGAGCGGCGGCGTGGACGTTTACGCCGCGGACACGTTGATGAGAAGGAGTCGTTACCGGGCCTACCCCCGCCGGGGCCGGTGAATGGAGGAAGGTCGGTGGCGGTGAATGGGGAGCGAGAGGTGTAATCATTGGGGGTCAGAGCTGGGTGACGATACAATACAAACCACGGATCCAATTAAAGCGGGGCAGACCAAATGAATGCACGGGTAGCTGTGTGTGTGTGTGTGTGTGTGTGTGTGCATTGTAGAGCAATGCAAAGTGGAAAAGAATAAAGATATTGATTGACATTGACATTGATTTTAAACCAGTTGTTGTTGAACCTTTTCTTTGAACTGTTTTTAGGAAGTAAAATACAGTGGTATGCATGGATATTTTATATGTATATTTGTTGTTTTATTGTAGTTTTTATTAGTATTTTGTAAATAAGGACTACAATAAGACGGTGAGAGTGAAAACAGGACTTCTAGCTTGTGATACTTTGAGAAATATGACGCTGAAAAAAGGGAGAAAGTGAAAAGAAATGTTGAGGTGCAAAAGTGGAATGAAGTGATTTTGTGTCCTGAAACCACGAAGATCACGATTAATGATGCTCACAATATTTAGCAAAACAATTAGGATTATCAATAATGCCATAATCCAATAGTTTACATTCAGAAAATTAAAAAGAATATGAATGCAGGAGGGAGACTTCTACAGTACCCATGACACAGAACAGAGACAGTGTATACTCGCTGCTCCTTATGTATACTTATTGTGTGTGTGTGTGTGTGTGTGTGAATGGTACTGACCTGCAGACCGATGGGACCTGGGGGTCCGGGGAAACCTCTGGCACCCTCATCTCCTTTCTGTCCGAACATACCCTGCTGACCCCTAGGACCGGGCTCTCCGTCGCCTCCCTGAGGACCCACACACATGCTCATATTCTCCCTATGACTTTCTGTGCAGGTTTAATGGAGGATACAACATGCTGCATGGTAATAAATGGTAATAAATGTTGCATTCAAGTGCATTTCCAAGTAAATGTTTGTTTTGCTACTCAACGCAACAGTGACCAACCTCTAGCTAGTTCATGAAAGTCTTGTACTTACAGCAGGACCCGGGGCACCTATGGGACCTTGGAGACCAGCTGGACCAGGAGGACCCTGAACACAAAAAAAAAGAAACAGGTTATTGATAATATCTCACGTCACGTCTCCTTGAAAATACTGTGACTGCTGTAAGTGTGGTTGTATGAAGGGAGTGGACGGCGCTGGGCTTCCCGTAACACACCTGCTCTCCCTTGTCGGCTTTGCTTCCCTTCTGACCGGGCTCTCCGACCTCTCCCTGAGAACGACAACACACACACACACACACTTCAAATGTCAACGGCTTATTGAAAATCATTTAAAACAGCTTACACAACAAATGGCATCGCTGCTAGTTGTCCTCGGCCATGTTGCCTGTCCACAACAATGTGGGGACGATGTGGACGAGTGAGACGACTTCCCAGCTCGTTACAGAGAAAAGCTCTGGTGACATATGCTGGCAGCTCAATCGATTGCCAGGACGGGAACCTTAAGGGGCATAATGATTGCAGGAGATGAAACGAGCGACAGTATTTCACTTTTACATTTCCTCTAATTGCATTCGCTGGCGCTTTTGGTTATGAAGATGGATACGCAGCGGAGAGAGAGAGAGAGAGAGAGAGAGAGACTGAGAGAGAGAGAGAGATATTTTCACTGCAGATGGCCTGAATGTGAACATGGAGATGAAGATTGATGGGCAATCTGTTTCAGCCCCAACACGTGTCCCGGTTCGGGGCTGTAACTGGGCCAGGTAGAGAGGTCGGGCTACCGACCTTGTCACCGTCCTCTCCAGGTGGTCCCTGGGGTCCAGGCGGGCCCGGGCAGACCGACAGGACCTTGGACACCATCGCGACCAGCTGGACCTTGAGGGCCTTTCTCACCCTTAAGACACAACATTTGATTTCATTAGATTTTGAACCAAACTAGCAGAACACAAGACAGGCGGACAGATGTTCACATGAAAAAATACTTACAGGTCCTCCCTTCTCTCCAGCAGGACCCGGGGGGCCCTGAGGGCCGGTTCTACCAGACAGACCAATCGGACCGGCTGTACCAGCAGGACCTCTCTCACCAGGGGAGCCCTGTGTGTGTGTGTGTGTGTGTGTGTGTGTGAGAGAGAGAGAGAGAGAGAGAAATAAAAGGCAGGTGATGAATGAACATCGTTATTAAGATATTTACAAAGCAACAAACCCCAAGTGACTTCCACTGCTAATGGATCAACACATGCACATGCACACACACACACACACACACACACACACACACACACACACACACACACACACACACACACACACACACACACAGCACACAGTAGCAGGTGGCTTCTGGGTTCTATGAAAGCACAACCAGCTACACCGGGACCAGCTCGGAAATGTAATATCACCATAAACTTCATAACCTTTTCAGACCTTCGGCCTTCAAGGACCGGTTTGGGTCGGTACTGAACCTTTAAGTCCGAACCTGCAGACCTAACGGGGTCGTATGTAATTGTTCAAACTGGTTTCCTGCCGGTACGGCGACGTTGAGTCACACCAACACACCAGGCTCATCTAGCCGTTTTTATTACGATCTTCATTATCAGCTGTGAGGCGTTCAACATGATGTCTCACTCTGGAACAGCCTCCAACATGGAGTTCAGAACACGTGCTTCCTGTTCCTGTAAAGTTAATACTCCTCGGACGCAGACGACGGCATGTCACCGTTTGGGTGGAGTTAACAGAAGGTCGTATCGGGACGGAGCCTCTTACTATGAAATGCAGCAATTCAGCCTGCAAAACCTGCAAAAACGCCTCAGTAATGAAGTTATGGACTTATTCCTAAATTTACCAATGGAAAATCACATGTTAGTATTATCAGCCAATGGAGTGAATACTCGGTCTGTCAGGTCTGACCCTGGATCTGTCAGAATGTCAGAGAAATCCTAATTTCATTGCAAATAACTGCAAATTCAGTGTGTATGCCAAATCTATCGAACACTTTAAATATCTTTAGGATTAAAACTTTGTGCTTTTATTAATTTCTTACGGAACAAAGTGAAGTCGAGAGAAGCAACCTCTGGGACTGCCTGGCTCAATGGCTCCTCGGCAACCCGCCCCATTCCCCACTGTATACCAGCGTATCAGCACCGTCTGGGTGACTAGACAGTGTGACTCACCATATGGATGCCTTCTACCGGCTGTGTGTGTGTGTGTGTGTGTGTGTGTGCATCAGGAAGCAATAGCGCACACCGTCTTGATACCCAGCTACTCTAGCACATGATCGCTCTGATGACAAATGGCTCTGTGCAGCGGGACGAGGTGAAACCAGGCCATGCTTTCATTCTCACCAGATGGCGCGAGCTGCAGCAGACATAACGACTGCAGTGCACGTGAACATGGCGGTGACTCTGTAGGCTGAACGTGCAGCTGAACGTGCTGCTGAACGTGCAGCTGAACGTGCTGCTGAACGTGCAGCTGAACGTGCTGCTGAACGTGCAGCTGAACGTGCAGCTGAACGTGCTGCTGAACGTGCAGCTGAACGTGCAGCTGAACGTGCTGCTGAACGTGCAGTTAAAAGCTGCACGTTCACTTTTAACGTTAAAGGTCCATGTAACTGAGAATTGCACCTGCTTTAATTGAGCTGGATCTAGTCTCTTCCTTGTGTGCTTGTTGTGTGTACTCCCTGTCTCTTGTGTTTTTATTGTTGTATTTTGTTGTTTGTATTCCCCGTCTGTGTTTTTATTTATTTTCATTTTAAACTGTAACTGGCGAACTGTCTTGGCCAGGTCTCACTCGGAAAAGACATTTCAATCTCAAGGGACTTCCTGGTTAAATAAAGGTATAAAAAATAAAACTTCTCATCTATTGTTGCTTATCTTGTGACTGGAAGGTCGCTGGTTCCAATCCTTCGGTTCCTTTCCTCAATAAATAGAGTCACGGTGTCCTTGAGCAAGGCACTTAACCCCAACTGCTACCATGGAACTACATAATGGCCTGGTTGTGCTGGGCAGCTCCCAGGATGAATGTGCAGCAGGGCAACGACGAACAAGAGTATGGTGCTCATCAGACCTTCCCTTGGGGGGATGGAAGTTTAAAAAAAACTAACTTTCTCCCTCTACTTTGAGTCTGAGAAGCCAAAAGTTGGTGATGTCAAAGGAAAAGCAAGCATGAGGTTGGTGGCGGTTCGCTGGGATAAACTGGGTGGCGGTCCAAACTGCAGACTGTCCAAGCTTACCATACAACACAGCCAAACCAATAACTCAACAACACAAAACCAGACATAACATCAAATAAATCACATGTATGTAACGAAACCATCAACACAAGGCCGGCATGAGGAACCTTCTGATATCGTGTACTTACAACAGGGCCGGGTGGACCTTGGGGCCCCTCTCCTCCCTTCAGACCTGCTGGACCCTGGGAAACAAGGGAAAAAAGACATGAGGGTTTATGGAAAATGTAAAAATCCTGATCAAAGCAGATCGAACCTGTAGTCATGACAACCTCAACCTGACAGTCGGATCAATAAGGATTTCTTCTATAGAGGGAAGTGCAAGGTGGATTAATCTGTCCATGAAGGCGCTAACTGTACCAGGGTTAGGGGTTCTATTCTCTAGAGCAAGGCACTAACTGTGGGTTTCATTCCCACTGAGGACACCCATATTAAAAATTAATTGAATGCATTCACGTTACCAAAATAAAAGCCCCCACCAGATAGCGCTATTGTTTTAAAGCTAACCGCTGTGCGTCCTTGATGTCGAGTTTCTATCCCGCGAAGCTGCACGTTAAATTCACCACCGCCGCATTCACACCTCTTCATCTTCCTCAGGGTCGTCGGAGGTCATCCCGTTCTCTCATGGGTTTTTGCACCTCAGCCATGCATCACTGAAATATGCTGCGCGTGCACTACAGCCTCAGAACACCGCTTCCAGAAATATCATCGTTATTGACGTGTTGTACCTGTTAGAGCGCTGGCACGACTCTGCGCTCATCAATACACTACGTGAGAAAAAACCCAACGTCTACCTCGGTAACTGATCTCACGTCTTGCAAAACAATATATTTCCTGTCATAAATTTGCTCCGGTGGACAGCTGGAGATAGATAGATCAATTCAATTTCCTTCTCATCAAATGCGCAATAAAGTAAAAGGACCGAAATAAACAACCTAGAATATGTGTGTGTGTGTGTGTGTGTGTGTGTGTGTGTAATTGGTTGTGCCTTTTTCCACATCTCTTTGTGTATTTGTGCACATGCAAGTCTGTGCATGTCTTTGCATATGCATGGATGCACACGTCTAAGGTGTGTGTGTGTGTGTGTGTGTGTGTGCGTGTGCAAGTGAATGTGTGTCTTCCTGCATGTTTGGCAGTGTGTGTGTGTGTATAACTGCCTTTTCCTACTGTACATCTCTCTGTGCAAGTGTGTGCATGGGTTTTTGCATATGCATGAGCACCCACGTCTGTGCGTGTGTGTGTGTGTGTGTGTGTGTGTGTGTGTATCTCTTTGTGCACACGCAAGTTTGTGCATGTGTTTTGGCATATGCATGACTGCACAATTCTTCAATATATTTGGTATGTTTGTGTCTGCATGTGCATGTGTGTGATCCTGCATGTGTGTGTGTGTGTGTGTGTGTGTGTGTGTGTGCAGCTTCCTAATGGGCTGCGGCAGCACACATGGCAGTCTTGGTAATGAGTCTCCGCTGGCTCTGGCTGTGTGCTGGAGTAAATTACAGCAGCAGAAAACAATCAGTGGTGCTGCTGGCCTGCAGAGAACCTCGCTGACCTTGGAGATGCTGCCGCTCTCCCTCCATTCATTCCCAGCCACCGCTTTCTAATTGCCAGCATTTCCCACTTAATAATTCATTGAGTAAATAATGCATACAGAGACGAACAAATAACTTTCCTTTGCCCAAAAAGTCCTTGGCTTGAACTGGGGAGAGATTTTACAAATGGGTCCCCAACCCACAATTCTCTACCGCTGTAATGGAGGACCATGATGCATTGTGACATTAAAACAGTGGTGTCAGCGGCGGCGGAGCGATGCCACGGCACGCCTGTTCATTTGTAAGATGTCGCTTTGGATTTCCTCTGCGCCGGATTGATTGCTGGGAGTGAATTCCAGGGCTAGTGTCTCTAATGAAGTGAATAGCTCTCGATGGGCGCTGGTTCATTTGTTAGGCGGCAATGTTCTGTCGCTTTCTACTAGCAAACACACGGAACGGGAACCTTTGATGAATAGGTGCAGGTGGGGCAGTTCTTACCGTGGCGCCAGGTAGACCTCTCTCTCCAGGGAAGCCTCGAAGACCAGGGGGACCGTCCTTACCGGCAGTGCCCTGGGGTCCGGGGTCTCCCTATAGACACAATCGCACATTGGAGAGTCAGCAGAGTTCACGCTATGTTGCATCAATGCCATAATAATAATAATAAACTTTATTTAGTGTACAACATTTATTTCTGACCCTGGACTGTGATTGGAGGAGAGGCGTTATATAGGAGTTCTTACAACTGCAATATACAAGCTTGTACCGAATCACTTGAACGGTATCACTCCGCCGTGTTTTAAGCGAGGATGTTTATTACCAAAATAAAATAAAAAATTAAATTAAATTAAAACCAAAGGCTTCTATCTTATTTTAATGTTTAATACTATTGTAAAAATGTTGCAACTGTATGGATGCCTGCAGCCTCATTTCTATGACTGCAGCACAATAACCCTGACATAGCACTTCCTCTGTTATTGCTTAATTACAGCATTTATCTAGAAGCAAAGTGCTTTACTGAAAGGCATAAAGCAATATTCACATAAATATAAAAGGAAGAGATAAAATACACAATAAGTTAAAAGAAAGAAATGAAATGAGACAGAAGAAACGACTTAAAAGTGATTTAAAAGATGATAGTGAGTTAGCTAGCTTGAGGTCCTTGCACAGTTTAATGGCGACTGATGGCAACAGTCACTTGTAGTCCAGAGTCATTACTGTTACAGGGGAGTGGCCTAGTGGTTAGAGACAGTACCGTAACCAGAACGTAACAGATCCAATCCCATATGATGGATTTGTGCTATAATTACTGACTACACGGTGTGCAGTGTGGCAAGTGAGTGCTTTTAATTCTTCACAAATACGATACAAGGCAAATATTTACTAATGGCTTTTTAAAAAAAATTTTTTTACACCCACCAGGAACAAAAGAATGCTCATTTTGCGGCTGACATTCATCTTAATGGACCATTAGCTGCAATTATTTTGAACTGTGTGCATTTTCTGTGGATTCATCAGTACTGGCACCACACAGTCAATACACAGGTCTCAACTCTTGCTATTGCTTGCAGACAGTCGGCCACAGCATGAAAACTTTCAGGCCTTCTAAGCTCAAACTAATTATGGGCCAGAAAGGTTACAACGATAAAGGCCACTTCAAGTTCAAACACAAACAAGAGGCGTTTTCCACAGAATACCAAAAATATGGGGGAAACCTTTCAGCTGAATTGAACGGCCAGAGCCTCGATTCAGCTTCAGTTCAGCATTGGTTCAACAATTGGTTTTATGCAGTAATTTTGATCACGTTGAAGTGAGAAATACATGAAAATCCCATTCTTCATTTGCAACCATTTACAAACAAAAGACTTTCAGGTCTGTTAGGGGTTTAATCACAACATGAGGGACGTTGGCTGGGAGTGATTGTAGAGCAAACACATATACAGGTCGTTGTACTCGTTGTGTAGTAGCTCTAAATGCTCCTTTGTACCCCTGTGTACCCAAAAGACATCACAGCACCAAAGCAAGGGCATTTTGCCTCAGAAGAAGTTGCTTCAGGCTTCCTCTTTTCTTTTGTATTGGCAGGCTGACTTTATCTGCAAACAGGGAGGCACAGATGAGTGGGCTCGAGAGGTATAAGAGGATTTGGGCTCTGCTGCCAAGACCTCCACAAAGTGTCCCTGGCATACAGATGCAGAGGCCTGAGCAGAACGGGGGGGGGGGGGGGGGCGGGGCTGTGAGTGGCAGAGGGCTTGGAGTTAGCCGACGGACTTGATTAAACTGTCTGCTTCGGGAAGACAGGGAGAAAATGAAAGCAGGAGACAACGGGGGGTGGCGGTGGCGGGGCGCTGAGTGGCCCAGGGAGTTGGGGGCGGGTTTGGAAAAAGCCCATACTTCTACAAAATGGCTGCTGTCTGTTCTTAATGGGCACTCAATTGCCAACCAGGGAGGGAATTCAGCCAGACTCTCCCTAAATCCCAGCTACTGTAGTTTCACCTGTCACTTGCCAAAGTCTTGTCTAGTGCACAGCAGGGTGGAGAGACTTGGGAGTCCGGGTGCTTTAGGGTGAAGTTGTTGCTGTAGATGTCTGTGTTTTCACAATTGCATTTAACCAAGCCAGCAGGCTGTTGAGCCTTGCATGCCTTACAAAAACCTAATCGATGTTGAATACAAGTGGCCCAATCTGCAAAATCAAATCAAACCTTGAGCCTTAAATCTCAGCTCAGTGCTTTTCCTGTAGCTAATATAGTTTTAGAAGTATGGTACATTAAACAAGTTGGTCTTTTGGCACAATTGACTTTCTTTCCTATATTTTTTTACAGCAAAAACCATGTCTGAAATCCATTTCAGAGCCGAATGTTGTAAGTTGACCATAAGTGTTCATTCTACTCACCTTTGCTCCTTCCTTGCCAGCAGCACCAGGAAGACCCTGCTCTCCGGGTGGGCCTGGGGGTCCAGGGTGGCCTCTCTCACCTACGGGACCGGTCTCTCCAGTGGGCCCCTATGACATCATCACATGGTAGGATATTAGTTGGAGTTAGTAACAATATGGCCAATGCAGATGGAGAGCTCATCGAGTTCATCGATAGTTTCATTGATCATTTCATTCCGGTCTTTAGTTCATAACATATTTGGTGATTCGTGTTTTGTTTTGACTTGAATCCCAACAAAACACCTTTCAATCCTAAACAGTAAGTATACACAACAACGTCTGGCTTTGCTTATTTGTCACTTACATCATTTCATTGATTATCAATTCATACAACACGGTTTAATTGAGCTAGTTTCATGGTTTAATGGTTTAATGGTTTAATCAATTTCACTTCCAGTAGTATGTGAGGCAACATTTAACTGAATCAGTTTTGTGTTTTATGTGAAGTGGCTTTTTCAATACTCAGTTTCTCTCACCTGAGGCCCGACAACGCCTCCCGGACCGGGTGGACCAGTCTTTCCTTGGAATCCCTGAAACAACACAAAACCATATTAATACTTTAGCACAAGAAACACAGAGATAAACCATCAAAACTTAAGAAAAGAAACCATAACGGATCATTCCACGGCGTGATGTGGATTTGTTTCAACTGATACACAGTGGTACGTTATGGTTGTGTAATCCATAATGTGGTTACAGTTTGGTAAATGTAAGACTAATGGCAGAACTATGAATATTACTGTGAATATTACTCATCATCAATGTTGTGGATTGTATTTTCAGAGCTGGCCTTGCTGTATACTTTACTATACACCACAAGCATAACTACACTGACTGGACTGATATGTTGAATATGACTGACTGTGAATGTTGTTAAGATGTGAATGTGATGTAAAGTATACTGCCCCCTGGTGGTTACGATAACGAACTTCCCTCAGGACTAGTCAGAGCTACGTTATTGTGAAGAATCTTGATTTGAATTCCATTTAACCCTTGTGTCAGCGGCCATGCCAATAAACGCATCATGTAGGCATTCATCACCTCACTCTTACTTACCACCTCACCACCAAGTGGCAAGATGAAGTATCACATGACCACGGGGTCAGAGGTTGGCTGCTGCAATAAGGTTAGCAAAGCACACAAGCAACAACGGGACATGAAGCAGGCTGAGCACATACGCTGAAGACATTACTCAATACATGTCGGACAACGACAGCAGCACGAAGCAGAAAACCCTTAAAGGATTATACCTGGGGGAGTAAATGTATTATTTACTTGAAGTAGTCTAAAAACAGACAAGCTGAAATACAATCAGCACAATCCATCTTGAGTCATGGCCCCCCTCCACTCAGGCTACAGTGAACTATTCCACTTGACTTCTAATGCTATATTTCCACTTGACTTCAAGCTCTTTTTCTTTCCCGCAATTCCTGAGAGAAGTAAAAACATGAAACAAAGCGACTCAAGTGATGCAGGATGATACGTATTGCCGACAACTTTTTCCATCAAAGAATCAGCTGCTGCTAGCGTTTGTTGCTAGCAATATTACCACTGCCTCCAAGCTCAACCAGCTCTAGTAGCTCTAGCCTAACATGTAGACTTTGCTCAGCCTTAGCTTGAAGGTAATTTATAGAAAGGATGGATCGAAAAGAGTCAAGGTTGGGATTCAGGGGGCCCCGTGCTTGCCTTTGCCCCGGGCCCCAAAACTGCTAAGTCCGCCCCTGCGTCCAAGGATGTTCTTCAAATGTCAACCTGATGCTGAGCTGTCAGGCATTAGGTGAAGCAATAGGAGCGAAAGAGGGTCCCATAACATTACATGACATTACACCGGATTGAAAAAAGTGCAAAAGTTTTCATGTCACCTAAACATGTAGTGTTTTCATGCAGCGTGACGCGAGCGCAGCTCCATGAATGCCAGTGACTGATTAGCACAACACACACAGATGTCAAACACCAAGGGCAGAACAGCGGATGCACACTGACTTGGCACGCAACAAGGGGCGGGGCACAGATGGTTCATTCTGATTTTCATTTGATCTTTGAATCCCAGGATCATCAGACTGAATCCAGAACGGACGTATTGGATTTGGGATTCTCACAGTCGCTTGGGCACCAAATTCAAAGGATTTCTTGTTTGGTGAAATTCCAGGATTCAAAATGTTTTGTGGTAAGACATGACATTGGTTAAAATTAGACCTCATTCAGGCCTAGTTCTTTCACTCAAAAACTCCTGGTGAACTCATTCATTTTAAAACTGCTGCTATATAAACCCTAATATCCATCACAGGGTTTTCCTCTGGAGGTGAAGTGTATTTTAATAAAAAATGAAACTCGTTTCAAGGCTGTCTTTTCATTATTTAAAAACCTTTAAGGCCTTGTTTTATTTTTCTCAAACCCAAAACTTGCAAGGGTTTCCAAGACCCGTGGGAACACTGTGCATTTATTTTGCAACTACATTTCGTACAACCGAACTGTGCTTTCAGATTTTCGGAATCTGGATGACTTATGACTCGGGGCCTATTGATCACTTTGCGTTGTGATTTATGGCGATGTATTATTCAACGGAAAGCCTCGGGCAGCGCTGCTACAGCATCAGCCCTGACTCAGAGACAGTCAAATCTTTATTTGCACTTCCCCAAGTGCAACTTGTGCCGCTGGGCCTGGGTGCCTACGAGGATGTTTATCGCCGTGATCAATTCTCATATTGGATGCTCGTGGAGGCTGTTCATCAGCGCATAAATCTACTGCCATAAACGCCTTAATGAAGACTATCGTTGTCGTTTGAATAGCAGAAAAGGGAGGGAAGTGCTTGTGTGTGTGTGTGTGTGTGCATGTGTGGTGTGTTGTGTCATCCATAGGAAAGAGGCCGGCGGAAAGGGAAGCTTTTACGATTGAGGAGATGATCTGTCAGGCTTTTAGTAGCATTTATTGCCCTCTGAGCCTCATGAAACCAAGGTGCACCGATGCATACAAAGAGAATTTAAAAGTTGAGACTCGGGGATTGCAACTAGATGTCCTCAAGTCAAAGTTTATTTTGTTTTTTTCTTTTATTGTCTGATAAATCTGAGGGTCCCGCGGGATACTGCATCTATACATCTTTATCAATGGGTTTTCAGTACAGATTTAGTACAGTCATTTTTCATTAAGTTCATTGCATCGTGAAAACATTACACCGACCAGCGTTGTTCCAATAGTTTTTATGTTAGTTGGTTCAGTCGTACCTCAATTATTATGACTCATTTATTTTAGCACAGGCAATGCTAATTTTTGTAATTGGACAATCGATGGATCTCTGCAAGCCCACCAAGGTAACAAGGCAGAAGCTCGATCAGGAAGAGCCGGTTCCCCAGTTTCCTGGACTCCATCTGTATTAGGTGGGGGACCGCAGGCATTTGGACTCACTGAGACAGAAGTGTGTGTGTGTGTGTGTGTGTGTGTGTGTGTGTGTGTGTGTGTGAATGGAGACTATAGGAGCATTCAGACAATGCTCATGAGGGCTTTGTCTCTTGCGTTCTGCTCTACTGGAGATGTCTGCCTCTCCGGCATCACACTGACACATTGTATTGCAGATTGTAATCCGCTGCATACAAGAGCAAGAGTGATAAGCACAGGGAGGAATTCAAGTGAAGGACGGCTCTCTGACTGGGGAGATCCGATCTGCCCGGCACTCAAGAGGCAGACAAAAAACAGTCCAAGTCCAAGGGCTAATTGGCAAATGTACCTGTAGATGCCCAGACTACCCGCCATTAACATGAAAGACTCTCGAGAGTCTCGGCCTGAGATAAGATCGAACGCTGAGAAACATTAGTGCACTTATGAGTTTCATAGGGTTTGTTTGTTTTGATTTCTAGATCACATGAGCCTTTGAAGCTACTTGGAATTGAAAGCATCTTGTGGAGTAGATCCCAGATTAAAAACCGAGGTGTCAATCTCCTGGGTTTGCGGTTGCTGTGAAAGTGCGCCGACTTTGCGAGTCGAATCCGTCCAGGTGTCAAAAATGAGGCCGTACGGGGCTTCCCGTCCGCTGGGGGGGGGGGGGGGGGGGGGGTCTTACGTTTCCACACCCGGCAGGAAGTGACTGGCCAAGCCAACTGACCAGAGCCACCCAGGTGATTGACAGCTCAAACAGGAAGCGGGCTCTGCGGTACTCACCGTCTCTCCACGCTGGCCAGGGTGTCCAGGCAGCCCGTCCTTTCCAGGTGGTCCCTGGCATAGAGAAATCGAGATTCACACTCGATCAGATGCTCAGCACATTCAGTAATCGCACATCACATCTAAAGTGAATAACAACGCTATAAAGAAGACTCTAAACGTGTATTTTTGTCCAAGAGATGCTATTTCAAGTGTCTCGCAAATGCTATACACAAACATGATTTCCCCTACTTGTTAAGATATAGTCGATCTCCAAATGGGAATGAACTCACAGAGCGCTCGAACACTAACACAAAAATGACAGGTTCTACTTTCATTCAAAGAAGCAACATCAGTGGCTGACGGCTGACAACCGGCTATGAATCAAACACAAATCGAAGAGTGGAAATTACCGCTTGTCTCCTGGCTAGACTGGGGGATGAGATGGGTTCAGACTAATGACCCCCGAAAAGAATTAGAGATATTGCTCTGAGTTACTGCACCTCATGAACTCTTCAAATTGAATCAATAGGAAGTCATAATGTTTGGAGATTAGGGTCATTGAAACTGTCCAATGAATATACTAAACAAGCATGGAGAAATACTCACAGGGGGGCCCTTTGGTCCAGGGAAGCCAACTGGTCCCTGGGGTCCTTGAGGTCCCTGGGGTGAACGGACAGATGAGACAGTTAGATTGACAACAGAAGCAGGAAGAACGAAGCCACGAGGTTTGGTCAGTTCCCACAAAACTAAGACTGTCCTCTTGGAAAACATGCAGCGTTGAACTGAAACAGGTATGGAGAAAAGTTTCCAAGCCAGAAATGTAGAAATGTAGGAAAAATAATCCCACGACAGCTTGAGAAAGCAGATGAAATGGGAGTTATTCGCTATAAAACATGATCTGAAGTGGTAGTTCATGACCCTTTGACACGTAGGTCTTGAACCCTAGGGCTGATATGGTGGGCGAGGATGTGGCCATGCTAGCTCCACATAGAACCGACATGGAGTCATTAAACTAGGGTGTGTCGGGGCGTCCAGTGGACCAGATGCATAAAAATAACCACGTCTGGTCGTCCTCCCCGGATATTAGGCGACGTTCAGAAAAGTTGGAGCTACTCAAACCAGAAGGCAGCCATTTTTATCCAACTGCATCCACTGCATCGATTAGCGAGCAAAAAATAAATCCGTCTGGCCTCTTCATGACTCCAACTATCCCACGCCAACCCACACATCCTGACCCGTAGCACCACCCTGCCCCCAGGCCCTCAGTAGTAGTGCTAGTCTGCTCTCCCTGTATCCATGCTGGTGTGGAACTTACTCTCTCGCCAGGCGGGCCTGGAGGACCATCGTGGCCCGCTGTGCCCTGCGGAAAAACAAGAGGCAAACCGTTAGCCAAACCATTAACCAACTATTAATACTTAGGGGGGCTTTGTGCAAAGTGCAATGCTTTATTTTTATTAAGACTTTAATATTTTAGCAGTAGAATATGAAATATATGCAGTATTAATATCAATAATATCAATATTCTTTCATATTATTTATTTGATACTGTACCTATTTCAGTTTTTTGGTATATTTTCACATTGTACATATACTGCGTTCATTTTTCTTTGTCTCAGCCTTTCAACATGTACTAGTGCTGAGGTTTTCAGTTGTACATGTTTATAAAACCCCAATTCTCCTTTAAGCTCTATCGTTCTTTGCTGTATCCTATTAGTATTTGCAGCTGCAGCTTCCCAGTTTCCCCCACGAGGTTCATTTAAGTGTCATCTTATCTTAGTTTGAAAGTGTATAACTGGCCTGCCAGCAGCTTATAAGTCAGTTTTGTTGTGATGGAGGTGGAGAGGATAGTCGGTGTACCTTGGGACCTGGTTTGCCTGTTGGACCTCTGGCCCCTCGACCACCACGTGGACCCTGCAGAGAGGAAAAAGCTCAAGCTCAAGGTTCGTGCAGATGCAAAACCTGGTAATAACGTCAACATTACAGCACAGAACAGAACAGAACAGTCTAGTGGTACAAGATTGCCTGACAATATTTCATGAATCCATGGAGAGGAGGAGTTCTTACCGTTGGACCTCTTTGCCCCCTTGGACCGGATTTGCCCGCAACACCCTGTTAGAGAAACACATTTAGAGATCATTGTCAAGTCAAGTCAAATCATGAATCCACTTTTGATGAAGTCCTAAAATATCTCACGCAGACAAAATGTTTCTAAGCTATTAAGCCACAGCCTGGTTGAATACTAGCTTAACTAGTTGCCTTAACTCAAGATGCCTTCACCTAGAGATCAACAGTACATCCATCAGCTGGCCTACTGATGATATCTTAATAAAACTTTAATAGCCAACATCTTTGGAGGAAAACCCATAAATGACAGCTTATATCTACCAGGCTTTTGTGTTTATAGGTGCAGTATCTACTTTGAGAATGCAATAAAGTATTTTTGCTAAGTAATATCATTTCATCCACCGGTTGGCAGGCTGAAGCGGCAGATGCAGCCTGCCAACCACTGCAGAGACACGTTTCTGCAATAGCTGCAAAAGGGCCGCCTAGCTAAAAGTAAGCAACGGCCCAAACACGATTTTATTCGTTTAAACGGCCCTGCTTGTTTACTGACCCCGGCATACACACTTTAAAGTGTCCATTAAATGATTTTGATGTCCTCAGCATCATCCAGTGCAGATCATTTGAATGGAAACGTTGCTGTGCATCATACTTGAACTAGTGGTGTAATGAAGGTGACTCAAGGCGTCCCTGGAATATGGAGTATATCTAACGTAGCTACCTGAAGCCTCATTGAAACCCAAAAGGTTATTCTACCGCTCCTCTGAAAACGGTGTGTGAGTGAGTGCATCGTATTCTTCTCAAGGCTAGAAATGGGCAGCGGGTGTCATTGAAAGTGCAATTGTTTCAGCTTCTTTTGTTCTCTCCCCAACATTGATTTTGTTGCCGTTATATTTTTGTGCCAAGTCATCATCCAGATGCCTTTATAATGGGAATCAATTTGCCTTTGTGCTGGGTTATGATGCTACTGTGATTTTCATACCCAGGCGCAGTGTGTGTGTGTGTGTGTGTGTGTGTGTGTGTGTGTGTGTGTGTTTTGTGCTTACCCTGGCTCCTTTCTCGCCATTGGCTCCAGGGAACCCAGGGAAACCGCTTGAGCCCTGTCGAGAGGGAAGGGGGAGATATCAGAGAGGGAAACGGGGGAGAGAGGCAGGTCAGGGCATGCATGACGATAACGGAGCGTTTGGTAGATGATGCAGATGTTTGCAGATGTTGCATGTCAACTTCAGTTAGCATCGCAGGGTTCCCACCGTGGCCCACATGTTTTCTATGACGTCTCATAAACACGTTGGATGACTTCCATGACCTAAACATGCCATTCCTTCCTGGTTCGCTAATCTGGGGTGAAGGGTCATCGTTGAAAACCATCTGATGAAGTTGGAAAACACAATCTGGTGTATTCCCGTAAAAGTCTGTTATATTCCCTGACTTCCCCGGAGAATTGATCAAATTTCCCTGTCTGGAATACATGATGGTAAATCCCATGACATTCCAGGAGCGGTGGGAACCCTGGTATCAGCAGGAAAACCCCTTAGTGTTCATCAAGCTGGCAGAACAGAGGAGATTTCACTGTTACACACACACACACACACACACACACACACACACACACACACACACACACACACACACACACACACACACACACGCAAAAACATCAAGTACTGTAATCATGAACTCAAACATTTGGGAGCCTCAGTTGTTTTTCGTTTGGAGGCCGCCTCAACGCTCCTCACCGCTCGCTGCGTTGGGAGCGTTCAAAATAAAAACGGAGATCAATCGAAAACTTTTACTTCTTCCAAACAGCGAGACTCCACCACGTGACTCTACTGCTGCACTGTAATGTCCTATTAATGTCCTATCCTCACAACCATCGTGTCTGTGAGTTATCTTAGTTAGTATTTAGTTTTACTACATTTTACTTCAAATTTAGATGCTTGTTAAGCTTGTGAGTCAGTTTCATAGATCCCTTTGGCCCTTTTCACCCGGACAAAAAACCCAGTGTGTCATTTCAAAACGGTGCGGTTGTCACTACTGATATCCTCACAGGATCACAACATACGCAGGCCTCAACACTCCTCTGTCTCTGTTTTGACGAAGTGCAATAGAAAACAGCGTGATGCAGCTCTGACTCCCATGGGCAGCGCTTAGAAACGCCGGTGGCACTTCTTCAGTCGGGCTCGCCTCAGCACAATCCAAGTTGGCATCAACTCTCACTCACTTAGACGGAAGCTCCCAAAAATGGGCTCCACATAATCATCGTACATATGGCTAATCTTCTAAATCCACAGTGGATGTGGATGCTGGACAACAGATGTGATGTGTAAGGAATAGGTAACTAGAATGGGAATGAAATATTTAAGGATATTTGATGCTGGACCTGCCTGTAATAAATAGCAGTGCATGTCATCAGCGGTTAGAGAAGCCTAGAGTGATGATCCTGGTTAACCTAATGCATCGAATGAAAGACGGACTATCGCCATCTTGGAGCCATTGTGGAAATCAAAGAAGAACACTGGTCTGTATTTAAAGGTGCTATCTATAGCATTTTACCATCAATACATCATCACCACATTAATGTGAATAAATACTGTAAACAAAGGAGACCATCGCCGAGAAGATTGGCAGCCTCTACACTAATTAATATAATGCTTTACGGCACAAAACAGGAAGAGGGCGCTGTTCTTCCAGCACTAACGGAGCTAAAGCTAAAGAGTTTCTGGCAACGAGAGATGGAGGAAGGAGAGAAAGGAAGATGGAGAAATCACTTCCAGCATGTTGATCCTCTTCAGGAAAGACAAAGGGGGCAGGAGGATTATGGGAAATGTGGTCTTCACTAGCACTAACAATACCACTGGTATGAGATAGAGACTACCAATCATGGCCTCATGTGTTAACAGTAATCACATCAAGGCATCACAATTCATTGATAATGATGTATTGATTGTTCAGGAGTGTAAAAATGCCTCTTCAGGAATGCAGCTAACAAAGTTCAGACCATTATTCTTCTTTGATCGTGATGCTCTGCTGGTTCTGCTGGAGTGTAGTCGTTGTCACTCAACTGTCCAATGTTAATGTGTGTTTGGTGATGGTGGTGGTAAAGGGCAGGTTATGCCAAAGTAGTGGGATAACTGTGATACCGTCACATAAATATAAAGGTCCCGCATTTTGAGAGTGATGCTAACGTACCTTTGGTCCTTGTCTTCCTGGATAGCCTGGCAAGCCCGGGACACCCAGCTTACCCTGAAAGACATTGTCAACACACAAGTCACTCCATGGCCAGGTGCAGTGGGCGAACAATATGTCAAAATAAAAGGAGCCTCAAGAGCTGAAAGCAGAAGTATACTAGAGAGACCGATATATGGGGCCGATATTGGTCAGTCAGTGTCGTCCACCTCTGATATGATGCAGTTTAATTAATTAGAAATTGATTGTAGAATTCCACACAAGTATGCATGAATATGTTTTATTATTACA
Source organism: Hoplostethus mediterraneus (assembly GCA_034670385.1). Classification (NCBI taxonomy): domain Eukaryota; kingdom Metazoa; phylum Chordata; class Actinopteri; order Trachichthyiformes; family Trachichthyidae; genus Hoplostethus; species Hoplostethus mediterraneus. The sequence goes on along the minus strand of JAXDDW010000231.1, from coordinate 61,995 downwards.
ATAAAAGTCTTCCTCTTATCGGCTGCTTCAATCCACAATTATCGGCCTTCAAAAGCCCATATTAGTCGAACACTACTAGGAAGCAATCTACAAACGTGAGGTGTACCTTCTCTCCAGCGGAACCCATGGGACCAGACTCTCCGTTGGGACCAGCTCGGCCCTTAGGACCCTCAGGACCGTCCTCTCCACGGGACCCAAGCATGCCGAGCTCACCCTATAACAAACACCCAATGAAAACACAAGAGAGGAGAGTCAGGATCATGCCACTGTTTCCATGCGCCCGGTATGGGAGGTTATTCATGTGTGACAGGCGGTGCAAGCTCCTCACCCGGTCTCCTTTGAGTCCCATGTCTCCCTTGAAACCTGGGAAACCGTCCTCGCCCTGGAAGGAGACAAAACGCATTTACTCTTGACGCTCTAATTGTTTGGTTGTTTCAGTGCACGGATATTCAAGGTGTTGATTTTTTACTTTGAAATAGACGGTTTTCTTCATTTCATAAGAGAACTTGTTTTAATTTCTTGTGCATCCATTTAAAATTCAGCCCGCTCTTCTTCTCAGCAACAACCCCTCTGTGGATCACGTGTTTGATGCTGCTATCTGCTGGCCAGATCGTGGAATAGCATCTACAAGACGCTCGCTAGTCCACACCATTTTGTATGTTTAGCTAATGGCAGGTGAGCTAAGTCGTATTAAGACAATGCTCTACAATTAGCACGTGTACCAGTCAACACCCAAATACACCAAACAATACGTCTAACAAACAGATGTACCGATTACAAGAGAGTAGTGCATCATCAGCGTACAGTACGTAGATTCTGTTTTAATTGAACCAAATTGTTAAGCTCTGATCAACAACTTCAAATAGACAAATGGACTTGAAATGGACTCTTCCCGGACACCTTTCTCTTTCTAGTCTGTCACCTGTCCGTGTTTCCCAGCATGCCTGATGCATAATGCAGCGCTGTGCATGTCTGCTGCCAGTAACCCGCAGCACACACACACACACACACACACGCACGTACATGCACACACCTGAGGTAAAACACATCCTTTATTCATAACAAACCCTTTCTCCTCAAGGTTTTGGCTTTTGAATCTCTTGAAATAAATTATTCAATAAAGAACGGATATGAATACCTGTCGCTGCACTGAGAACAACATCCCTGGGTCAGATAATGGGTTTTTTACACAGGGCCATAACTCTATCGAGCTTAAGTAAACGGCATACATATTAAAAGACGGCTTAGTTTAAATTCCAGGCGGCGGTGCACTCCGTTGTGCACTTCAAACGCACTTGAGATGGATTGCGGGCACTCTTTGAAACCAGGAGCCTGGAGCGTGACAGCTTTACATTCAACAAACCGATCGAGGGTCACTCGAAGCCAGCCTCCATCTTCACCGGAGCCCGCTATCGACTGACCCCGGCCTGGTTCTTTCAGGCTGCAGTGGCCATCCCACTCCAAACGGTCAAAACAAAGTCCAGATGCAGGTAGGCTGCCACAGTCGAGAGACGGAGTAGCTGTGACATGAATACAGTACAGTGCTGCTCCCCAATGTTATTTCGCTGTCCTCAATCTCAGTGACCATCTGCGCTTCGGACAAAGACGCTGGCATAGATGATCCATAAACTCCATAAAGCAACAGCCGTACAAAACGCTGGCAAAATGAAAAGAAAAGTTATTTAAAAAAAACGTTTAGCGTTTATACCTTCTCTCCCTTCCCGCCCTTGAGACCACGCACACCATCGGCACCCTGTTGGACAGGAAGCAGAGGACAGTTAGCGTTGTGAATAGAAGAGAGGACTTTCTTGTGTGATGCCCACAGTACCGATCCTGGAGCGTACCTTGACTCCACGAGGGCCGGGATAACCAATAGGGCCCTGAGGACCCAGCTGACCCTGGAGACAGGAAAACAAGTGGTTACTGTACTGAATCAACACGGCATGGATGTTCACAAATGGAAATGCAGCAGCGAATGTCTTTATTTGCTTAAATGCATATGTGCAAGGGTGGAAGCAACGTTACTGTAATTGGATAGGCTTTTATGTACTTAAAGTCAGTAATTTTACTTTTACTTAAGCATGCACTTCATACTACGTGCACTGTAATCAATTTTAAATCACATTGGTAGTGTGTAGCATTGCCTCAGAAACTGGTAAATTACATCTGTATCAAACATGAAACGTGACATTAACTAACTAACATTAAATACTATTAAATTCACTTCGACATTAGGTCGACATTAGCTACAGTATTGTTGGTCTGTGTTAGCCTGGTTGTTGTTATGCTAGCTAATCAGATCGGTAGTAGCAGAAGAAACAGTGTAGTGAAGTGACTGAATGATGTGGATGAGCTTTTTCAGCTTTTTAGAATCACAGATTGAATAATGACGTTAATTTCATAATCATATTTTTATATCGCTCAACATAGTTGATAAAAACGTGTAATATCACAAATATTGAACTCTGTCCTCTTGTCCTTTTTACATTTTGAAAAAGCTACTTTTTCTTTTAATTGACCACCAGTAACTTTACTTTACCGAAGGTAAAAAGAGGTAAAAAGTCACTAAAGTAAGAGTACTTGTACTGGAGTAGAGTATTTTAGTAATCTTTCCACCCCTGCATACGTGCACACATGTGAAGGGCTTAATCAATCATTCCCACAGACACTTACTAGTGCTCCTTTCTCTCCGGGCGGACCCTCCTTGCCAGGATGACCCTGCAGAATGAGAAGTCACAATCATATTTCTCAGTGTGCATTCAACTGTGGCTTTTCCACTGCTAGGACTCAAGTGTTGTAATTGATCACGGTGCAAAATGATCAATTGGTGTGACTGTTTGGACAATGCACGAGGAGAACTGAGGGCTGAGGAGTGCATGTCAGTAAAAACAAAGACTCGGTAGCAATCGGGCAGCAGCAGAGTAATGGCTAGTGCCTGGCGGTGCTGGAGTGATGAGGCAGGGAGACTCCAGCAGCCCCAGAGTTGCTCCAGGCGGACTCGGACCGCTCTCTGGATGTATGAATCCATACATATGGAAACCTTTGGCTGGCAACACCTGGCACATCCAATTTGAGGTGTGGGGATTCGAGGCAGAGGGCTGTAAATCACCAGCCTGCCGAGCCTCGGGGCAACCGGGGGGCTGCCTGCCTCTTGAACCCAGGCGCCTCTCTCGTGGCGGGGGCAGAGAGGAAGAGGGGCGGCAACATGTTTGGAATGACAAAATTCAAGTGTGCATTATTTCTGCTGATGAAAAAATATGTCTTAACGCTCCTCTCGAGGTTTCTGAAGGTTCAGTTCTGCAGTGTGTCACAAGAACGCCACAGTTTTTAGGCTTCAGTTTGATAGTATACATCATATTAGTATATTACAGTATCAAACTGCTGGGTTAGTATCAAACTGCTGGGTTTTTAAGGGAAATAAACATAAAGTAATGCTTTTCATGTGTGTCTATATATTGGTGGTTGTTTGCCTCATGATAATCACCGACTAGCGGTCATAGTCCCTCCTGTTATATACCTATACCACGGGTTATACACCCACATACAGCTGTATTTTAACACATGCTTGTGAAATATTTGTGTGTGTGTGTTTTAGCGATAAAGCCGAAGTGCTGAGAAGTTACAAGCCAGAACTTGACCCCATCTAAAGTGTGTTTTAAGTGATGTTGTGGATGTTATAGGTGCACACTGGTGTTAATGTGTGTGTGTGCATGTGCGTGATAAATGTATATGGGTCAGAAGAGCACGTACAGGAGGCCCATCAGCTCCAGGTAAGCCGGCCAACCCCGACCTGCCCTGAGGTCCCTGTGCACAGGAAGAAAGAGACAAACAAACACAAGGTCAGAGGTCAGACATCACCTGATCTGCTACACTGCAGAGGTCCAGTGTTCAGAATGGAATTGGATTTAAATTGAAAAACCAAAACAAAGAAAAAAGGAAGCAGCAGACTATTTCTAAACACAGCTAATGAAACTATAAATAGGCAGGACAGAAAAATCAGAAACGATTGTTAATTGTTCAGGGACACGAAGTCCAACTGTGTTCAGTAAAGCAGATAGGAAGCAAACTGGACGACTGACCCTGTTCTGTATTCACCATTATGAATTAAGACTGGGCACGCAGCGCAAAGAAACCATTGCACAGTGAAAAATAACTAATAACTGCATTTAAGATATTTTAATACTTTTTTAATGCCTTGAATTAAGATAATGACTTTTCACCTTTTGCAGTAAAATGTGAACATGCAAAAAAGCTTGTAACCCTAAAAAATATTGCAGTTTTTGTCATTTCTAGTCCTGAATGATCAGATATCATGCAGACGATCCTCCTATATTCTTCTTCTTCTGCTTATATTGTTCAGGTAAGTGAGAGGACGTACTTTTTCACCAGGCGGTCCGATGGGGCCTTGAGGACCAGGAAGACCCTGTGAGGCAGAGACACATGTAGACAGAAATGAGGGTCTGTTCCCATGGCAACCACAAGCATGCACACACACACACACTAGCTGGAGAGACTGGGGAGTTTGTTGGAGTTGTAAATAGTTAAGCTGGGGAAGGAATGCTAAGGTTCAGAGTGTGTGTGTGTGTGTGTGTGTGTGTGTGTGTGTGTGTGTGTGTGTGTGTGCATGTGTGTGTGTGTGTGTGTGTGTGGGGGGGGGTTATCTGTAGGCATATGGACATCCAGCAGCATGCTTGTAGGAGTGTGTACACATTCAATTTTGTGCATGTGTTCCTGCATGTGCGTTTGTAGCTGGCTGCCTAATTGTGCCTGTGTGTGTGTGTGTGTGTGTGTGTGTGTGTGTGTGTGTGTGTGTGGCAGGGTAATTTGAGGCAACTGAAGCTTGCTCCTACAGGTGTGGCAGCCTTGCAGGAATTCCACCAACATGAATGAAATGCTTTCAGATGGATCCCTCAACCCTTAAACCCCCCCCCCCCCCCCCCCTCCCCTCCTCCTCCCCTCCACCCAAGATAAACCCTGAAAAATATTTGAAAAAAATATGTGTGTGTGTGTACATTTCTGTGTGTGTGTGTGTGTGTGTGTGTGTGTGTGTGTGTGTGTGTGCTTTCTATGTCTCCGGGGAGAAGAGGAAGGAACAGAGGAAGGTGGACAGAAGAAAGGAGGAGCTAAGTCAGAATGCAAATGCTCGTCTCTCCTGACTTCCTCGTCTTCCGATCTGATGCAGAGAACTGAACTCTGGGAAACATAAACAATATGTCGAATCCACCGGGGGTATCTCTGCACCTCGCCAGCTACAACACGGCCAATCAAACAAGCAAATCCATACTTCCTGGTGTGTGTGTGTAGAGGTTGCACCGGCAGAACCGACGAGCAAAAAAAAAAAAAATTTCTAAATCCTGGTGTTACACGTTTCTATCCTTGTCGTGGAGTTGGTGTGCGTTTGATTCATTCACCTGTGTTCCGGGGATACCCTGCTGACCGGGTGGGCCCGGCTCTCCTTGTGGGCCCTGAGGAAAGATAAAAAGATGGGAGGCTGTCAGCGTCACGGCGTCTCCATGCAAGCCAACAGATACACAGACATACAGGTCAGTGGAGGCGGGGCCTATCCGGCCTTCGCCTCATCAGTAACATCAGGGTGGAGATCCAGTCCGTCTGGAGTGGAGTTATAATTTAATTTCTAGAATATAAAAGACTAACTGCTTTGAATTGGCTGCTAAAAGTGGAAAGTATTTTACCTTTAAGTACATACATTAAGTACATAAGTACATACTTAAAGGTAAAATCCACCCTCACATACTCTGTGAGGCATTCCAGGAGTTATTTTGTGTTGTAATTTACAGTTTTTGGTGTAACCTGCCTCGTCTACCTCATCCACTTTTACGCCAGGTAGTGATTTCCTACATTTCCCAGAATGCCTTGAGAGGCTGACACCAAAACCCAGTCAGTGTTTACTGTTTATGTTTTAGATCGCTGACAAACTTCCTGCTCTCAAACACCTCGATGTGATCAGATTTCACTTTGCTTGTAATTTCCCAAACATACGGCATAAAAGCAAATGGCTACTCTCCTTCTCAGACCCTCTGACCTTTGACCTCCCAACTAACCTAACCTAGAAACTCTCCTCTACATCTACACCTCAGACTGCCTGCAACGTTTCAGTGTCTTATTGAGAGGAAGTTGCGTCCGCACCATGTTTCCCTTGGAACCCGGAGGGCCGTCCACGCCAGCAACACCCTGTGGAGACCCAAGCAGTCAGGTAAGACTCTTTTACACCCCAATACCAATTACAGGAAGTGATGTCAGAGGAAGTGTATGATATGAGTACGTACAGGCTGTCCGGTGGGGCCTGGAGGACCGCGGGGTCCCAGCAGACCTCGAGGGCCCTGGGAACAAAGAGGAGCGAAAGGTTGAGTCAAGTTTGATTTTCTACTCACTCTGCTGCTCATGAGCAATGTTCACTGAGGCAACCCTGCCCCCTGGTGGACACCGGTGTGAATGTGAGGTGAGAGGGTTTTAGGTACAAAACTGGCAAGCTTAAAGAGGATCATGTTGACGATTGTTGACAGCTTGATCAAATGCAACCAATAGCAGACAAGCCTTACGCTCTCTCCAGCCAATCCCCTGGGCCCGATCTCTCCATCTTCACCCTACGGGGAGGAAAGGAAAACAAACAGTGTGAATTGAATGAATCTTAACAAGAGTTGGACTTAAAATCAGACATGTTTTATTATTATTGTTATTATTATTATCCTGGGTTTCCTATGGTCTAAATGCTGTTTCCTCCAGAATGCTGCAATTTTTTTGCACAAAATATCTGCTACAACTTCAACTAAAAAAAAACAGTATTGGTATGGGGGTGATATTTAGCTCCAGGGGGAGAGAAGGTTCCATACAAACCCTCCTCCCCCTCCTCCCCCATCTGCAACCTGCACACTCAGACAGACCAACACTGCCCAGGGGCGTTGAGCTGGTCCACCACAGCTGACGTAACCCAGGCGGGGGGTACTTACTCTCTGTCCATCCTCTCCAGGGGCTCCCGGGGGTCCGGACGGTCCTAGCTCTCCCTGGAATTAGAGAGACAGATTCATCACTTCATGGACTTGGACACCGTCACCTTTCTCTCTCAGGCTTTCATTCAGTCTGTATCGACCTGAAGGAAGCGTCTGTTTGTTTCACGCTGCGTATTCTTCACGACTGTGGCCCAATCTGGGAAATTAGAACTACAGTTGGAAAATAAAAGCCCCCCCCAACAAAACACTGTGGTTACAAGCATTTCTACCAAATTATCCCCTGAGATTACATCCACTCAGTCATCACGCTGAAATTTAAGGAGGTTTCTCATTGGGATTTTGCGCAGATATTGGATTTCTAAAGCCGAACGGTGAATGTGGCCAAATATGTTTCATTAAGTTTGTCCCCGTCTGAAAAGAGACGCTATTTCTGCACTGGATCAAACTAATGACGGGTCCCTAATCACTCAGGGATTTAGTTTGATGCCAGTTTTGTGTCTTATCACACGGAGCAGCTTAAAAACACCCGGCGAGATTTGCTCAGACAAACGATACCCAGGTGTTCAGGACAAAGTAGTATAATGGTATGATGTGATGGTGCCAGGGCTTTTCATCTGACCTTATGACACCCGTACAGTAACAGTCATACAGCGTACTGTCGCTCTTCACTTCCAAAAAGTTCTTATTTGTGCTTCAGATGTTTTTTGTGTTGTTTCTTCTGCTTCTGTTTAAGATGAGATGCGTTCAAGATACCCCTCTGCGTTTCCCCGTCTCCTCTGCCTGTATTGCTTCCTCTTATTTCGGTGTTTCATCATTCTACAGTGTACGTGCAAGTCTAAAGTGATGATGGATCTTCTGTACTCACCCGGTGTCCCTTTTCGCCTGGCAGTCCGGGCAGCCCGTCAAAGCCTCGGTCACCCTGTGGGGGGGCAAACACATCTATGTCATCATCACACATGGCCGGGCGTCCAGCTCACCACCTGAGTCTGAGTCGTAGCAGTAGGTGACGTGAATGTGAAAGATTGTGTCGGGATGTGCCGCCGCTGCCGTACCTTGCCGCCCGACTCTCCGGGCATCCCGCGGGACCCGTCGGCTCCGGCGCGACCCTGAGAAGCAACAGCAGAAGGATGAGAGTGGATAACAGCAGGGGGGCAGAAATGAACGGAGGCTCGGGGCAGAAATGAGGTTTTTAATTTGTTTCTTTTAATTTAAAGTGCATTAAATGTGTGAAAAAGGTTTTTAAAAAAGTTAAAAATGAGGAGGCGAAAAAAATGCCTCGGATCATTTTTTTTTTTTTGCATTTCATCCTGTTTCAATTTTTTGCTGAGTTGTCAAATATTTGTGAATGTGACTACTGTCCCTCGATTCGCCGATGACCGGGCTCAAGCAGTAGAAGAAAATGCAGACCACACACAAACCAATGCAGCAACAACAAATACAACTACTAAAAATAAAAAAAAAATAAAAAAAGACAACAACTCCTGGACTGGTTGGGGACAGAGAGCCATCCTCTTCTGTGAGTTTCCAGCAGTGGGGAAGAAGTTAGAACACAATCTCAGTGGTACAAGCTGAGTGTCTGTTGGCCACTATGCAATCCAGAGGCATCGCTAGCTGGTTTGTGTTTCTTAGCTTTAGCTCAAGGCGTTTATTCCGGTGCAGTGACAGCACCGCGGCGCTAACCGTCCCACGTCCACGGACAGTTTTGGTATTTTGGCATTTTCAGACAGATTAGCCGCTTGGCCATCGATCAGGTTTTGGAGGCGCGGGCCTTTAAGCACATAGCAAGAGATTGTTTGTTGGATTGGAAATAAACCTCTCAGCTTTTGTGCTGTGAGCCCGCACACACACACACACACACACACACACACACACACACACACACACACACACAAAAGCGTGCATTCACAACAACAAACACACACACACACACACACACACACATGCAGGTCATTAAGTTCACTCACCCTCTTGCCAGGTTTCCCAGCTTGTCCAGAAGGTCCTTGAACGCCCCGGGGACCCTGTGCAGACATTGCAGACACATGAGGATGACTTAGGGGCCGCCAGCGTTCCGACTAATCGGCGGTGTGTTGGACAGTAAAGGGACGGTAAGTCGGCGGGGTCAGTTTCGTTCTCACCTGAGGACCGTGGTCTCCACTTTCACCTTTCAGCCCAGAACCACCAGGTAGACCCTAAAGAGAGGAACCACAAGCCAAACATGGATCAACAGACCTCCAACTGGGAGACCTGTAGTCTACAACGAGAGGAAGATTTAAAAAAAAGCCTGAAGTAAACAGCAGATGGCGATGTTTAGCTAGCTAGGCCCACCCATCGGTCCGTATGTACAGATTAGTACAGATTCAGACTCCGGTTAATCTTTGATTGATTCGGCATCTGCTGCTAAAGTTGTATTTGCTTAATTTGCAACAGGCACATGCAACAGCATCCATTCAGATGCCGTTCATGTTCCTGTCACCCATCAGCTCTTCATAACGGGAATATGAAATCGTTGTGATCGTATTGACGTCTG